>CAUEEP010000167.1:0-358315 GCA_958450365.1 Mesorhabditis belari
CTTCTAGTTCTTCATCATCACCTTCTTTATCTCCCTTCTTTTTTCTTCCTCTTCCTTTTCTTCTTCTTCTTCTTCTTCTTTTTCCTTTTCTTCTTTTCCTTTTCTTCCTTTTCGTCTTCTTCTTTTCTTCTTCTTCTTTCTCTGCCCTCCTTTCCTCTTCCTTTTCTTTCTTTCTTCTCATCTACTATATTCACTTCTAAATTCTTCTTCTTCTTCTGACTTTGATAATTCTCCTGGGGCTGCTGTCATTTCTATTTCCTCTCATTGATCTTCTGCTCTCCCAGCAGAAACAATTTTGTCTATAAGCTAAAGCATTTGAGGATTTTCAACGAATCTAAGAAGCCTACCTAGACAACCTTAGGGTGGTGGCGAATTCCAGTCTGGATAGAAGTTCGAATTTCGGTTATATACAACAAAGTCCTGGATATTTCTGTTGTTTTCGATTGCTCTTTTAAACACCTCCCATGACCACAAAGACGAGGCACTCTCCATATACTCTCACCACTTGCCATCGATGCCAATGAAAGAAGAAAAGAAAGGAAGAAAAATAATGGGAGTATCAGCTTGACCAATTTGAAGAGCCTGAAGGAAGACTTTTGCCGAAAACTCTTTAATGAGCAATGCATACAAAGTCTGACCGGTAATAGAAGACCTAAGCCGTCACACTACCAGTTGACATATTCCGAATTACACTACTCTTCTATAATTTTGAAAAGTTGTCTGACATTTGCAAGTCTTAGCCTACCTGCCCAGTTTTAGAGCCAGAAACAGTACTATAACTTAGACTCTAATTAGCGGCAGAGCCGAAAATTTTTTTTTAGTAATTTGGGAATCGAATAGACATTTTGGCGGAATAAGGAGGAGACGCGTTATGCTTGCCTTTGCATGTTCGTTTGTAATTTGTCTCGGGAGGATCTTTCGAGATTCCGTTCAGCGGTTATCCATTTTAGTAAAGATAAATGAGACCAGATAACAATCAACAACCGGCGATAAATAAAAAGGAAAAGATTTAGAGAACACCACTAAATTCCTTTCGAACGTTTCTTTCAACATGCAAGCGATTCTTCTTGATTCGTTTCCCTTCCACGCGAACACGACGAAATGTAATGTAATGTTTGAACAACTTGCTTCCCTTGTTTGTTCCATTGCAACTGTTCGAACAAATATCTTTCTTACCAAAAGCAAACCACGGCCGCTTCCCTATTGAATCTTATTCCATTCCATGGAATGGATTGAGTGAAAGGTAGAATGACTGTGACAATGTTGATTATTTTGGAACAACACTTAGGACAAACCCTGATGACGAACCATGGATGCTTCCTAGCGACTGGTACCAACTCAAATTGAACTTTTGATTCGAGACCAGGAGCCCTCTTTTAGAAACGAAGACAAACGAGAGGCAATCGCAATAGCAGCACAGCGTGCCTTGGAAAGAAATTTACTCGGCCACAACAGGAGGACCCGGCGCTACCAAGGCCTAAGAAGCCTTAACATGCGTCAACTCTCAAGACTCAGTCCTATTGAGTAATATTTGAAAAGATTTGATGAGCAGGACACGTGGCGAGAAGAACATGATCGGTGGACGACAAGGATAACAGAATGGACGCCACGTGACCAAAGAGAGGTCCACTGGAAGACCAACAACAAGATGGAGCACACGAGTCGAGGCAACACTCAGAGACAAGCTGCCGAGGATCCAGCCACCGTCACCAAGTCCAAAACAGATGCCAACTCAAAGTGGACTTTTGATTCCAGTCCATCTTTTAGACCCAGTCCATCTCCTAGGAAGCAGCCATAGGAGCGAATCCGCTTTTATTTTTGCAAGAACGCTTCGGAATCACTTGAAATATCTGGCATAGAAAATTGCTTCCCTTCCGGACTCTCTATGGGGATGCTCACGGAATCAAACAACTGCATCGGTAGATGATCCATGACTATCGAACCTATGACACTTTCTGCTCTCAAGTTCGACTCCCGCCCTTACAAATTTTTTCACTTTTTGCAAAATCTCATGATTCAAACTTCCCGGTATTTAAAACCTTTGTTTTTTGATTTGAGAAGATTATTAATTGAATTGTGCTTTTTTTCGTTTCTTTCCATCCACTGCATTTTTCTTTTTTTTCCGTCATGAGAAACCCATGACTTTTTGTTTAAAAGTTTCACTTTCTGTTGAAATTGTCTACCAATTTTCTTTTTGTATTATCGATTTTACAGTGAGCAAAGCTCGGCACTCGATTAAACATTTTTGAATGAACAATGAAATGAGATTTTGCTTCATTTTGGTGGTTCTTTGTCCTCACAAAAACATTTATTTACTTTGATCAAACTTGTTCTTGGCGCTTAGTTATTAAAACTAAGTACACGTTAAAATCCACAATTCTTGATCAAATTTTCTGTAACTTTGTCTTCAGTTTGTCGAATTCCCATGAGTTTCAATTTCCCCTCTGGGAATCCCTCAGTGAAGACGACCCCGTGTCTTATCATCATAAAACACCCCTTAAAGACGAAAACCTGAATAAGTAGGAATTGTTACCGAAAATAAAAGAATTTTTGGATAATATTGAGCTAGCAGGGGTAGCTGTTAGAATCAGTTAGAATCATCAAAACATCAAAAAGCAAATAGAAAGTTTTGCCAAAAGGGATCGAACTCGAAAAACGTGGCGGTCATTTTTGTATTCAAGCGCTTTAGTCCCTAAACCATCAAGCCACGTTTGAAGTCCGTGAAAGAAGCGTTATAAAGGCATCCCATATTCGGCTCCAAATTTTTCGCATTTTCACTCGTAAACTTAAAACATGTATAACATTTTATAGGAAGCCATTTTGCAAAAACGAAAAGCAGATTCGGAATCAGTGTGAAATTCTGCGTGGAATGGTCCATGGCTCGTCTCATTTGGCCATCCCCTGCCTTTCCCTTGAGACTTGAATGGAGGGCGGGAAACTGAAGAATTCGAATTTTTCCTACCCTGTATCATCCACGGTAATCGAATCGCGCCGTATATCCGATGGGCGTTCAATAACGGCGTCAGAGCCTAAAAATGAGTCATGGATTGGATCAGATTGCCCCGGATTAGATCGAAACGTTCTACTTTGTTATCCAATACGATTCCTAGCGTACCTGAACCACAAAACATTTGCCACTCACCAACAGGAGAACCACAGACGATCATCAGGCCACGATTCTTGAGGCCACAGAACTTTGGCCATCTCGCGCATACATCTCCCCAAGGGTCTAATGGATCACCGTATCTAAAATTAACAAAAAACCCCTGTGGCCAAGCTCTTGCCAAAAGCAAACCTTCCCAATTCACTGTGCTCCCGAGACGGCAGCTGATCATGAAGTCGAATGTCTCCTCGTAACTGGAAATGGATTTGAAATGTAGGAAGATGAAAAGCCGTTTCCCTAGTCCATTTCCTTGGCCAATTTGACTAGATGGATCCATTTCATTAGCTGTTTTATCTATAAGATGTTCAGCACTTTCCCAATTGTCATTCTAAGGAGCCTTCTTCAATTTCCAATTCTTGAGTATTCGATGGTGAGCACACTAGCCGCACCTGCTTTCAGACCGAACACTTCAGCCTGAACTTTTAGAAGTTCAGTTCTGTCTGATCTGATTTGGTTACTTCCATCGATTCAAGGCAAAAATCAGTGGTTTGACTTTTGCCTCGACCAGCCTCAATTTTATAGGTTTATTGGTTGGGCCTTGGCGTTTATGCCTACAATACCAAATAGGCTAAATATTTTGAAAGTGGACTCAAAATTAAAGTTGTTTAACCTATTTGGCATCGTGGCATCCCACTCTGTCAAAACAGCACATTTTTAAATAACGTCCAGCTTGTCAACTTCTGATTCTAAGGACAAACCCAAGGTCTCTTTGGTCCGATAACGGTACCATTTTACCTGATATACTTTTCGAACATTTGTAGTATACTTCCCTCACCACTTCTAAATATTATATAAAAGTCAAGCTGCTAACTTTCAAACATAGTTTGGACTAAGATTATGTTCCTTTTGAATCAGTAATTACTCGAGTAAAATTTGCTTGTAGTCTTTTTCACTCCAACTAATCAACGTCTGTTTGAACTCTTTACCACGAGTACTCTTTACTTTTGAACGAGTAATTCTCTTTACCGGTGAATAGATTAGATATCTTTACATTTGAAGGGAATTTGCCATCAAATCAGGTAACCATCATATCTTTCTTCTAAGTGGGCTAATCTTTCCTGGTTTTAGTGTGATTTTGCAGATCTCAACAGAATTGCAACAAAATAACACCAAAATCTTAAGATTCGCCTACTAAAGAGCCATAAGCAAGATACCACCAATAGCCACCCCCTGAATTCTCATTCTAATTTTTGCAATAATTTTGCAAAGTATTGTTGATTTTTCCCAAGTGTGTGTTTTAAAAAACGTCCTATTCTCTGTGATTGTTTTTTATTGTTTCCTTTTATTGCTTCTACTTTGTTTCAAGTCTATTCTGTTTTTATAGGACGACAAACAAGGGATCTGCCATTTTGGAGCTTCATCGTCAGGTCAATGCGTGAGTGCGATCGCGCGATTGCCACGTCTCTCTCATCAGCTCGTCTCAAAAGCGATTAAGCGATACAAGGAGCTTGGCAGCGATGAAGGATCGTCCAGGAAGGAGCGAAAAAGAACAGTCAACACCTCCAGAAATCGCAAAGTCATTCAGAAACGCGTGAGCTCGGAATCCTCAGTTCTCAATGAGAAGGTCGCTCGACAGACGGGGATCGCTCGCGAATCGGTTCCGAATTATGGCCAAAAATGGGCTCAATCTTCACCCTTACGAAGCTCAAGCAAGGGCAACAACTCCGACGACGACAAAAACGAGTTCGACTCGAAAGATGTCGAGGCTTCTCAAGCGGGCCGCAACTCCACACTGGGAGCGAATCCCTGTTTTCTGACGAGGCTCTTCTCGGTGGAGCAAAGCTCCAACCCACTGCCCCCTACCTTATCGACTCTAGCTCTGAGCCGATTGACAAGGAACGAGAGAGCGATAGAGGAACAATGAGTCACCCCTTCAGAGTAGACCACATTTGGTTGAGTCCCAAGGTAAAAGAAATACCCATGGATCACTAAAAGTAAGCTTTCCTGAAAAGCATTACAAATCAAATGTGTAGCGAAGCCTCAGATCTGCCGCTTTCTTCAGGGCGACGAAGAGGAATCTATTTACAAGGGATTTGAGGCTGATCTATCGTCGAGTTATTACAGTGTTGCAGAATTTGTTCAACTAGCAAATTATTATCAAAATGGCTTTGCAGTTCAAAAGTGATGTTTGACTTAATAGTTATACAGGTGCGTTTTCAGATTCTTAGGCGCACCCTCTAAAGCTGACGAATTTTTTTGCATTTTGAACACCACTACAGCTATTAATCTTTTTCTATTAGAAAGAGCATGTCTTAAAACCTAAATATTTTAGCAATATAACCATACTGCAAAAGTAAAAATTTTCAAGTAGAAACCTTTTGCTTTATTTAAGCCGTTTCTAATTCTTATGTACCCGCCTTTACACTGTTGTTATTTCAAATTTTTCGTTGTTGTGTGCATATTTTTTGTCGAAATTTATCATTTCGTTAATCTTCAGGGTAAATGACACACGGAAAGCTGCTCACGGATTTGATAGGGGCCAGATTCATGCCCGTTTGGCTGGATTGGCGACTCAATAAGGAAAGTCCCAAGAATTTCGGCCGATCCGGCTCTGCCGTACGCAGTATGTAAAGTGCGATTTCGTTTCTGTACCAAGGAAAAACCGGTTGACCATAACCACAGCTTACACCGCGAGCTCAGGCCATATTGCTGAACAACATCCACGGAAAAACGATCAATGAAGTGCAAACAGAACCGGATCAAAGTCATCAAAGAAAAGCGCACATATCGATCGACAATTATTGACATCCAACCGATCTTGAAGCTTTTACAAAGCTCGATTGGCGTTCGCCAGAGTCATATCGATCAGGATTGGTCTATGGTTTGAAAGCCACTTATGTTTTAGTTTTTTTACGTTTGGGTGATCTTTTCCGATGAGAAGAAATGGAATTGGGATGGTCCCAATGGCGTTAACTACTTGGAGGGATCTTCGACGTGATCCGTTGGTGTTTGGAACTCGAAACTTTGGCGGTGGCTCTGTGATAGTTTGGTCTCGCCTTTTGTGCTGATGGAACGGTCGCTCTGAGGATGGTTTCGAATCGGATGACTAGATAGATATCTTGAACAATTCCTTCTGTTGCCGTTTTTGCTCCCTAAATCAACCGTTCCCAATTTGTTTCATTACGACAGCCCGTCCAATTCATCGAACTGGAGACACCCGAGACTTTTCATCAGTAACAACATTGCAGCTTTGGCCTGTACCCTCTCGATCTCGTGACGTCAATCCGATAGTGAATTTATACCCAGTACTTGTCCGAGCTGCCTACAAAATCATCGTCTGGTTTGCAAGGCGTATCTTTGTACCTAAAACAGCGATCCGTTTGGCCCTGAAGCTGTCTCGGCGTCTTTGCTTTTCAAAACCTCATCAATTGGTAATGTCAGACCGCATGTTTTCAAGTAATTAATCGTTCTGGTGTGTGCTTCAGAATTATTAGTTTTGATTTTTACCTTTGATTGTTAATTTATGTCGATAGTAAAATATTTTTTCATAGTGCGTTTAAGAATTTGAAACGGTTAAATCAAGCAAAAGGTCTCCTATTTTGAAAATTTTTACTTTTACAGTATGCTTATTTTCCGTGTTTTTAGGTTTTCAAGACGTGCTCTTTCTAATAGCCGAAAAGATTAATAGTTGTAGCTGGTGTTCAAAATACAAAATTCGTCATTTTAGAGGTTGCCTTTATAGAATTTGAAACGCACTGTAGTAGAGATTTTGCTCTTTACCTGGTTTCAGTGTTTAAAAACATTTTATTTTGTCTTTAACATAAATGTTTGCAAGCAGTCTTTATCATTATATCTATTCTTAAATTCTACATAAACCAGATTCTTTCCTTAAAGTGCTGACAGATTCGAACCTGCGACCTAACAGTCCCTCGTTTTAAAGCAAACGCCCCTCCCACACGGTCATTCCACAAAATTACGGTAGGTTTTTCTTAGAAACTTTAGAAACACTTTTACTTGCGGTGTACAGGCTCTAGTCCGGATCGGCACCGGGCCACCTTGCCGAAGACCTGGGTCTGGTGCGGTCCAGGCGGTCTAGATCTACCGAATTTTCAAGGCTTCCGGCCCCAAAGCATCCAGACTTGCTTGGCTGCTAATAATACATACTTCGCAAGAAACACGTTTTCTTATTCCCGCACTTGTCTGATGTCCGTATGTTGCCCCGGTAAACAGACCAGGGCCTAGCTCGATTACTTGTCGATTCCAGTCCACTTCTTTGCCGTGGGCCCCACTCGATCATTTACACTAGCCAGTCGATGAGTCATACAACTCAAATTTAGAGTTCACAGCCTCAAGTGACGCTCCTCTCATCAAACAATCAAAAGTCACCCTTCAGTAGATTCTCCCAAACAGGGTGTATTCATTCCAAAATTCGTCCGGAATTTCCGCGGGTGATTTCTCGGCAGACCGTTTTGTTTGCGGTAACAAGCCAGCCTCTCGATTACCTGTTTAGACCTTAATAAAACTAATAAAGTAAAAACTGACTCAGGACAAGTTTCCCCATTATCGGTCTCTCACTTCACGTTCGCCTATTCATCGGCGGATCATCGAAAGTTGGCATTTATGATATCTTCTTCTTTAACATCTTCCCGGAATCGTCGTCTTCGCCAGTTATGGTTTTCAGGAGCATCCATCGCTTCTGTTCCTGGACATTTGTCGGCAGCGGACATTGATCTCTAAAGTGGACTGTATCTATTAGGGTGGTGCAAAGAGAAGCTCCCGATGGGTATCGCTCTACCATTTATCAGAAACAAGCGATGCTAACGACATTATTTTTTTATGTCTTGTTCGCTATATTTGTTTGCTATTTATTTCGACATTTTAGATTTTTTGGTTGTTGTTTATTTTATTTAAAATACGTATATTTTTATTTAGATCATGATCGAGCAAAATTTTTGTGCTACGAACAGCATTACTGTTTAACTTCAAAATTGAAAATTCTGTGCCTTCTCGCATCGTTCTCTCTGTGCTGCTTTCCGGAGGTGGCAGGTTGTCTCTCAGGCAGTGTCAGACTTGGTTTTCAACGATTCCGAGAGGGGAGACAGGACTTTGGAAGATTACAGGCACGGTTTCCAGGGCCAGAGTCGTGAACGAAGCCAAGCTGAGGGACTTTATTCAGGCCGATCCATGCCAATCCCTGCTCGAGATCTTGCGAAAATATTCCTATTGTGAAATCCACCATCGAACGCCATCTTTTTTGAATTTACCGTCAAATCGGCAGTTTCTTTTGCACCCTAATAGTAAGAAAGAGATCAAGATTTGAGTTGTGCATTTTAGGTGGAGTGTTGTTTTCTAAAGCCGGTCCGAAATCAGGAACTCAATCGGATCCACCCTTGACTATCATAGGAAAAGTAAGGCTACCCCTGGCGGTCGGGCATTCGTTCCGGTGTCGCTCAGTGTGTCGCCCGGTATTAGCGCGAGGTCGCGGCGGTTGAATCCCCGCCGACCATGTTCTGTATTCCCAGCCCCAACGCATAAAAGGACCAGCGTATCCAGCTGATCACAGCTCTATATCGATAGCATCTCCTATCAAAATCGGTTAACTTTTAACTCAAAATTCTCAGCGATGGAACTCCGATTGGGCTTAACGGTATCTCCCAATTAGAATCAAAAGTATCCCAACCAAACAAGGCATCGCTGAGAATTTTGAGTTAGAAGTTAACTCATTTTGATAAGGCACACTATTGGTATAGGACACTTCTAGAGGAGTTAAAGATTACCTCAGTTTTGCTCTTCTCACAAAAGAACTTCTGCTGATCTTTTTAACAGAAAAGCAGTGAGAAAAGAACGGAAAAAGCCAATAAAATGTTGGTATATTTGAACATTTCGGACAAAGCTTGTAGACAGTTACCTAAAAGTGTTCATTTGTCTTTGAAGAGAACAAACTTTTGAAATTTGAATGCTGTTGTTAGAGCATGCTTTAAATGCTTTTATCTCTAACAACTTTGCTTTCAACCAAGTTGAGAACAAAGTTGTTAGAGATAAAAGGCTAAACTTATGGGTATACAGATTCATGAAATAAGAAATTTTACAGTTTCAAAAGAGAAGTGTGAGCAAAGAAGCCGAGAATTTGGTTCTACTGGAAATGGCCGAAAAGTTTGATGAAATTCCTCCCCATTCAAATGGATTTCCCTTTTCTTTGTTTGCCAACTGTTTTCTGACATGAAATTTACCTCTGAGACACTCTGTGAACTTTCTCGGAGAATCGAACTTCATTCTACCAATCATTTAGGAGTTTAATTGATCTTAAGCTAATACCAGTTAATCTGATTTTGGTTGATATTTGATTGATCTATTGGGTTGGGGAGAATGAGTCGGCGCCGAAAATCAAAGAAATTTCTAAAACTTATAGCAGACTTTGTCAAATGATATGCGTTGATATCCGTAGAAGGGTAACTAATTCTCTACAAAATAATATTTAAAAGAGAACTCAAACAGCGCCTCAACTCAACAAAGGATCATTTTTTACAAAATCGATAAACTGTCATCTAGGGTAAACGGTTGGAGGGATCTTCCTGAAAATTTGGTAACTTATGTAATTGAGTGTGCTCTATCTTTTTATATAAACACCAAAGGAGGTTTATGTGGAAGAAACTGTTCAAGCAATGAGTCGGACTTTTTGTCATTTTGATTAGCTGTGTTTGGGAATCCATAAAATCCCAAAAAGAAAAGCTTTGTGGAATCTCTCAAAAAGCCATTTTGTAAAGAAATAGTGGACCATTTTGATGAAACAAAACGTGCATTTAAAGAAGGTTTTATGGGTGCAAAAGTTTCTTTAAATTTCGGCGCCGACTCATTCTCCCCAACCCAATAGTATCAGTTAATTTGAGTTTGATTGATATTTGATTGATCTAGTATCCAGGTTTAATCTGATTTTGATTGATCTTAAGCTAGTGCCAGTTGAATCTCCATGTTTACTTTCCTTTTTAAAGTTTTCTTTTCCCAAAAATCCTTCCCGTTGCCAGGTTTAGTTTAGCTTTAGGTTTTCCTTGAGACTAACAAGGGAATGATGATTGGTCCATTGGTTTTCCGATGATATATAGACCATTCGACGCAAAATTTTACGCTAATTCCAATAAAAATTAGCTGCCGGCGCGTAATCACCGCATAGAAGTTTTGAGCCAATTTTTGTAAGCTGATTGAAGGAAAGTAGATACCAGATAGACGGATGTGGACGAACTCTCCTCGCCCTTCGTCATTACTCGTATATTCAAGGAACAGAGGAAATGGAGAAGAAGATCCTGGCGATGAAGCTTGACAAAGAAAGTTGAGCAGATTGTTAAGAAAACCGGAACACTTATAAGAGAAGTCCTTTAGGTCGGCATCTGGGATTGAGCTGAGACTGCCATTCCTCTGACTAGTCAAGTACAGGATTGGATTTCTTATAGATCTTATAGAATCAGCCATGCTGATCACGAATATGTCTATAACTTTTGCCCTCGTTCGCCCAAACGCAAGATATTTGGCACGGAAGTTTTAGCAATTACCTTATAAAGTCCCTCACGCGTTGGAAGACAAGTGCGACCCTTAATTGTTTTGCCACTGTTTCCAATCCTTTGCTGCAAAGCTTTTTGCTTTTATGCCACGCTACTAATATTGGGCTGATGCATCATTAACCGCCGTTCCTCTGACTACTCAAGTTCGGGATTGGATTTCTCGAGAACTACTCAACCGATTCTCGTCTTCTTTTTTATTTTAAAGCTACTTATATCAAAATATTTTTAAGCTCAGAAGGTTTTCGAAAATTTCGTGAAACTTTTTTATGAGGTTTGAGGAAAAAGTTGATTTTTGGAAAAATCTCATTTTTGCACAAAAGCGTCTATAAACCAAAAATTTAAAGGTAAACGCCTAGAATGGTTCAAGAGAAAATTGTAGCTAATGTAAACAACGATTCAATGAGCTATAAATGTGGAGTAGGCGATGTTCCTATCTAAAGAACGAGTTCGTGGAAGTTGGACCTACTTCGAAAATAGATGGCTTGACTATTTTAGCTCTCTAGCTTCATAATTGAGTTTTTGCCAAGAAACTCGCAATAAAATGCAAAAATTAAATTCTGTACAAGATTACAACAAAAATTTTTGAGATCATGTTTGTTTGTGAGATTTCCAAATCGATTTTTCCGAGAAAAGAGCACACGGTTATCTTAATTCTTCAGTGGTATCAGAATCAATATTGTAAAATTTAACAATGATTGCCACATTTTCGAAACCAAAATTATGGAGGTGTACAAAGCGAAATATATAAAAAATAATTTATTCTGACTTCGCTCTTTATTGGCGCAGATCACAACTCATACATTCTATCTATTCTAAAAATTTTTTTGGTAATTTGGGAAATCGAATAGACATTTTGGCGGAAATAAGGGAGGAGACGCGTTATGCTTGCCTATGCAAATGTTCGTATGTAAATTTGTCTCGGGAAAGAGAAATCTTTCAGAAGATTCCGTTCAGCGGTTATCCATTTTAGTAAAAGATAAATGAGACCAAAAACAAACAAATCAAAACAACCGGCGATAAATAAAAAGGAAAAGATTTAGAGAACTTCACTACTTCCTTTCGATCGTTTCTTTAAACATGCAAGCGATTCTTCTTGATTCGTTTACCCTTCCACGCAGAAACACGACGAAAATGTAATGCAAGTTTGAACAACTGCAACCCCGTAATGACTTTACATTAGCAACTGTTCGAAACCGAATATCCTTTCCGTCAAAAGCAAACCTCGTATGAAAGAAACGCTCGGCACGAAAGAAAAACAAGACCAAACAAACAAATCAAAACAACCGACTGATAAATGAAAGGAAACGATTTAGGTACTTCACTCAAATCCTTTCGATCATTCGTTGTCGAAAAACTCAACCCGCCCATTATGGGCGGGACTTAACTTTTTGCCTGATAACTTTGCATGGAGATCACATCTTGAGTTTATTTTGGTATCATCCGACGCGCAATTTTATTCTGCATCGAATGATAGTCAAAATAGTCGAAATCAAAGGGTTGGTTGAGAAAAACACGAAAAAGTTTAAATTACCAACGGCCAAAAGATAACGGACAGGATGTTTTCGTTACAAGTCTAAAGCTGATTATTGCCAGAACTGCGAACTTTTCTCCACCTCGTTCTAAAAATACAGTTTAGCACTTTGCAACGCCATATAACACTCTTCCCAGGCACTTCAATACAAAGGAATTCCATTTGCCGCACTGGATTCCATTACGGCGAGTGAACCCAAAGAAATGAACCTAACTAATCAAAGGTTTCAGTTTGCTCGACAATTTGGACATCATGCAAATATCCAGAGATGAGATACAGCCCTGGGCGACGACGCGCCGTCCAACGACGAAAAAAGCCAACGGATAGACGTGGATAAATTTATGAAAAAGCCATAATGTGTACACATAACATAGCTTCAACATGACGTGAACTTTTCAAGGAAATTCTAACTTTTTCAAATTCAAAAAGCCCAAAAATGGCCTAAATGCTCCCGATGTTTTGCTAATAATAATAATTTGCTAATAATGACTTCTATCAAAGTAGCCCAAAGCCAACACAGAAATTTACAATTTACAAAAGATCGTTTTTTGTTCGTGGATGGGAATTGGCAAACGAGGTGAACTAATTTCCGTAAAAAAGAGGAAAAGTTTAAAAGTGATCGTCAAAGCGAAAGGATAGCTGTATTCTTACAGTTAGTGGCTAAATCATACATCTTTCAGCCAGCCTAGCTCAGTGCAACGAATGATACTCTGTTCTTGATTGACTACTCAAAACTGAACTGTAGCCAACCTCCCGATCAGAACAAAGAGGTAGCTTTTGTAAAACAAAAAGATTGGTGGAACTAATGTTAGGAATTATAGTACAATTTACTTCAGGTCGTTAGGGATAAGCGACCTTCAGTTTGTACAGCTCCTTTTCCGTTCACTATCAATAATTTAACACGGAATCATCATAAGTGTACTGAGACTATGTGAGTGAGATAAAAGAGCGGCTTGAGCTTTTCTACATCGAACCAGATTTTCCTGATCTAGTCCGATGGGCGGCAATTTTGAGCTCAGCCTCGTCAGGTGTCATTTCGAGATCAAAAGGGACATAATTCTTGTCCAGCTTGACATCAAAGAAGACAAGTCGAGAGTTTGCGCTTTCTTTTCGAGTTGTTAAATGGGTCGAAATTATGGCATATAAGGTTGGTTGAAATCGACGAGCAAGTGCAGTTGAGCGGCGGGAGACAAATGCCGGCGAGACGACCGGCAAGTTGAGAACAGGTTCTGCACGACGTTGCCTAGAAAATAACAAACTTTTCAAAAAGGAATCAGACCTAAAAAATAGACTGAAAACGAATGAATAAATACATAAACAATTATTAGTTGAAAAAGTTAAACTTTAATTTACTCACAGTGTGTTCATATGTTCTTCCATTTTTTGCGTAGACTTCGGATGCTTGATTCGAAGAATTCGGTGTCCCGCAACGCAAAGTAGTCTTGCGCCCAAATTTCGACTTCTTCAGGATCGCTAAACTTTTGATTTGCAAGAGAGTGTTGCATAGACTAGAACAAGTGGTAATCTGAGGGAGCAATATTAGACGAAGATGGCGGATGAGGCACAAGTTTCCAGCCTAATTCTTCTATGGTGTTTTGAGCCAAGTTTGATGTGTGTACCCGGGCATTGTCAGCGAGCAAATGGATTTTCCTTGGATCAGCACCTCTTTCTCGTAGAATTTCATCAACTTTCTTCAGCTGTTTGGCGTAGATTTGAAAAGTTATAGTTTTTGAAGATTTTCGTAATTCAAAATAAACGATTCCTTTATTCCAAAGCCTTCCAATATTCCAAATGGCCGACAGCATAACTTTCTTTCCTGGAGTTCTGGATGTGGTGTCGGAATTGGCCTTTCTCCTTTGCTCAACTATTGTCTTTTGCGTGTTGTATTATTGAAATATGTCCACTTTACGTCCATCATCAACATGCTTTCAAAAAAGCACTGCACGTAGCCTTTTTTAATAGAATTCGAGTCAATAAAACTCGATTCGCTTTGTTTTCAGCGAAAAATTCATGTGGGACCCATTGGCGACAACGATTCCTTTCCAACAAGCGAAAGCTGTCGAAAAATTGTGCTCGAATCACATTTAAAGTATTCGGCTAACTCGGGCAAAGTTTGAGTTGAATTCAACTCGACAATCTCCAGCAACTCCACATTATCGAAGATAACTGGACAATATCCATGAGGCTCATCTTTCAAGCTGTCATCCCCTTCACGAAAACGTCGAAATCATTCCTGGCAAGTCCTTTCACTCAAAATATTTTCTCCGAATGCTTCACAAAGATTCCGGTGCGACTTCGATGCTGATTTCTTCATTTTGGGGTCATAGAGAAAGCACGCCCGCAACATGATTTTTGATCCGTCATCTTGTACCTAAGATTACGTAATATTTAATGATAGCAATAGTTGTGAAAATAATTAAAATGAATAAGCAGTAATAATACAATATAATTACATTTAAACCAGACCATCACACTTTGGAATAAAAAAATTTTCATCCTCGGAAGTAATCCGCAGTTTCTTTGCAAGTACCTAATAGCAAAACAAAAAACGTTTCAAAATTAACCCCAGAAAATTCCCAACACGAACTAGAACTGATCAGCAGCCAGAAAACCACTTTCCAGAGGCATTTTTCTCACGATCATTACAAACTAGGGTTTATTAATTACAGTCGTCAAAAGTCTTGGCCGGACAGTGTTCACTTGGGTCCATCCAAATATATTGACATGATCACCTCCAAATATATTGACCACAAATAGTTTTGTGTAGCTTTTTCTAGGTTGTTAAAATGAAGCGTTTAGCTTTTCGATATTCTTTGAACTAAGAGTTTTATGATCGAAAAACCTTATTTGAGAATGGTTTTTAAAAATCTGTATTTCAAGAATGAATGAAATTCCCATTGAAAACGGTCTCAACTATAATGAATCGTCTATTACTTATTTATTACTGAAAGGCCACTGACAGTTTTGAGGCCTTGAACAAAATCTGAGAAAAAGAACTTTAGCCTTTTATGCAAAAGTAGCTTGAAAATTTTAATTAAAGAGACATCAAAAATCTAGGAATATCATCTTAAAGCTCTCACAAAATACTACAAAAAAATTGGAATCGATTTATTTGAATGCGATCGAACGGGAGAAAATGAGAAAACATTGCCCGGTAAAGACTTTTTTGGCGACCGTATAAAAGCCTCGAGTAACTATTGGGTTGGTGAATTGAAAACTGTCGGACTTTGAACTATAATTTATTTAACATAAAACCATGAATTCATTCGAAATAATTTCCATTATTATTGACGACTTCTACCCATTTTACAGGCAATTTGTGGATTCCTCTTTCGTTGTAGAATTCGAGTTTCTGTGAGAGACAAGTGTGAGACTCAAAAATGGAGGACTGGAGATGTCCCAGCTTGAGCACTTTCTTCAAAGAAACCCATTTTGGTGTCAATAGAGAAGTTGTAGAGAATCAAAAATTAGGCTTATAGCCAAATTTCCAAAAAGATACACTTAGTAGTTTCGCTTAAAATGCAAGTTTTGTGAAAATTCGTAAATTTGGCATTTCTTGAAAAACAGCTTTTGAATCGTTCTGAAAATTTGGTTATAAGCTTAATTTTTGATTCTCTACAACGCGGTTTTCAATCCACTAATCCAATAGTGTAAAAACCTGCAGACATTTTGAGTTTCCTTCAGTCCTCAGTCAAATCAATCAGAAAGTGCTCAAATAAATCGAAAATCGTGTAATGAACGTGGTGGCGAAGGGTTTTGTTTGAGCATCTGCTACATTGAACCCTTTTTCTTTCCTTGTTTTATCTTTTACAGCGTCAAAAGCTTTCTCATTCAATAACACCATTCGAATAACTCAATAATATTCATGAGTGCCACCCGAGAAATTTATGTTCTTGTCGCTATTTCCATCGTACTTTTTCTTCAGATTCTTCACATCAAAACTTGTGAGTTTTTTTTCGAAAATTGCTCATGGAAGTCGTTTCAAAATTTTGTGTTTTTGAAAACGTTTTCAGACAATTACAGCTGGTCAGACTTTTAAAATTAAACTTTAGAGTAATGCTTCATGAAGCTCAGTTATTTGAAAGAAAACTGCTCCAACACTTTTAGTGACAAGAGAAATCCACACCAAAGTGTACAACACTCAAAAATCGGTTCCCATATCACAAACAAGGGCTAATCAAAGCCGATCGTGTCGCTTGGATGATGCAGTGCTGGAAATGTATAAAATACAAGTGGGTTTTGAATGGGAATTACAGTGAAACGTTATTAGTAAACTACTGAATAAATAAATTTGAATTAAACTCCCAAAGATGGAATATTTTCACCTTGACAAAACCCAGCGTTCCTTTCGTAGTTTACTGACGAAGTTTCACTGTCCATGTTTTGAATGTCTACATGTCTGTATGACTGACTAACTCATAGCAAACTTATAGCACGACAAACGAGTCAACTTGATGAAATATGCCGCAAGAGTGGCGGGTGAACAGCGGGGATACGCCAAACTCTACAATGGAATTGTGCCTGAGGTTGGGTTTTTTTCAAACGTCAAAGTTCTGTTATCAAGGTTTTCTGCCCGAGTCTCGTAAGAATCGGAAATGTGGATGATGGCGGGAAATGGGTGTGTAATCCGATGGCCATGCCATGTGAGACTTTTAAACACTAAGGAAAGTATTAGGTTAATGCATAAGCCTTACAATTTTTTCCAAACGTCTTTTTAAAAATAATGCCGCCATCAGCAAAATTTCTGTTTAAACTATTAAAAAGCTTGTTAATAAAAAGTTAATAACATAAAAATCCATTTTTGAACTCACTCATAATTTATTTTCTCTTAGCCGGCTGTGCGATTATGTCGCTTGGAGTGGCTGGTGATCCGAGTTTTGAGAAGGAGATGCAATTGCTGACAAAACAGAAATGCTCTGTGCAATCCTACGACAAAGTGAGGGGACTTATTAAAAATTTCATTTTGATTTTTACTCTAATCTAGAGAGATAGAAAATAAAAATTTCAGAGAGATCCTGGGCCGGTGATTGAAGGGATGGAAAAGATTAACGCTTTCTTTACGAAGGCTCTCATTTCAGTGAGAGATGATCCCGAGGTTGGTGGCGAACATTTACAGACGATCTTGTGGTTAGCCTTGAAAATCAGCAGATTTAACACATTCGCGACAATGCGCCTCACCGGTGGGTCGCACGGTTTTCTCGGTAGTCCCGGTTTCTCGACAAAATCATCTAAAAATGGCACTTTGCGGTTTTTGGAGATGGAGACTCCGAATTCGGCATTGTTTTTCCCCTCAAGTATCTCTAAAACACTCTAAAACACTTTGTGCCGATACTCTCAAAGTTGGGATACAATTTTTAGCGACAAACCCAAAAAAATGGCTTTGTCGCGAATGTGTACTACAATCGAACCCTGTTAATGACCTATAGACGGGATCCCGGAAAAACCGTTCACTAAAGAGATTTTGCCTTATAAAGCGCCAAAAACACTTAGATTTTACTCTTAAACATGTTTTTCGTAGTAAAGTAGTATTTCTAACCAAAAAGCACGTCTAGAAGATGTTAAACAATAAATTTCAATGGAAAAATGAGGTTGGGTAAAAAGACAGAACCTCATTAGTGACTAAACCTAACGACCACTTGATAGTGGCTTTCAGAGCTCCTCAAAGATAAAAACGAACTTATCTATAACTACTTGTGAGCTATGTTAATATTATAGCAGAATTTTTCAGTCCCCCTTCAATAGTTCTAACGAGTTCACTAATAGTTCCTCGTCTAATAAAGTATACCTAATCTCCCAGTTTCACAGTGATTCCAAATCAATCACTACCAAATCTGTTCTAAAATGGTATAAGCTAAACATTGAGAGTCATTGGAAGAGGGAATTTAAACGATAACAGAGTTGCCTTTCGGTTTATTGGCTAAGTATTTTAGAGAAACATTTTTTCATTCAAATTTTTTGCAAGTTTACAATGCAAATTGCCATAGTTTACTAACGAGATTCAAAATGGTTCATTTTGACATTATAGGGTTTTGTAATATCCGGTCACTCTAGGTTTTTGCTAACGTAATTTATAAGGCGGACGTTCATGAAGGTCCAAAAATCGGTCACTATCGAGGTAGTCACTAACGAGATTTGACTGTACTTGATTACTTGACTTGATCCAGCTTTCTGTTAAATTCAGAATAACATTCGCAGCATTCAAGGAGAGATGAAACGATTGAACATCGACAGAATCGAGATTTTGAAGATCGATATTGAGGGTTGGTTTGGG
Source organism: Mesorhabditis belari (assembly GCA_958450365.1). Taxonomy (NCBI): domain Eukaryota; kingdom Metazoa; phylum Nematoda; class Chromadorea; order Rhabditida; family Rhabditidae; genus Mesorhabditis; species Mesorhabditis belari. The sequence continues at coordinate 18,459 of CAUEEP010000167.1, forward strand.
GATTTTGCTAGCTGAGTTTATTTCGAAATTTTGACCTGAAACTTAACCTTTTTGCTCTCACTTGTTGACAACAATTTTCTTCTCGTTTAGGTTCTGAATTTTCCGTGATTCCCGAATTGATTTCAGTGGTCGATATTTGTCAGGTGACTAATCAAAAAGAGAACATTTTTTAGTCTTATAATCTCGAAAACAATCAATTTGGACACAAAAATGACGTTGTTTCCAAACTTTTGGTTCCATATGGTACACCTGGATCCAAATAAAACGAAATTTTTAGATTCTAATCGAAATTCACGGTAAACCGAAGAAAGTCATCGAGCTGATTTCGGAAATGGCAAGGAAAGGGTAAAAAGTTTTTGCAATTAACAAAAGAAAACATCGTGAAATTAGAAAATTCATCATCAATTCTTCATTGTTTCAAAAGAGTCCAAAAAACGTATACGATAAATACTGTAATAGTTCCCCACGTTGACCTTGCATAGTCTAGCTTTGAACGTCTTTTTCTCGACACTGGTTTATGCTACAATGCGCGTTTAGGTATCAAAAAATAGCTGAAATTCAGCGCTATTTTTTTGATACCAAAGAAGCATTTTTGAAAGTAAGGACACTTTGAAAAAAAATGAAATACTGGAAAACTTTGAGACTACGCAAATTTCTGTGCACAGCGCAACCCTATTCTCCAATAATGGAAAGATTACGGTAATTGTCAAGCGATTTTCAGTTATCGAATCTTTTCCTACGAGATCAATGGTGCATGGCATCATTTGAGTGAATATTCATTCATTCACGAGTCATGTATCGAACAATACGAAGCGACTCCGTTGGATTATTACTGGCATTTGGTCTGATTGGAAACCCAAAAGGAATCATTATGAGCAGTTTTTGTTTTTGTTTTTGTTTTTTGTTTTGTTTGTTTTTCTGTAGATTAGGACAATTTACTTGAATGTGAACGATAAAAAAATAGAAAAATAGAAGTTCTATATGATTTTCTCGATTGAATCTTTCTCAATGTTAAAACAAAGCTCTTCTCGGTGGTAAAAGATGAATTTTGAAAAGAATTGAAAAGAAAGGAATCATTATAAGCAGTTTTTTTTAAATTTCTGTAGACTAGTATAATTTATTTGAATGTGAACGAAAAAAAAATAGAACGCTATATGATTTTCTCGGTCAAACCTTCTCAATGTGAAAACAAAGATCTTCTCGGTGGTAAAAGATGAATTTTGAAAAGAACACACACATTTGGATCTCATCGTTTGGATTTGGATATTTATTTTGTTTCTTTTCCGAGAAAGTCGTTTAAGATAACGGCCAATGTGTGATGATTTTTATTAAACATAAAATTAAATTTATGGGCTTTATAAGTTTTTTTTATGAAAAAGTGTTGCTTGGCCAGATTATAGATGATTATAGATAGGTCAAAAATAGATTTTATTATAGATAGATTTAAAATAGATTTAAAAGTAGATTCTATTTTTTGATTCGATTTTAACCGATCAAAACTTTACTATCGTTTTTGGTGCACAAGCCCAGTCATCGGGCTTTGGTTGACGGCATGTTTGTCCATCCGGGTAATAGCCGTACTTTATCGTTCTATTCAACTGAACGAGTTCAATGTTTATTTAATATTTTGTGTCTTGGACATCTACAGTCATGCGCAAAAGTATTGGCCCCTCCCATTGTTCAAATTTAAAACGCAAAAAAAGTTCACTTTGTTAAATGATTCAAGAAAACTTTCAATGGTTGTTATACAGTATTTTAGTTCTAGTTTTCAAAAAAGGTAACAACAATTTATTTCCGAGCAACAATATAAAAAAAGCATGCAAGGAGAAAATGACGCAAAAAATGTGTGCAAAAATATTGGCCCTGAAGTGAAAACTGAAATATTTAATATTTTGTCGGGCCTCCCTTGGCTGAAATCACTGCTTGAATCCTTTTTGGCATGCTATCGACCCAATCGTTCAAGATTTGTGAAGAAATTTCATTTCGATTTCATCCCAAGCTTTCTGAAGGGATTTCTTAAGTGAATCGAGCCTAAGCTTTCATTTTGAGATGTTTTTTCACTATCCGACCCATTCCACCTCATCCGACCCATTCCACCTCATCCGACCCATTCCACCTCATCCGACCCATTCCACCTCATCCGACCCATTCCACCTCATCCGACCCATTCCACCTCATCCGACCCATTCCACCTCATCCGACCCATTCCACCTCATCCGACCCATTCCACCTCATCCGACCCATTCCACCTCATCCGACCCATTCCACCTCATCCGACCCATTCCACCTCATCCGACCCATTCCACCTCATCCGACCTATTCCACCTCATCCGACCCATTCCACCTCATCCGACCCATTCCACCTCATCCGACCCATTCCACCTCATCCGACCCATTCCACCAAATCCCTTGCTATTTTCCTCTGAGAACGGGTGTTCTTGTATCAGAAGCGGTCACGCACTCTCTTGATGTTACTCGGCGTCGTTATTGTAATCTTTCTTTCACGTCCCGCTCGATCAGAATTTGTGCTTTGAAACGATTGACTGTATCGTAAAGAATTGATTTTGGAGTCATTAATTGTCGAGAAATATCAAGTGGAGCGATTTCCTTTTGATGCAGGTTGATGATCGACTCTCTATGTATCGATTTCTGGATCATTCTAAAATTTTGCTTATTAGTACATATAAAACATACGGAAAACAATCAACAACCATGGAATCAATAGAAAAATATAAAACGATTACAAATAATTTGTTACGCAGGCAAAAAACTACTGCCGAAGATCATGCACCCTATTCCGGGTAATCTTGGGACACCCTGTATATAAACCCTTCTGTGATTTAACAAATATTTTGCCTGAACCAAGGGATAGAAATACATCTCATCCCGAACTGCCACGAAAAAAAAGATGGTAAGATAAGAGAAAAGAGAGCAATGACGAAAGCGGAGCCGCTTGCACAAGAAAATTCTTATTGATTCATTTGCCGCCACTTTCCAAAAACAATGGACCACTTTAGCATTAACTTATTACCCCTAATTCTTCAAGATTCCCTTTACGAACATGTAAATATTCTCGATTCATTGAAATTCATGAAAGTTTCTCAAAAGTCTCGTCAAAGGATTTTAATGGAAGGACCGTTTGGGAAAAATATTGGCAGTATGACGATTAAAGGAATTTTTGAAAGAAATCAAACGGGCAACCTGTTTATTCCAGACTTGAGTATTCTCATTGAGCCACGTAATTCTCTCGATTACAAAGAAAAAATAAATTTCATCACGAAAAATTCCCGTCTTCTGCAATTCTGCTGGGCAGGCTTCGAATCAAACCAAAAAACTGGCAGCTATTTGAAAAGATTCGTTTTTGTAAATGTTTGAAGCTTGATTTTTTTGAGAAAACCAACGTTGAGAAAAGTGGGCGACAATGTCGACTCAACTTTTTGCCAAACATTAAAATTCTGAGGAATTTTTCTATCTCAATCAACAAACTATCGACTTTTTGCGTGATTATGGCGAATTTCCGATCGACGGTTTGTCAAAAATTCTCAATAAATGCAAGGAGCATTGATTTTTTTGGTGAATCGGCTCAAATGGAGGGAGAAGAGGTGTTTTCACGAATTATTTCAAAGCCACAGATCCGTGATTGTCCAATTTTCGCCTGTACACCGGTGGAAACATTTTGGAGATCGATGTCAACAATCAAACCTAAAATTTTGTTAACAAAAAGGGTAACTTGGATATATTTCGAAGAGTCTCTAAATTTCGTGCTAGAGAATCGAATTGACAAAGATGATAAGACGATAGTCGGCGTTGTTGGTGGAAATCAACAAAGTGGAAAGGACTCCGAATTAGTAGATCTGATAAAGGAAAAACTCTTGAGAAGGTATTCCCTTATCGAAGTGAAAGCTCGAACGTTGAAGGGAAGAAAACTATTCAAACAGCTGAATGCTCGAATGCCGGAGAAAAATATTGAAGTTCTATCTGACGACTTCCCCCGGAGATCACCTTCAGAAAAGACTCCTTTTCAAAAACGATCACTTTCTCTACATGATAGCTTTCTTTTCAAGTCATACTTTACTTTTTGTGGCGGCTCCTTTAAAATATTGTTGAAGTAAATAATAAAAGTTTAAAGTGACATGTGAATTTATAAAGATATCCATGCTCTTTTTTTGAGTTCTTTTGATGTCTCAAGTCAGGCCCGTAGACAGGATTTTGGTGTTTTTGGGAGAATCGCTAGAGCTTCGTCCAGAAGCGACGAATCAATTTACACCCAAAGCTGAAAATTTAACAAAATCTTCAGGCTACATCATGGCTACAATGAAATTTTTCTAAAATGAAATTTTGCATTTTTGTGAGAAAATTTAGGGGGGTTGAGGTTTTAGACCTTTAGCCGTTATCCAGGAAATTTCTAACCACCGCCAATCGATTCTCCGTGTTGGTTTACATAGGACAAGTGAGTTACAAATCTGATTTAATGCTTGTGGAGCGAGCTAGAGGGGTTCAAAGTCAGGTTGTCACGACTATTTTGCGCCTCTGCCCAACTTTGAGCCCCTCTAGCTCTGAGAGCGAATGAATGACATTCATGGAGATAAATATCCAAAAACTCGTTAAACATCACAGATCGCAAAAATAGAAACAACACAGTAATTTTATGTTTAGTTGTGCAAAATCTGGTCATGCGATCTTCAAAGATCAAGTACATTCAATAATGAGTAGTTATGTTGGAAAGCAATTTGGAAGTTATGGCTTTTCGGGTTGGTTCCGTCTAGGACAGGAAAAACGTTTCCATTTTTGTCCACAATAATGTCTCTCGTTGAAACAATTAAGATTTATTCGGAAGCCTTTATTGTTTTGTTATGGATCGTCTTTCTATTGGGTTTGTTGGGTTTTTTCTTAAAGTAATCCCCCTAACAACACCGTTCAAATAGAAGTTCAACACTTGACCAAATTCATAAATTAAATACAACAATGAGCTTTTCCTTAAACCCTTGCCTTTCTGACTCAATTTGGCCATAGACTCCATAAAAAGGAATATTTCCAAGCGATTTCCCGACTCCGGAATCCCCCGGGTACAAATTTACAGCTCAATATCTTCTTTTTTGTAACATTTACAATGCAAAAGAAAAATCCCTGTCTAAATGACTGACGAGGTGTTCTTTGTACGGCTGCGTAAGCGCTCTCCATCTGACAAATCGCCTTGGTGCATAAAGTGCTTTGAAAATGTCATCAAAAATTATATTACTACAACCACCGCTGACAATTTGGTTCTAGTGAAAATCAGTCCTAATTCAGACTTCTCCATTAAAGTAATATGGGTGTTTGCTGTGGATCAGTAATATAAATAGTATCAATGTTTCTTTCTTGAAATGAGCAAATAACATTTAAACAGGACTCAACGGTTTGCTGACATTCATCGCGGATTTGAACTGGTCAATCTACGACCTCTTGCTGGAATGGAAGATCATCTCCGATAGCTCACCGCCCGACTTTGATCTTGAATTTCTTTTCGAACTCATTTCTGTCATCGAAAGTGTTACAAAATGGGTATTTTCTGAAACGAAAAATATATCAAAACCTCCATTCAGATCATTTTTGCCTCGGTTTTCCCGACTACAGTAGCGACTTGTTTCGCGGCGACGAACAAGCGGTTAACATGGCCAATTCGGTTTGTTACATGTATTCTTAACTTGAACTAACCCCAAACTCAAAGCTAAAGTTGCTCTTTAGTCTATCCGCTGCTGCTGAAAACATCTGCAAGCTGTTGTTCGCCGTCGACTATTGTTGGCAACAGTTCTGCAATCTCGAAGCGCCATTGTTCAAGTGAGAGCCTTGCCTTTGTAAAGTTTACCAAAGTAGCTTCAGTCATGTTCCAACAACAGTATAGCTTTTGATTAGATAAACTCTAATTATAATTCTAAGGTGCCCTCCCGAAATCGCCACCGGTTTCTTCTATCCACTTTATTCATTAATTCATGGATACTCATTGATGAATGTGGCTAAGTATCATCAAATGATCATTTCATTCAGGTTTTGTTCAAATTCTTTTCACTACTTTGAGTTTAGTCGTTTCTTTGCGATAGCCTTTGATGGACTTCACTTCCGGAAAACTCTGAAATGGCCTATCGCTCAACTCTTGCTTCCCTACTTCTTGGAGCTAGGGCTTATCAAATTGGATACTCTATTCAAATGTGAAAATATCGGCTGTACAATCGGCCAAAAGTCTATCAGCAATTTGCCCTATTTTTTCGCATGTGGATTGGATTTTGTGACTAGGAAGAGAATGGTACAGGTAAGAAGGGTGAAAAGAACAAAGTGAGGCATTAGGTATTATACCGTAAATCAAAACTCACATAGTGATGAGTCATAAGCCGAGTCGTTCAAGCTTGGGTTCAACTATTTAGCTTGATAGATAAACCGATAGCCTGAATACAGTTTATCCATAAACAAGCCACGTTCGTATTCTTGTAATCATCGGTAATAGCAAGAACCAGTGTACCAAACTCTCTAACACAAATATTTAGTTAAACAAAACGGGAAAGGTCACTCGCGCCGAAGTGATGCTTATGATTCAGGTAAGTAAAAGATGGGCAAGAGAATAGGCTTGATAGACTAAATAATAATGGACTAGATCGTGATGGACTCATTAGTGATAGACTAAATAGCAAGATCGAATGCTTACAATTAGTTCTTGTTAACTCTTGATTTTACAAAAGTTCAAAGATGCATAAACAGCACATTAACAGCATAGGTTCATTATAAACTTCAGGTTGATCACTTTTAGATGTTATCAAACAGTGGAATGCTCCTTTTGAATACAATCGGCTTCACATTTGTCAAATTTCTCACTCAACTTTTCTTTGGCCCACTTACGGGAGTTTTTCTCTTAGCATTCGAGGAATTTATTCAATATCTGTGCTTTTCTTTACTGTCCAGGTATTTGCAACTGCTAATTTGTTATTAGAAAAACTCGGAAATGAAAAGAAAATGTATTTCCCCTTTAGTGTAATTGCCATGTTCTGTTTTCGGAAGCAACGCTGACTGTACTCTGCGGCAAATAAAACTCACAAAATACGATTCTTTTTGAAAATAAATTGCAAAAGTCGCAAATAACCTTATAGGTACAGTAAAAAGATAAGAAAGTATTTTGGAAAAATTGCAAAACAATCTTTCATTGACTGAACACCTGTTGGCCAATTTTGACATTTTCTCTGCAAAATTTTCTGTACTCGATCAAATTGGAGCTCTTTATTGAAGACATAAAATAAATAAAGGAATTGTTAGAGCTTTTGATCGCTTCTCTTTGAAAAACACGACATAAGATAATCTAGATTGAATTCTAATCGGAAACTTTTGAAAACACTTGCGAAACAGTCATCGTGCAGATTTGCCAGAGCATCGTGTTTACAATAAAACCCGCAATTAGATCAAGATAGAAATCCTTTGAAATGAAGACGGATACATTGGGAAGAATGCCGTTGACTAGATTGACAAGCATCTGAAAATCCTAATCTACTATATACAAAAAAAGTAAATTCCGTCCGTCCGTCTGTCACGCCTACGCCACAATACAAATTACGTTAACGTAAAATTACAACGAAGTGAGCTAGAAAGCTGAAAATTTGTACTCGGGGGTTTTCGGGGGCGAGGAATCCGAATCGGGCAAATATGTCGGGAGCTTTTCTAAATTTGATTCAAAAAGAGTTTTACTTTCAAAGACCGTTTACGGTTAAAGCAGCATGCAGGTTAGTTCAAAATACAGTCGAATCTCGTTAGTGAACAGCTCGATAAACTAACATCGATAGTAACTGGATTGTTTAGAATCCTTCTGAATTGATTTAGTACGAATCAAACCTCGATAGTGAACGGTTTTTTAGGATCCCTTCCATGGTTCACTAACGAAGTTCGACTGTATTTACTATCCGTAGAGCTTTTCTCGGCTCTTGGGCAATTTTCGGAACTTTTGGAACCGTTTTCAATGGAATCCATTCATTCTTGCTTTTTGCATTACAGATTATAGATTTTTAAAAATCATCGTCAAATAAGGTCATAAAAGGATCATAAAACTCTCAATTCAAAAGATATCGAAAAGCTAAATGATTCATTTTCATAACCTTTGAAAAGGTTATATAAAAATAGTTGTGGTCCATACATTTGGATGTGATCTATGGACCAAGTAAACACTGAACGGCGAAGACTTTTTTGACGACTGTAATTAATAAACCCTAGTTTGTAATGATCGTGAGAAAAATGCCTTTGGAAAGTGGTTTTCTGGATGCTGATCAGTTTTAGTTTGTGTTGGGAATTTTCTGGGGTTAATTTTGAAACGTTTTTTGTTTGCTGGCTAGATGAGACTTTAGCACAAATTTTTTAAGGAAAAGCTGCCAATATGAGAAGAATCATACTTGTTATACAAATCACACGAACATTAGAAAACAACGAACACTAGAGTTCAAACATCATGTTCATATATATTCCTTCTACTAGGTTGATGCAAAAGAAATTTCGGTCGATATAAAATGTCTATAAAACCTTTTTTTAATCTGGAAATCTTATTTGATTTTTTGTATATCTGTACTGGATATTTACTTTATTTTTACGCTTTTTCTAAGTCAGAGCTGTCACTTTTTATTTGATATTTGCTTTAGATCATGACGAATAAAAGTATGTTCGTGCGCGTATCTTCTCTACGATTTCAAGATGAGCAAAAACGCTGCCGAATCACATCGTGATCTCTGTTCCGCTTTTGGAGAACAAGTTATGACCGAAAGATCCTGCCAGCTCTGGTTTGCCCGATTCCGTGAAGATATTGAATCTCTTGAAGACGCACCACAAGATCACATAGAGATTTGGGTGACCGACTACTTTCAATTACAGAATCAAGATTGTCGATTGACTGCTCTCTTCCGTGAGGCTCGTAGCGATTGCTTGGCCGTTGAGATCACCCCTTCTTCATAAGCACCGTAGTTGAAGTTATCGATTTCACTGGGGAGACCAATCTTTGAGTTTGGCATCAATAAATCAATTGAACGCAGCACGCGATCTTCTTTCAAAGCCAAAGAAAAGCAATACAAAGTGGGCTCCGTTCCTTTTATCACACAAACATCTTTAGAGGAAGGACAAGAGAATCAGAGATATTCAAAATCAAAACATCAACTAAGATTTCACAGAAAAGAGCTACTTTTCTGCACACAAGAGTTCTTCGATAAGGGAATCCGCAATCTGAAACAACTTGGGAGAGATTTTATAGATAACGATGGTGCTTATTGTTTGGAATAAATTGTTGCCTAAAGGAATTTTGATTTAATGTTTGTAAAAAACCGAAATTTCTTTTGCATCAACTTAGTATATGTATAGCTGGCACTTTGACATTTAAATCTTTATTAACCCTATAGATTCAAGTATCAGTGAATCATTCTATTGCATTCGAATGTGAATTGATCGAAGTGACACGAATGCTAGAATTGACAGGTGCTGGTTGTTTTGGTCTTCGAAAGCAGAAGACTGTTATGATACTGGCGATAACATTGAAAAATAGATATTGCCAAAGAGTGATCATTATAGAGAAAATCCCTTTCACATTCTCTCCAAAAAAACATTTAACGATGACAATGATTAAATTGTAAACTATTGTGAATGAGAGAGCAAAGATTGAATTAGCGATCATCTAAAGCTCAACGTTTATTAAAAACAAAGTTTAAACCTGCAACATCAACCAGCGCTCGGCTCTGGCCACTTTGCCATGAAACTTCAACTAAAACCGCTGCGTTTTTCAGTTTGCAATAACTCACCTCTTTCATTTTCCGACTGGTTACAAAGTCGAAAGAGCACATCAAAAAGTAAGGAACACGTGCGATGTACGTATTAAGAATAATATAAAAATCTACATTAGCATATGATGCCGCATAATAAAGTGAATAACGAAGCAAATATGGGATTAAGAGTTGGAGGTAGGGCAATTGAAGGGTACTTCGAAAGAAGCTTCCATTGTTTGTGATTGCGAAAAAGCGGCTAGATGTTTTTTTCTTTAACAGTGTACAAGTTTTTCTTTAACAGTGTACAGGTACAATGTTATAAACTAGAAATTAAAAAATGAACTTTATCAGCATTAGAATGATTCTAAGATATTCATCAAACCAACCTCACTGAAATCATCATTTGACTGTACTGGGCAACATCGTCCAAAACAGAATAGGGCACGTAAGTGAAAATTGCATCGGTTATTTTTGAGAATTGATCAGGACACCTGAAAAGTTGGGTTTTTTTGAAGAATTTAAAATTTACATACGCCAATGAGCCCTCCACGAAACTGCAATAACCAAAAATCACATAGAAAACGCCAAAAACAAACTTGGCGGCACATTCACTAGCGGCTAAGAGTCTAAATTAGGTCAATGTTATGCGGTCTTTATGACTTGAGCATAATTATCAAACTGTACATCTCCCAAGAAGTGTTTCAACGTCCGAAATAAAAATAATCTGACGGTGCAAGGTCAAGAGAGTCTGGTGCGTGAGGCAAAAGCAGCCTAGCTCCTCAATTTTTTTTATGACTGGCTTTTACAGTGTGGAGTTTAGTGTTATCGTGCAGAAATCGGACTCTTGACGGTTTGATCCCCAATTTCTTTAAAGCTTCTTTAACACTCACTAGTTGTTTTGAGTAAAGGCCTGCATCGACTTTTTTTTCTAGGTTTTAGCACTTTATAAAGCACCAATCCTTTCGAATTTCACCATAAACAGAGCATGATGCCGCATAATAATGCTTCGATCCATGGATATCGGACTTGGGGGGTGGTTTACGGGGCTTCACCAGTAAAGAGCCATTGATTTTTTCAAGTGACATTGTCATAGCTGATCCAAGTTCCATCAGAAGGCAAGATTCTATCACAAAAATCTTGTGATTTGCACCTTTGAAGCAAGATGGAGCATACGGTGACACGAGCTATTTTGTTACCTTGGGTCAGCTCATGTGGAACCCATTTTCCATGTCGAACCTTTTTCTCAAGTTGATGCAAATGGTTTTCAATTGTCACATGGCAAACGTCGAAAAATTCTGCTAATTCCCAAAGCATAAATGTGGAATCAATTTCAATAGCACTGAGGAAATCGTCATTTAAGATTTCTGGAGGGCGTTTAGTATGTGGCTCATCGTGGAGGCTTTCGTTGCCATCTCGAAAACGCTGAAGCCATCGACGACACTGCCTTTCACTTATACAATCATCTCCGAAAGCTTTGACAAGTGAACACTGAGATTCAGCAGGGATTTTTCCTCGTTGGAAATCATAGAGCATGGCAGCTCGAAGCACGAGCTTGTTGTCATCCATTTTTTTTTTCCAGTAAAAACCACTAGCGAAGTGATGAGGGAAATGATTATAAATCTAGTGGGTGTGTAGTTTATTTTTGTTCAAAGCATTACGTAGATAAATACTTGGCAAATTGTCAGCCTCGGAAATTCGAAGCGCGCATTATTTTCTTTACACTCTGATAATTTCTAAAACAAACCGAATCGGCAGTGATAAGTGATTATTTGTGATTGAATAGTAGAAAGCGATCGGTGTAATGAAAAGGCTTAAAGTCATAACCTAAAGTCAGAAGCTATTTTTCTTGTGCTGTACTCGTTACCCCAATTTCCATTTCGGCAATGATTATATTGATTGTCCATACTGTATCAAAATCGATATCTGGTGGATTAGCCAACAATGGCCATTCACCTTTATCGACACTGTTCATCAATCCTAGATAAAGTCCCATGAGAGCTGTCGACAATAACAAGACAATAAAGAAGTCTCGAAATTCCCATACTTTAGAATATCTGCAAGTGCTGGAAGAAAACATTTACAAATCTTAATTTAAATAAATGGTTCTTATCTCAAATTTTCTGTTTCACATTCCCATGCGAAGCTACAATTTTCCAAGTTTTTTCCGAGTCTATGCCACCTAATTTGTTCAAAAATTAGCTTTTCTAAAAAACACAAACTGTTTTTTGAGGTAGTGTGGACAAACTAATTTAAAATGAAATAAAATGTTTGTAAAAACCTAAGCCTTTATCAAGCAGATTCGTGTTCGATAACCGAAAAACCCCGACGCGCGAAATTTCAATTTGAATTGGCTTCGTAAACTGCTCTAATCTCAGTAGACAGAACACCAGAAACAGCTTTATTGAGAGGGTGTTAACAAAAAAAACCAAAAAAAGGACCCCAGCCAGGATCAAACAACGTTGGCTTCAACTAGCCGAAGCCAACGTTGTTTTATTTGGCAGATCGGCTGAAACTGATTGGAGTTAGACTGAAAGGATTGTAAAATTTTTTTAAGCGACTTTATCCTTTGAACTCTATATAAAATGACTAATCCAAGACATAAACAGTTACTGTTGATCTTTTCAAAAACATACAAACTTTTGACCTCGACAAGGAAACAATAAACACAAAAAATTGAGTATTTTCTCATGCCAAAGAACAGAGAACATAAACAGGAATCAGTTTGATTGTGATCACTTGAGTCATATGATAAACAAATAGTTCTATCTGGGATTTACCAAAAAAACAGGCTTGACTTTTGAGGGTGAATCAAGAAAGGATTCTGGTTCAATCCCCTCCTCGGCCAATTTCTGTTTTGTCCCGACTCTAGGATCTCTAACCAGCTAGACAAGGAAAAAAAGAGGTTTAAGCTTCGGATTAGAAACTAGAGTCGTACAAGGAAAGGCTAGAAAGAGTCAAAAAGTCATATCTAAGCCTGACTTTCGTCGGATCCAGAGACTTTTTCAGGCCTAGAATAAGATCATTCTCGTCTAGCCTAGGACCTTTGAGCTAATCCACTTAATTTAAGTGGCTAATCCTAAGTAGCTAATCCACTTAATTTCAGTTATTAACTATTCCTAACTAATGACTGTACTTAATTGTTTTTTACAAAACCATTTTCAAATAAGCGCGTTCGGGATTAAGGGCAAAAAAAGCACTTTTCTAATATCAGAAAGGGTTTATGGGAAGCTTTTATTGAAGATTTCTTTGCATGGTTGGAGTTGTAAAGATTTAAATATGGCAGGGTTTCTAAAAGGTGCTCTTTTACTTTTGTTTTAGATAGATAAATTTTCAATCGATATTATTATTAGATTTCAAATCTCTAAACCGTTTTTCAAAAAAATTTCTCTTGGCTCTAAAACGATGTGGCTCACCTCTGTGTCACCCTGCATAGAACCACTCGTTTTTCGTTTACAACTTTTCTCCTAAACATTGTTTCGATCTGAAATTTTGGCAACCGCTTTCGTACCACCAAAAACAACTATATAACTAAAATCAGATTGAACTGAGTTTTTATTTGGCTATTTATGCGGGAACTTGTTTGCTATTTGGTTTTTACTTTGGATGCTTTTCGTTTTGCACACAAAAGACCAGAGAGCAATGCAAAAGAGTAATGCTTTTTTGAGATCAAAGATTCTCTTTCGATTTTTCGAATGCGGTCGGGGATTTATATGAAATGGTCGACTTTTTCGGGGTCATAAAACGTAAAAGTAATTTTTGAGGGGAAGTAAAATTAGAAGCCCAAAATTGATTGCAAACGAACTCCAAAAATCAAATATGAGATGTTCCACTTCCGAAATTATTTTCAGAAATTTTCGAAAAGCCCTCTCAAAGTTGATGTCCTTTGTCAACTTCGCCAAGTTTGGGAGTCGAAATCTCGCAAAAAGCGTGTCCACGACATATTTCGCCACTTGACGTTCAGAGTTTAAAGCTTTTGCAGTCAATTTTGGGCTTTTAATTTGATTTTCTCTCAAAAATTACTTCCTCGTTATAGAACCCAGAAAAAGTCGACCATTAGATGTAAATCCCCAACCACGTTCAAAAAACCGGCCATACCGAAAGAGAGATTTTAAACCTCAAAGAGCATTTCGATTGTTCTTTTGTGTGCAAAATCTAAAACACCAAAGTAGAGACCAATTAGCAAAAACATTACATATAAATACCCAGATGGATATGAAAAATTTAGTTTAACTCAACCCATTTCTATTCGCTTTCGCTTTTCGGCCATAAGGAAACTCCTTTAGTAAAAGTGAGTTTATCAAATGGGCTAAGCTTAGAAAAACTTATAAGAGCATAGTCAAACAATAGCAATTTGTAAGACAAGACCCCCAAATAGAGAATTTAATTTGAATCTAGTGAACAAACGAATCCCGTAAATGGCTTATTCAGAATCTCAGAATCTCAGAATCAGAATCAGAATTTGATTGTGATAACAAACATGTTGGCACAATTCTTGAGTAATTTAATGAGGAAAAGTGAAAACTTATTTAGGAACAGAGAAATGAGTTTAAAAGAATAAGGAATAGTGTTAGTTTTTTGAAATTTGACGAAAACTTGGCAAGGAAAGCTAGAAACCACATTTAAACATTTGGTTTTGCTCGGAGTTGACGGGAAACCAAATAAACTAAAAACCGAGTGTTTACAGACCTGAATTAAGTTACAGCTTCATATAAACTAGTTTTAATCATTTCTTTTTAGATGCAGCAAATGATTCTGGTTGTGGCTTTTCTCGCAAGCATCGCCGCTTCCGGTAATGCTTTTCTACAGACAAATCTATCAAAGCAATTTTTGTCAATCTTAAACAATTACTCATTATACTAAAAACCAAAAGGCTCAACGTTAAGCTTTTTGGCTTTCTTTTTATAATAAATACCAGCGGAAAACGCGGAAAACGTTCGCGTTTTTCACTGGAGAGGTCCACGTTTTCCACGCAATCTAAGCCCCGTTCCTTTTTTCCAATAGCTGCGCACAGACAGACGGACGGACAGACGTCTTTTCTGCTTTATATATAGTTGATTATACATCAAATTATTCCTTAATTTTCGCTTAATATATATTATTTTAGATAGCGGATGGGGTACCATGACGGCCGCACAAATCGATCAATTCAAACAGGTTTGACATTGATATCATTAGATATTAAAGCCGTAGAATATAATAATAAATCAGCTTAAGTCTATTTTAGTCACTTGGAGAAACAGATGTTAACAAATTTGACGCTGCACTTGCGCGGGCTCGTGCTGCGGCTGCCGCTGAAGAAATCCCTGAGAGCCGACCTGGTGTTGATGAGCCAATCATTGTTTGTTAATGAGAAATCCTTAGCAAGCTTCGTTTTTAGGTTCCAAAGACAAAATCCAATCTTGCAGAAGACACAATTTCTCAAGTAGATAACGTTTTCGCTTCACAAAATCGTTTGTCAAAATCTAGATCAACACAAAGACCGGAGTGGCCCCACATCTCTACCACGGAGATATGATTCTGACAAAGTGAGTCATGTAAACGATTGTTAATTTTATAATTTAAACTTCAGTAAGCAAATCGATGTTGTTATGCCTGCCAGTGGAGCTGCCAGTGAGTCGTTATTCTAAAATGGAGAGCTAATAACCATATTTCCATTAGTTTCTTGCAATAGAAAAAGCATTTTTTAGCGAATCTGGACTCAAATTCCGATTCTTCATGTATTTTTCAGTCTAAAAAAGTGTTTCTCGAAAAGATTTTGGCTTTGCACGCGCACACAGCTTCAAAAAAAGTTCAAAAAAGAAAAAGTGACCAAAAAACAGTCAAAAATGGCATTTTTTGAACTTTTTTTTGAGAAGTCGAGCCAAAATCTTTTCGAAAAACATTTTTTAGACTAAAAAATACATCAAGAATCCGAATTTGAGTCCAGATTTGCTAAAACAAGTTTAAAAGTTGAAAAATTTGACCTTGCGTCAAACCCAGGAGAATCAAAAATTTTTTGGTAAGAACTCGAAATAGAAAAGAGCTTTTAGGCTTATAATATTAGAAACTAATCAAGGTAAAACTTGAATAAATTAATTTTTTAATAGAAACACAGTCTAAAGAGGAGTTGAAAAATATCAGAAATATCTCAAATTCGCTTAAATTAAGTTGTTTTAACTTCACCTAACTGAATTGAGCTTTTGCTTCTCGTGAAAGTCACATACCGTAAATGCTATATTAGAATGGCATGTCATTCTATTTTTCAACTCTTCAAAATCGACTGATCCAAAAAGTAGGTAAGGGGGTTTCACATAAATCAGAAATTTAGAATTCGTTAAAAACTATTTTAAACGATGACCCTTTATCCAAAACGTACAAAAAACACGTTTAAAAGTTTAAAAGTGAAATTATTTCCTTACCCCCTTTGAATCTCCAAAAAAAATCCATGTGGGCAACCCACATTTTTCGATTTTTCGCTGCCGATTAATCATTAGTAGGTTTTAGACCTAGATCTATCCATAAAACTTCCAAAAGGGATCTAAAGTCAAGATTTCGAGGGGTCAGTGATGCCATTCTAATACAGCATTTACGGTATGTGTTAGCCGTAGGAAAAAAGAATAGTGTGCAATTCTTGATCAAATCTTGACCACCCTGCAAATCTTAGGTCGCAAAAAGCGTCAGGCTCAGTGGCCGGCCGAGCTTTGGGCTGGCCGAACTGTCTACTACACGTTTGCCACTGGTGCCGCTGCTCTGAGTGCCAGAGCCAAACAGGTCGCTTTGTTGGGCATTGATCAATGGAGAAAAGCGACGTGCATCAGCTTTGTTCAGTCAGCCACCGCAAAGTAAGTTAATGACATAACCGTTTTTGAAATCCCCCTACTCTATCCTTCTCAAGAATCTAAAATCTAAAATCTTTTAAGCAAGAAATGTTCTCCTAGAAACCGCATTCGTTTCTTCAAAGGCGACGGCTGTTACTCGAACGTGGGAATGACTGGCGGAGTGCAGGATCTCTCGCTCGGCGATGGATGTGAAACGATTGGCCACGCTGCGCACGAGCTCGGCCATGCGCTCGGCTTCTGGCACACACAATCACGATGGGACCGAGACACGTTCCTCAATGTGATTCTAGCAAGAATCCCCGCCCAATGGAGAGACCAATTCTCAAAGGTTTGCAAATAGATAGGAGATCCGATCAAAAAACATGTTTAGGAAACCTCTGCGACCAATCACAATTACGGAGTGGTGAGTTAAAAACCCAAATTCTTGGCATAGAACAAAAACTTTGGTGTTAGTTTTTAAAAAAATTACTGTCAAACCTCGTTAGTGACTTATACAGGGTGCTTGTAAAGTTTTGTAATCAATAGAAGTGTCTTTATAATAAAATCCCATCAAAATAGAGCAAAATGAAACTCAAATTTAGAAAATTCGACTATTTTTTACCTTTTATATATGTCTGTTTTAAAGAGGAATTTGTGTTTTGAAGTTTTAATGCTTTTTCAATCGAGTCTTACGCAACTCCCTTGAACTCCCTCGATTTTTAAGCTCGATTAACAATGTTTGAGACTCTCAAAATCGATAATTTCAAAAGCAATTTGACTATTTCAGGGATAGTTTTAAAGAAAAATGATTCTTCTTTCAGATAAGTTATCAAAATTTCCTTTTAAGACACTAGAATTGGTTTGGAAAACGAATTGTAGAAACTTGACATGCGAACAAACTGAAAAACGATATTAGCTCACAGGAAATAATACTAAAAAACGTTTTTGAAACCATACTTTTTGTATTTACAGGTTTATATGGTTGGCATAGAGTTAAACATTGTGTAACCATTAAAATTTGAGACACCTTAGGCTTTTACAAGTTTTATTATAGTGACTAATGTAGACAGAACTCTTGAGCCAGCCTGTAGAAGGGCCTAGAAATACATTCGGTCATTATCTAGGTTAAATCATGAAACAGGTTTAATTGTATTCTTAAAAAACATTGTTTTTCAAGAAATTGAAAACGCGCGCTATGCATCTCAATTCTTTGTCGATTTTTAGACTTACGATTATGGAAGCATCATGCACTATGATGGAAGAGAGCTCTCTTCAACCAATCAATACTATGCACTCACTAAGGTCAGTAGGAAAGCCTAAAGATTATTTATCGTCATCTCATTTAGCTTGCACCAACATACCAAGACAACATTGGCTCCTATATTCTCTCTTTCAACGAAATCGTGATGATGAACGCTCACTATGGATGCCCAAGTCTTTTTTGAAAGATCTCACTGAAATTCCTCTTTATTTAGCAAAATGCACGAGCGGGGCTACTTGTTTGAATGGTGGGATCAGAAATCCACGAGCTTGCAACCAGTGTCTCTGCCCTTCCGGCTGGGCTGGAACCCAGTGTGCGGCTAGGGTGAGAAAGATGACTGGCAATTCATATTATATACAATCTTTGTCAGAAACTACAGGACCACCTGGTCTTTCAGTCGTCAAATTCAGCTTTTAAGATAACAAAAAACTATCCGATTCTAAATATTCTTATAAAAGTTTGTAATTCTAGCAAGTTTTTGTTAAATTTAAGCTTTTGCAAGCAAAGAGTCAAAGGAATAGTCAAAGGAATTCTATTTTTTAAACTCTTTCTAGACGAAAGATTTTAGGTTGATTGAAACTGAAACGCAAGATTTATGGCTCTAAAAAGTTGACGAGTCGTAATCGGATTTCAAGTTTTAACTCTTAAGAAAATAGGTCTGTGTACTCGATGAGAAGGTTCTGTTTTTGCGAAAAAATGTCTTCTAGACCGAAATTACATCACGATTTCAAATCCCTAAACCGTTTTTCAAAAAATTTTCTCTTGGCTCTAAAACGAGATGGCTCACCCTGTATATTGGGTTGGGGAGAATGAGTCGGCGCCGAAAATCAAAGAAATTTCTAAAACTTATAGCAGACTTTGTCAAATGATATGCGTTTGATATCCGTAGAAGGGTAACTAATTCTCTACAAAATAATATTTAAAGAGAACTCAAACAGCGCCTCAACTCAACAAAGGATCATTTTTTTCACAAAATCGATAAACTGTCATCTAGAGTAAACGGTTGGAGGGATCTTCCTGAAAATTTGGTAACTTATGTAATTGAGTGTGCTCTATCTTTTTTATATAAACACCAAAGGAGGTTTATGTGGAAGAAACTGTTCAAGCAATGAGTCGGACTTTTTGTCATTTTGATTAGCTGTGTTTGGGAATCCATAAAATCCCAAAAAAAGAAAAGCTTTGTGGAATCTCTCAAAAGCCATTTTGTAAAGAAATAGTGGACCATTTTGATGAAACAAAACGTGTATTTAAAGAAGGTTTTATGGGTGCAAAAAGTTTCTTTAAATTTCGGCGCCGACTCATTCTCCCCAACCCAATAGAACCACTCGTTTTTCGTTTACAACTTTTCTCCTAAACATTGTTTCGATCTGAAATTTTGGCAACCGCTTTCGTACCACCAAAAACAACTATATAACTAAAATCAGATTGAACTGAGTTTTTATTTGGCTACTTATACGGAAACTTGTTTGCTAATTGGTTTTTACTTTGGATGCTTTTCGTTTTGCACACAAAAGACCAGAGAGCAATGCAAAAGAGTAATGCTTTTTGAGATCAAAGATTCTCTTTCGATTTTTCGAATGCGGTCGGGGATTTATATAAAATGGTCGACTTTTTCGGGGTCGTAAAACGAGGAAGTAATTTTTGAGGGGAAGTAAAATTAGGCCCAAAATTGACTGCAAACGCTTTCGAACTCCAAAAATCAAATTTTGAAATGTTCCACTTCTTGCTAATTGCAGGAATGGATAACAGAAAAATCCCAAGAGTTCTTTTTAATTTTGTTGTTTAGCCAGCCGGTTGTGGAGCCGCGTTGACGGCCACGGCGGCCGCTCAGACGACAACGATTGCTGCTGGAAGTGCCAGCATGGGCCAAACGAATGCTTTCGCTATGTGCAACTATTTGATTAGAGTAAATTTTGAGAACGTTACAACATTTAGTTGTTTCTATCAAAAAAAACTCAATTCAGGCGCCGGCTGGGAAAAAAGTGCAGATAGTCTTGACGACGCTGACCAACAACGAGTGTGTGGATGGGTGTTACCATGGCGGAATCGAGATCAAGGCCATGTCCGATCACAGATACACCGGAATTCGGTGAGAGACTTACAGTTTCTGAAGATGATAGCAATTTGTTTAAAGGGCTGTTTAAAAAGCCATATTCCAAATTTCATCCAGTTTCTTGGTCTAAGCTTGGTGCAGTCTGAATTTTGTGGTAAAAAGTCTCCAAAAATAGGAATTTGGCTTTTTGGCCTGAAACTTTTGAATTATCTCTAATAAGCGTCAACTCTATAGTGTAACGGAAACAGCTTTGCTCTCAGCCCTCATTCAAGCTATAATCAAGTTTAACATATCAAAACATAGTACAGAATCTCACAAGAAGAAGGCATGAAGTCATTATGGTTTTTTTGAACTTTCGCTGCTTCAATATGCCCAATTTGAGCTGAATCTGTAATTAGTTTTTGTCCAATTCTTTGCAATCTCAAGGAAAATAGAAGTTTCTGGGGGCCTTCAATGAAATTGAACTAAAAAAGCTAAAGAAAATTCGAGTGGGTGAAAGCTAGCTTGTTCGCCTTGTAGGGTAGCAACTTAGTAGGCCACTAAGCAACTTGTAACAGCGGCTTAACTTCGCCTTATGCAGATCCCCAAAACCTCCGCTTTCTTTTCCTTAAGATTGCAAAGGATTGGGCAAAAACTCATGAAGATTCAGGTCCGGCAGCTCAAATTGAGTAGGATGAAGCAGTCAAAGTTCAAAAAAAACCCAGAATGACTCTATGTCCTTGTGAGATTCATTCAGTTATATTCCTTCTATTTTCAGCTAGTTTTTTGGTAGAAAGTAAACTAATAACTTAATTGGGTAACGAGAAATACGTACCGTAAATACTGTAATCGTACCCCACTCCCATAATGACGGTGCGGAGCGTTGTGTAGTCTATCAGGTTGGCAACTAAATAATGGCCCTTTTCAGTAAAAACAAAAAATTTATTAACAAGATGAACAAATATCAACATCAATCCAAAAGGTATTCTCCGTCATTCTTTATTACTTCTTTCCACTTTTGACGGAGCAACTGGATTCCTCTCTTGAAAAATTCTTCTGGTTGATCGTCAAAGAACTTCTGCACTGAAATTCGGACTTCGTCAAGGTCATTGAACTTTTTCTCGGCTAGAAAGTGTTGCATCGATCGAAAAAGATGGTAATCACTAGGCCCCATA
Source organism: Mesorhabditis belari (assembly GCA_958450365.1). Lineage (NCBI taxonomy): Eukaryota > Metazoa > Nematoda > Chromadorea > Rhabditida > Rhabditidae > Mesorhabditis > Mesorhabditis belari. Next base: position 39,473 of record CAUEEP010000167.1, read on the forward strand.
TCCGGGCTGTATGGCGCATGAGGAAGAACATTCCAGCCCAACTCCTCGATTTTCTCCATTGTAAGTTTTGCAGTGTGTGGTTTTGCGTTATCATGGAGAAAATGAATTGAAGAGGGTTCGAGTCCTTGAGAGCGAATTGCTTGATCTACACGATGTAGTTGAGACGAATAGAGTTCTGAATTAACCGTTTGCCGGCTTTTGAGAACCTCGAAATGCACCAACCCACGAGAACTCCACCACACACAGAGGAGAGTTTTCTTTGAGTGAATATCCGGCTTCGGAGTTGGTTTTGGGTCTTCGTTTGTGCTAAGCCACTATCGTTTTCGCGTTCGATTATCATAAAAGATCCATTTTTCATCAGAAGTGACAATGGAATCCAAGAAGCTTCTCTTTTTCGCAAGTTTTAGTAGTACTCCAGCTGTGATAACACGAGTAGCCTTATTTTCTTCGCTCAATTCATGCGGAATCCACTTTCCACTGCGGTTACTTTTCCCCAATGCATGAAGTCGCTTTTCGATTGCAGTATGCGAAAAGCCCAATCGATCCCCTAGCTCGCGTGATGTTTGACTTGGATCCTCCTTTAAAGCTGCTTCCAAAATATCGTTCTGCAGAAGTTCGGGTCGTCCTTGGCGAGGCTCATCTTCAAGACTTTCATCCCCTTCCTTGAACCGTCGATACCATCTCTTACATTGTGTTTCGGAAAGAGCTTCATCACCAAAAACTCGCAATAAATCTCTGTGGGATTCGGCAGCTGTTTTGTCTTGTTTGTAGTCGTACCAGAGACAGACACGCATTCGATATTTGAGATCTTCCATTTCTAAACAAAATTATTTGAAAAGTATCAAATCAAGGAAAGTAAAAAACGTATAATAATGCACCAGAAATTCAGTAATATTCAATTAACAACAAGCGAGGGTAGATTAAACGCAAAGATTAAAAGATTTTATCAAAAAAGGGCGAGGGCCATTATTTAGTTGCCAACCTAATAGCTTTGAACGAGTGTTTCTCGACACTGGTTTATGCTACAATGCGCGCTTAGGTATCAAAAAATAGCCCTGAATTTCAGCTATTTTTTGATACCAAAGACGCATTTTTGAAAGTACGGGCGCTTTGAAAAAAATGAAATAATAAAAAACTACGCGACTACGCGACTGTACGAGGGGGGTGGGGTACTATTACAGTATTTACGGTAATTACATCAAAAACCTTATAGGGATTATTAGAGGGATAACAATACGTAAGATTATGTGGAAATTGTATACGGTAACTATTCTAAAACTTAATGAAAAGACTAAAAATGTTAATAAGCTATTCACAATTGCAGAAAATGTTGTGCCGAGGACAAGGGCACAGCGATTGTCTCTCAGGGAAACGTCGTGCCGATCATTGCATTTAGTCGACTCAATCGACCGACTACGACGATCACGTACAAATGGGGTGAGGCTGAATTTCGAAGAAAAAAAAAACCCGATTTTTACCTGTTTATCTCACCAATTTTTAGTTGAAGCAACCGTCGTTTCGACTGTAACCACAGCCAAGATCGCCGGCACAAAGATTACATACTAGAAGCGAATTCTGTAATAAAATCCTTTTATCTTTACATTTGTGAAGTTTTTTTTCGCCTTACAATTTTTAAACAAAAGACACGTTGTAGCACGTGTTTCTAGAGTTCAAATAGCAATCAAAGCGACATTTTGTGGTGCCATTCGTTTTTTGATTGAAGCAATCAGAATGATTCAGAAACAGGATGAGTCAATCAAAATGATTGATCATTTTTCGAGCAAAAAAACATTTGAAAACTCCAACAAATGTGGTTTTTTCAAACAAACAAACAACCAAAAACAATTATTTTCTAGCAGGCAAAAGAGAATCTCGAATCTTAAACGATTTGCGTTTGATGGAGGCAAACTTGTCTCGATATTGCGCAGATCAATATCTGCTCTCAAATTGTATTGTCTATAACGTCTCTAATTTAGTCTAATCTATTGCCGACCTTCATGAAGCCTTTCTCTCCCCAGGTCTCGCCCCACGAGTTCTCGATGATCCACTAAGGGATTCCATTCTCTGTGCCTAAAATCAACAACATTTTTATTAGGCGGAATGATAGACTTTGTAAGTGTAAGTGTAAGTAAGTTGAATGATAGACTGTTAGCATACTACAGGGTAACCAATAAGTATGGAAACCATAAGCCTTTTTTACTTTTTTCTCTAATGGCGATAAGGACTATTCTCAATATCAAACTATTGACTATTCTCAATATAAAAATTACAAATATCTTTGACAAAAATAAATCAAAGTTCCCTTCAGTTCTCCAAAAAAATACAGTATAGCTTTTGCTGCAATTCATCAGAACCGATGGTAGCAAAGCTCTATTTGCCAACGAAAAGCTTATTCAAATAGAAATTAACTTGAATAAACCTAATGAATCGTTTACAAGCAAAACTTTGTTAAACATCACAGTTATTTCGGATTTCAATAATTTTCCGAAGAAATGTTGCTTGTTCGCCACGATTAATGCAGCCGCCAGTCACTTTCAGTTGCCAGACCTTGGCTTTTGTGTTCTGAAAATGCAATGTCTTTTTAATTTAATTGATTGACCTGAATGTTGTAGCATCGCATGTCTCCGGTTATATGGTAGAGCGCGCCTATCTCCAGGTCGATTTGAGTTACAGCTACAGCTGAGTTTGCATCAGTCGTATTTTTTTGCAAATGAAACACACGTTTTTCAAAATTTTGACAACCTTTTACAAAGGAAAAAATGTAAAAATGTTCTAAAAGCTTAAAAAGATATGATAAAAACGTTTTCAGTCAAGACCAAAGTTTCTGGCCTTACACCAGTCCTGCCTGTCCTTTGCTCTATGGGAAGGAGTTCTGTTTAAAAATCCAAACTTCGAATCAAGCAAAATTCAAGGATCTTTCTCCAAAAAGACGCCATGGATATCAAAGTTAATCGAGAAACTGTCCGAATAATTGCTAAAAAAGGCCTAAACCTTGGTCCATACAAGCTCAAATAAAGACATTATCGGAAAATCTTTATTGGAACCAAGTTACAATACAGGAATGAAGAACAAATAACAGTAAGTTTAGTAAACAGATGATAGACAATATTATTTTAAAAATAGCCAAAACTACAACTCAATGATTTAGTGTTTTGCGACGAGTGAATCGCCAACGAAATTCTTGTCCAAATTCAGCAGAATACTCTTTGGCTTGTGAAAAAGTGAAATCCAGTGTGTCGAAGAGATCCAAATAAACATAATCTCAAATCCATTCATTAAAGAGCATTTTATCTTGTGGGCGTTTGCTTTTATCAACCATCAGAGTCCAATCAGCAGGCGACATGAAGAAAATAAGGTTTTGTTTGATGCGGCAAGATCTACTGAAAGTGATTGATTAGTCATGAATAGAAAGAAGCCTTTTCTCTATTGTTAAATTATCCAAACACCTACATAACCCAGTTCATCAATCGGCTGTAGGCATTCCAATTGGCTGCAAAATATCCACCTTTTGGCAAACGAAAAGCTAGATTTGTGATTTCCCAAGTGGTGATCAGAGTGGTCTCGAGAAAATGCTGAAAATAAGATTCCGTTAGTAACGTAATACTTGACACAAGTGGAAGTGGGGCCATTTTTTTGTTCACTTACGGATATTTGCATATCATCATAATTTGCACACTCGAAAATAACATTTTGGATTTCACACAAAGTAGTCGATTTTGGGTAACAATGATCCGGTATTTCAGCATTACCCACAAAAAGTGAGTTGTAGAGATCGAGGCGGAGATTCGGTCCAGGCTGAAACTCATAATCATTTATATGTTTCTTATTTTGGCCTATCTTACCAGCCAGTCAGTGTGCTTGAACGTCAAACGGTGGAAATTTTGAGGAGTCTGCGCTTCAGGATCTTTTGCGAGAGAAGATCCAACTGAAATTCAAAATTTATCTTTATTTGATTTCTTTTTGTATAGTTACTTTGTCTGAAAGTTTCATTGCTGTGTTGAGCTACACGGTTTTGCTGACTCTGTTGCAACAACGAGCCCGAGAATGATAAATCTCCTTTCTCAATCGAGATCGAGAAAGGAGACGAGAGATTCATCAATTCCTCCACTTTGAGTCGTTCATCTCTGAAAAGTACACCGTTTTTTCAATAGTAAACTTTAATTGCAACTAAAAGTGTTAAATTTTCTTAATTTTATGCAAAATCACTCAAGTTTTCTTTGAACCATTGAAAGTGGTTTTATGTTTCGCTTATCTAAATTAATCTATTTGTTAGTTTCACTTATCTTTTTCACTTTGTCTCTCGTTTTTAATCCCAAAAACCATTCTCTCCTTTGGGACGTGAGTTTTGGGTGAATTAATTTAGAATTCAACTTGATTTACCTAATCCACTGATAGTAGGAATAGGTGAGAAGCATTTGCCATATCCACGGAATTCCAAAGAAAGCCAAAGTGAGAAGCATTACTACAATTGCACGTCCATCGAAATCCCGGTTATGGTCAGTCCTAAAACCCATGTTTTTTCACTTCAAAACTTTAACATTATATGGGGTACGCTAGCTAGTGTTCAATTATACACTTTAGAAAGTTGCAAACTGCTTTGTTTTAAACCTACATCAACGCTAAGGTCGCCTCACCGGCGGTGAACAATAACCCAAGGCCGGCAAACCATAAGCAGATTTTCTGAAAGTTTCAGTTTATTTGCTTAAAACCTTTTTAATCCACTCTACTCACCAGGTAGAGTTGGATGAAAAATGGTCGCTTTGAGTGAATCGAGATGATTGCGAGGAGATGAGTGAAGAAAATTATCTCAAAGATGATTGGCTGAAAGAAAACAATCAAAACAACTAGAAATTTGATGACAGTAACAATCAAAATCACTTAACAATCAAAATCTATAGGTCTCACAATGTTTCTTAAACTCACCGGATCATTCAAAATAAACCTTGGCCTTTGAATGAAATCGATTTGAACACAACCGAGCAGAAGCATCTCGAGATAAATCACAACACGAAAACACCACTAAATAATCAAATAGGCTATTTTCTTAAAATATTTAAATCTGATTAGTTAGCGTAAAATTAACTTCAGCGGAAAATACTTAGTAAGACTTTAGTATACTTTTTGAGACCAACCACCCAAAACATCGAGTGGGATCTCTTCGTCTCGTTCTCTTGCTTTTCCATTTTCGGACGCCACAACCAGACTCGAGTCATTTTCTGAAGGCAACAATTGAAACTGAGTAACCATGATCATTTCATTGAAATTGAATTACCGTAATTATTTTAATAGAAGGACATGTCCATCTATTTTTCAAACCCCCAAAATCGACCGCCCAAAAAATAGATAAGAGTCCGCCCCACTTGAATCAAGAATTTTAAAATTGTTAAAAACTGTTTTAAATGATAGTTCTTTGTCCAAAACATAGAGAAAACACGTTTAAAAGTGCAAATATTTTCTCACCTCAACGCCTTAAGAATCCTTCAAAAAGTTTTTCAAAAAAATTTCAAAAAAGAATAATTACGGTCGTTGAAGAAAACTAATCAAATGCAATCAGATCATTGAAACTGATAATAAAACGGGTCTGTTTAGACAGAATCTCTTCTAAATTGGTGGAAAAGTAAACGATATTAAAGATTGTTTAAAAGAAATCAATTGCAAAAGTGAAAGAAAACTTTTCTAAAACTACTGCTGTTAAAAATAGATATGTTGTCTTACGGAAAAGAAAAAAAGAAAAAGCGAGAGAAGATCAAGTAAATTTTAAAAAGAAGAAGCAATTTTTAAATGATTAGAATGAAAAAAAGATAAAATGAATCCAGTTTTGCACATCTGCTGCAGGTCAATTATTGTCTGATGTGCTCACATTTGTCTGTAGGCTTCCTCTAGTTTTATGAACATTTTTCAAAGATAATTGTCGGGAGTGTTAATTTATTGCAGTAAATGTTTAAAAAACAAGAAGAATGAGTTCTAAATAAAAGTTCATTGGTTTGTTCCTTTTTGAAATGTCATCATTACGATAAGGTGCGAATTTCCCTTCAAAACAGTTTATTTTTTAGGTCTTTGAGTGTCCTATTGCAACAAGAGTAAAGTTTTGTTCTTGTGGAATGCTACTAATTTTAGTTGTATCATTGATGTCCCCAAATTGTGCTTCATTTTACAACATTATCTCTTTTTTTGCTTTGTCAAAGTGTGATATAGTTTAGTAATCTTTAACTTTCAGAAATGAAGAATCGATTCAACGAAAACTTCTGCACTTAGAATCAGAATCGGATGTCAAATTTAGATTGAGTCTAAATTGGATATAACATATACTTATGTATAAATACAAGAATGTTTTTAAAGAAATTTCCTAAACTTACGTTCACGATGAAGCACAATTGCGTCAACGAGAAAAATCTTTTGTCGTTTGTTTCCACCTTTCCACCACTATTCTTCTTGAATTCTAAATTTGTTTTGAGTAGAATTTTTTGTTAGAGGCCATGACTTCAATGTACAAAAGTCTTTTAGAATATGGTAAACAGAAACGACATTTAAAAAACCTTTCAAATTGTAGAGGTTCTCGACCACTTGTCCTCTTTAGATTGTAGAGGTTGTCGATCACATTTGTCACCATCTTTCTAAATAAGATAACTGATTAAGTGATACTGTTTTTGAAAGTTTCAAAATAGAACACAGTTGCATGTTCTGTGAAAGAATCCATAACTTTTGGAGGCACATGAGTAAAAGTAACTGTGCAAAAACGATACGGTAGTTCGATTGGTTTAGATAGATTCATGTATTCAAAATGTTTTGTGCAAAAAATAGCGCAGAATATGATTAGCTTTGAATTTGCATTTAAAGCTTTAGGCGAAATGGGTTTTAGGCAAAATGGGCGGTTTGCTTGACACGAAAGCACCGAGAAAGCAATCGTTAAGAAAAGATACAAATCGTTCAGCCTTGTTGTTTTGTTGTTTAGCTTACAATATTACAATGGAAAAAGTTATTGTTTATTTCAAGAGACCCATAAACATTATCATGGTTACATTTTTGTTTTTATTTATTTGCGGTGTTTAGTCGGAATGTGTAGGCAAATGTTTATTATCTGCTAAAAGTACTTAAATTAAGTAATGAATAATTGCAATCAGTACTTAAATCCCAGTGGAAATTCAGCTCGTTTTCACCAAAAAACTATCAAGCTTTTCAATTAAATCATTAGTCCTAATAATTCGGAATCTAAAACCAAGATATGGCCCAACAATATTGTCCGCTTTTACCACTCTTTTAGTCACAAATAGACTTTTGTTAGCGGTTAGAACCTCTTCATTATGTTTTATAGAATCTAGTAAAAACACCGAAGAATCGGTGTACAACGTGCGAAAACAAAAATAATTGGGGCATTCCAAATCCTTTTCCAAATCTTCTTTTAATCCTTTCAAATAAAAGACGGGAACAGATTCTTTTGTTTCGTTAAAACCACTCATCCAATTGAAAAATTTTGAGAAAGCCATCCGAAGCTTTTCGTACGAATTGAGCACATCAGGAGTCGAACGGGTCAACGCCGAGTTTTGAAAAGCTTGGTCATAGTGTAAATCATAGTAAGCCATTCCTGTGAATTGATAATGGAGGAAAGGAAACCATTTGCTTTTGTCAATTATTTGTTCGAGAGCTTTCTTCAGAATAGGGGATGGACTTGCTCGTTTCTCATTGATTTGACGAATCTTTTCCTTTAACATAATCATTATCAAATCGATATGGAAACCATTTAAATGAATGTTTTTGGTTTCTTGCAAATCTTTATTCAAAATTGGAAAACGCTGTTTACCAGTTTTCAGTGATTCTCTTGAAAACTCAAAATCAAATCTGAGCAATAAGAGCTCTTTCCTTTTGGAGAGCAAAAAATACTGGTGCTCGTTTTCTTTTAACACAATCACTTTGAACCAAAATTGATAGAAGTAACTTTTTCCCAATTCTATTTTTAATTGGATGATTTGTTCTAGATCTTTTATCAAGCTAATTATTGAATAATCTGCTTCTTGTGAATTCAACATTGACATAAGTTCATTCACTCTCCATATCAGATGACCACATTTGGCATGAAAATTTTCTAAGGCATCGCGAAAATAGTGGTCATATTTTTCAAAAGATTTCTTGTTGTTAAAGGCAAACTCTCCATGGAAGGCCCAATGCCTTTAAGAATATCCCATTGACCATTTGGTATCTCATCAACCATGAATAGGTAATCATTCGGGATTTGCACATGATCTCTGATCGATTTTTTCTTCAACTTATAAATGAGTTGTGGATCTTTTAAAGCCGTATTCAGCAAGTTTACAACTGTATCGATTGGCAAGTTCTCAGTTTGATTTGAGTTGATAACAAGTAAAATTCCGTTCGATGACTTTGTGCCGTTGCTGGAGTCGATCAAATTTGACTAAACGATTTCGTTTGATTGAATATAGTGATAAAAGTTACCTGATTGTTATTAAAAGCAAATAGATACAGTCCAGCACAAACGACGATCAATAAGATGATAACTGAGAGAAATGAAGCGTATATCCGAGCTCGTTTCTTTTCAGGCTTATTTGTTTTGAGATCCAATGGAACTATGACAGCTTCCTTAATAACTGCAGAGTTTCGGTTTTCTCGAGTTTAAGTCTTGGCATTGAACTCCCGGCTGTTGAGGTTAAAGTGACTTTGTCAAAAAGTACACTGAGATCAAGCGATGCAATTGGAACTAAATTCATTGTTCCATCAAAACCGATTGGTCGAATCAAGTTGGTCTCCATTTCGACAATTTCTGGTGAGAAGCTTTCTTTTGAAAATATCTAAATTCATTGACGATTTCCAGAACAAAACTTGACCTCATTTATTTTAACAATCAGCTGATGACCTTCCTGGATATCTGATCGTTGGTCCGGATGGGCTTTTGTGCATCTAAGAAGCAATTCTTTCTAATAGGTTGATGCATAAGTCTTTTTGTTCCTTTTCGTCTGCCGTTTCAAGCCAACAAATGCACCAATTAAACTACGGTTGATTTCATTAGAAAAACCAATTATTTTTCTGCAAAATAACATTAAAACGGGTTTAAAAATATTTTATGCCTGGATTTTCTTGAGAGCATGAAGTCGGGTAGTCAAAAAAGGGCTAACTCGATGATGCGGTTTAGACACCTTAGCTAAAGAAAACCTATCTTCGTGTCAATAGATAAAAGATAGAGAAAAAAAGTTTGATATTTCGCCAAAATTTCAGAGAAATTCATTCAGCCAATTTTTCCGTAGAGTTTTTTATAGATTTTTACGAAAAAGGCGTTTTTCACTCTCGAATTTGCTTGAAAGTGAACCGAAATTGATTTAAAAAGATGGAAATTGAACAAAAAAACACTTTTTTTTATAGAGCAAACTATAGATTAATTGGTGAATTTGTTACTTTTTAACAGAAGTACGAAAAAAACGAAAAGACTTATGCATCAACCTAATAATATTATTAGATCAGATCACCAACCTGCTTACAAGATCTCTCAGCTCTTTGTGCACACAATCGACGGGCTCCAACTCATAAACACCGTTCCATAAGTCGAAGAATAACGCCAGATAATTAAAATGCTCAAAATGTTGGTATTGTTCGAAAACTAATCTAAACATCAAATCTTTTATCAGCTATTTCAAGCCCACCTCCTTTCAATGGTCTCCCATAGTACTAAACCCCCAGTTCTTTAAAGTGACAAGCCACTCCTTCATCGTCATCTTCCCTTCACCACCAAAAAAGCTATTTAGTTCCCCATTGAGCTTAGGGTTAGGGAGCCGTCTGTCATGACGTGGGTTAAGTTAAGGTATAGCCTAGTATTGTGTGTGTCGTTGTATTGTGATTGATATATTTCGTGTATGCGATAAATTCACCACTGGTAGCCCCAGTCGGTATTTTTTTTAAATATTATGCTAGTTGGCTTTGTTTTTTTATTGTTTATAGCAAATTCTTCATTTATTTATTATTTTGTAGATATGGGAAGAAGAAAGCAAGTGTTTTTAGAGAAAAGAAAGGCTCTACTGCGACTTCATGGTCAACATATGAAACAAAATCGCTCAAAATTTATCTATTGGTGCACTATTTTTTCGATTTTGACGATTCATCGTCAAACAGGAACTATTGAAGCAAAAAAGAAAATTGGGCGACCTCGGAAGACAACCACCTCTCGCCATGACAATCGAATTCTCGAACTCTCAAAGATGGACCCGTTGAAGACGACAGTGGAAATTCACGCAGAGCTGCGAGAGCGATTTAAGCAAATTATTAGTGCTCGCACAGTACAACGTCAACCAACTTGTGGAGAGCAAGCAGAGTATCATTTGTAATCACTTTCGTGGACTTGTTCTTTCGGGAGAATACCTGGGTGCCAGCAGCAAAGCTCTGCCAGAAGATATCTAGAGTTCTAGAGAATTTTCTAGGGATCTATAGAATGAAAGACAAAAACAACCAATAAGCGGACCTGGCTGGAAGCTTTAAACTTTGTGATTGTCTTGTTATTAATCAAAAAACAAGAGGATTTTGTTAATTTTGCTCAGGTTCAGGGAGAATGAAATGGCGCCGAACTTCAAAGACATTTTTATATGCATAAAGCTTTCTTTAAATACACGTTTTTTTACATTCCCACTATTTCTCTACAAAATGACTTTTAAGAGATTCCACAAAGCTTTTCTTTTGCGAAGTTTATGGACTTTCAAATACAGCTAGTCAAAATGGCAAAGTGTCCGTCTCATCGTTTGAACAGTTTCTTCCACATAAACCTCCTTTACCGTCTACATAAAAAAGATAGAGCACACTCAGTTACATAAGTTTCCAAATTTTCAGGAAGATCCCTCCAACTTTAAATGACAGTTTATAGATTTTTTGAAAAAATGGCCTTTTGTTAAGCTAAGGCGTCACCAAATCAGTCTCAACTAAAAATACATCAATTTCAGTTCGGCTTACTAGGAGTCGCTTTCGGTGTCACCGGCCTTTTTGTCGTGAGAAAGAACTCGACTTTAAAAGGTGATCAAAACAGCTTTACCTCAATAAACAAACTTTCAGGTATCATCGAACACTATGCTTTCATCGATTTATCAAATTTTATCATCATTAACGCAAGCCATGTGATCTGGGCTGTTCCATCACCTATCTGGTCAGTCTAGTTCTGAACGATCAAAGATATCAGTGATTCAGGCATGTCAATGAGTCTGTTCCATGGCTGGATAATATCATTGCAGGAGCTGCATTCACAGCAATCTCCATAGGATTTCCGCCAAAGGTTTGTATGCTTGTTGTAGAGTTTTAATTGCTTGTCAATCAGTGCTCAGTTATACTCAGTAGGTTGAACTTCGTTAGTAACTTATTTGAGTCCTGAGACACAATTTGCTGACACGTCGCCCACTTTTCCACCACATGAACCAAGAAAAATTGTAACTAGGTTACTAGGCTACAACCTAGTTGCAATTTTACCTAAATATCTAGTTTAAAATGTAGGCAAATATAGCCAAGTAGAATGATTAAAAAAATGTTCATGGGTAATGATTTTGGTAGAAAGATTAAAAGCGGATACGGTAGCACGGGCAAATTAGTGCATTTTATTAGTTTTGTTTCTTCTATTAGAGTAAATACAGAGGTAAATAAGGATCCTGCAGACTGGGTAATAGGGATTTTAGTAGAAATGGGATGAGGAAAGGGGGTACTTTGAATACGAATGGAATTGAACACGTCCTGAACTAGACAACTAATGATTTTTGAAGTTCAATTGCTGTAATTTGATTCTCATAGCTCCAGCGTTACTCTAACAAAAGCTTCAAACATAAATGAAATGTTTTTCTTTTGAGGAACTTAAAATCCACGCCAGGCAATGATCTACTTTAGTCTCATCTAAGAAATCCATTGTGCACTATTTCTTTCGAAATTTTTGATTTTCTAACAATCCAAGGCAATCTTCAAGAAGAACATCAAGATTTTCGAAAACTGCCGAATGGAGTACTTGAACTTTAGTAGGAATATTGAAGCATTTGTCAAAAATCTCAAAGCCGGAAACAAAGCCACAAAATCGATTCACCCCTGAAAAAGTAATAACAAAATTGGTGTTCTAAATGAAAGAATTCTTCAAAATGCCCAAAATCTAACTACATTCAGAATTTGTTTCCATTTCAAAAAGCTAAATGGCTTCAGTAGTGGATTTTGAAATACATTTTATCTCAAAATTATGATAACCAGGTTTTTCCATCATCAGAATCGGCGAACTTTGAAAATCTGTCTCTAACGAATTAAAAATGAATCAATTTTCCAAAATTCTTATTTCCAAAAACTTACCGAATCAAAAAAAATATTGAAAACTTCGAAAAGAACTTTCCTCACCACCGCGAATTGCCTTTTTTAAAACCTGTCACTCAGTTGTCACCTTCAGGAATTGCCGAAAGTCTTGGGAAATTGGGATCAAGTAATGATAAGAAAGATGGACATGTCTCGAGATTCGATCTGAAATGAGTATAAATGCCGGTTGAATCGAGTGTTTCGGTACCAGTTCGGTCAGAGCCCTTTGTCTCTTCCTCAGAGAGATGAAACTGCTGACTGCATTCGGCCTTTTGGCCATCGCCCTCGCTGCGTCCTCCCGTCAATGGGAAGAACGATCGTTCAACAAGGGAAACACCTACGAGTTCGAGTGGAAGGGACAGGTTCGTATTTGAGAGAATACTGTAGGAAAGAGGTAGGATCGGGGAGTATGGTAAGAGAGACTGTAATGGGGAAGGACAGTTTAGTCGATAGGGATCACTTAAATAGGATATAAGAAGCGGTACTATATTGGGTACCTAGAGAGAAAAGACAGGTTGGTGGATTGGATTGGAACAGGACCTAGAATTGGGTACTGTATATATAGGAGTACTGTAATCGATACTTTAAAAGTTTTTGAACAGTTTTTGAGCCGCTTCTTTGAGAACCTCCCAAATGACTCGATTTCCTCAGCATCATTCATTTCCATCTCAATTTGCAGATCGTCTCGGGCGTGCCCGTGAAAGGATCCTCGTCTCATTCCCTTCAACAAATCCACTCAAAAGTCTTCATCACTGTCAACGAGAAACACTCGATTCTCCGTCTCGACAATGTCAAGCTTACCAATGGCCACAAGCAGCTCACCGAGCCACGCATCATCTCTGAGGTGGGGAAATGGGAAAGAAAGAGACGGGGAAATAGATCAGAGATCTACCATTGATTTCTAATCTCTACAATAACTGAGTATCTTTCCCAATGATGGTCCCCATTTCCAGGTGTCGCTCGAGGAGTCGCAATTGACCTCCGAGCAACGCGAGCAAATCAAGCTTCCAATCCGCTTCCGTTACCACCAAGGAATCATCTCTGAGGTGAGATTTGGCCAAAAGATTCGAATCCTAATCCTTTCCATTCCAATCATTCCCTTCTTCAGATCGTCTTCTCGGAGGAGGAATCCGCCTGGTCGGAGAACATCAAGCGCTCCATTCTTAACATGCTCCAAGTTCAAATGAGCCCACGCAAGACCCAAGAGGAGTACAACACGAAGACCGTCTCCAACAACAAGTTCTTCACCGTCACCGAGGTAGATTTGGATGAGGATGGAAAATGAGATTAATAGAACGATTTGATAGAAAGTTCCGATCTAATCGAGCCTTTTCACTTGATAAATCTCCAATCACAGCCCGAAATAGACTAGTACTTTGCTAGATTCTTACCTGGATACACAAGATTACAGTATTTCTAGATAATCAAGCACCTAGAGTCTGATCTAAAACATTCTTGAACTAGCCCTCAAACCCAAGTTCACCCTTTTCAGCGCACCCTCGAGGGTGAGTGCGAGGTCGCCTACACAATCGTCGAATCGGAGAAGAACCGCGAGGAGAAAGAGATCACCAAGTCGCTCAACTTCGAGAAATGCCCCAAGCGTATTGATATCCGCTATGGACCCCGTTACTCCGCTGGTTTGTGTTAATCAAGAAATGGATATCCACCAATTATCTCCTTATTCAATACTCTTTTTCCAGAGTGCTCCATGTGTGAGGCCACCGATGCTCGCCCTGAATCTCAAACTGTCATCAGCTACAAGGTTCGCGGAGAGGATGAGGAGCGTTTCCTTATCACCGAGGTCGAGCTCAAGTCCGAGTGAGTATTTGGGATTGATCTAATCTAGGGTTTTCAACACTGATCATCCACCATTCATCCATTTCATTTCCAGGTACGTCTTCTCCCCCTTCTCGAAGGATCAAGAGATGCTCGCCACCTACGTCCACCAAAAGATGCGCCTTGTCAACATCAAGTCGGCTGAGCGTGTTGAGGAGCCCCGCAACGGAAAGAAGTCTTCCCTTCTCTACAACTACGAGATGGAATTGGCCCGTGAGAAGTTCTGGATGAACGGAGACGAGCAATCCTACACACTCACCGGATTCGCCGGAGTCCCCAAGAAGGAGCTCATGGACAAGTACATCCGCCTCACCCTTGCCTCGATGGAGGAGTCCGAGAAAGACGGAGTCACCCTTGAGACAAACCACAACTTTGCCCGCATCGTCGAGGTCTTCCGCATGTGCACTGAGCGTGAGGTGCAAGAGATCCACCGCCACTTCTGGGAAACCGAAGTCTATGCTGAGAAGATCGAGAAGGTTCGCGAGTTCCTCACCGATGCTCTCATTGCTGCCGGAACCAAGGTCACCATTGAGCACTTTGTTGAGAAATGCGAGAAGAAGGAAATCTCCCCAATCCGTGCCGCTATCGTCATCAAGGGACTCGTGAACACCCGTGTTCCATCCGAGAACATTGTCAACTCACTCTTGCGTTTGGTCAAGTCCAAGGTTTGCCGTGAGGAGCCAATTCTCCGCCAATCCGTCCTTCTCACCACCGGAGCTTTGATGAACGGTGTCTGCTCAAAGAAGGAGATCACCAAGGAATCGTGGGCCATCGAAATCGAAGGAGAGAAGGAATGCCGTCGTGAGCTCAAGACTGAATGGTTGAAGGAATGGGAAACTCTCTTCGAATCGGCCACTTCCCGTTACGAGAAGGTCCTCGTCCTCAAGGCTGTTGCCAACTCTGCCCTTGATGTCTCCATTCATTTCCTTGAGAAGGTCATCTATGATCGCCGTCAACCACTCGTTGTCCGCCAAGCCGCCGTTGACTCTCTTCGCATGGTGGGTTTGACAATTAGAAGAGCTAACCAATCAGAAGATAATCAGAAACTAACCAACTTTAAAAAGAGCTACTCTAAGAAGCCTCTAGTCCCTTAAAATCTAGAATAACTTTTGGCAGATTGAAAGTCTAGATCAAAATTAGCCTCTGATTCTGGATGACAGCTCAAACTCTAGTTCAATTCTAGTAGTCTAATCTTGACCTATTAAACGAAAACACTTATCAATTCAACATCTAAGGATTGTACTTACACACAAATTCCAGCTCCGCGACCAGATGCCCCGCAAGGTGCAATCGGTGTGCCTTCCCCTCTTCAAATCTCTTCGCGAGCCAGTCCCACTCCGCGTCTCGGCTCTCTACCAACTTGTCCACTCCCGCCCCGAGCGTTCCCTTCTCGATCAAATCGTTCACCAACTCAACATCGAGCCATCCACCCAACTCCGCTCTTTCGGAGTCTCTCTTCTCCGCTCGTTCTCCGAGTCCAAGAAGAACCCATGTGAGACCAAGCTCGCCGAGGACATCAATGTCTCTCTTCGCATGCTCCGCTCTTCTCCACTCTCCACCTCCACCCATGTCCATCTCCCATGGTACTCTCGTCTCTTCGACTTCGGAATGACCATGGATGTTGCCTCAGTCTTCTCCAACGAGTCCGTTCTCCCACACGAACTTCTCGCCTCGGTCGACTCTGTCTTTGCCGGACAATGGAACAAACACCTCGTCCAAGTGGGACTCTTCCAAAATAACCTCGATCAAGTGCTCATCCCACTCCTCAAGAAACTCGAGAAAACCGAGACCGAGATCGTTCTCCGCGGACAACGCTCTTCCTCCAAGGCTCCACTCCGTGAGGCCCTCAAGGAACTCGTTCGTCAGATGAAGATCCAATCCCGCCAAAACGAGAATGGAGAGGATGCCTTCGGTATGCTCTACATCCGCTACAAGAACTTGGACTATGCTGTCCTTCCCGTTGAGGAGCAACTCATTGAGAAGATCGTCCGCTCTGATTCGTCGATCTCTTCATCCGAGATGATCCGCAAGATCGCCAAGGGATTCCGTTTCGAGGGAGTTCTCTCTGGATACGTCTACGAGCACGTCCGCATCGTCCCAACCACCCTTGGACTCCCACTCCAGGTACAGTAATCTTTTAGAGTTCCTAGATACAGTATTCTTAGACCTAATAGTCAGTTACCGGTACCATAATTCACTACGGATCGATAATATCCAAGAATTGACTTATAATCTTTTGCCTATGTCCGAATTTATCTCTTGGTATCAATAATCAACATTTAATCTGAATCCACCTATTCCTATAATTTCCAGGTCACCTCCAAGCTCCCAACCGTCGCCCACATCAAGGCCCACATCAAGGCTGAGATCTCCCCGAAGATGTCTCTCCGTGTCGAGATGGAGCCCTCGTTCGTCTCCACCCATGTCACCGAAATGACCGTCTTCTCCCCCGAGATGGACATCGGATCCCGTGTCTTCCACTCGATCCAATCAACTCTTCCAATCCACGGACAAGTCGAGTACAACGATGAGAAACAACAACTCAAGGCTGTCCTCCGTCTTCCCAAGGAGGAGAAACGTGTTCTCCTCGTCGAGTCTCGCCCAACCACTTTCGTCCGCTCATTCAACAACAAGCAAGTGCCAGTTCTTGAGGAGAAGACCATCCGTATTCCATCGTTCGAGAAGACCTCTGTCCACTACGAGAAATCCTACGGAGAGGAGCACTTCGGTCTCCGCACTGAGGTCATCGGATCCGTCCACCGCCACGCCTTCGACAGGAAGATCATCTTCGGAGAGAACCACGTCCAGGTAATGATGACAATGAGATAGACAAGGCAAAACTTCTAGCACGATGGTGATTGAGTCAAGTAGAGTTAGATTCGGAAAAGATGAGCTTAATTGATCAAAAACTGATCGAATAACAGGATCCCTATCTAGGGAGCTCAGAATAGTACACAAGACCTAAGCTAAACACAGATCTAGAGCCAAAACTCTAATTTCCAGATTGTCCTTGTCCCCACCGCCGAGTCCGTGAAAGAGATCGTCCTCGAGGTTGAGCCCAAGTACACCAAGATGGCCTCATCCGAGTACGAGTCACCCCGCTACGATGAGATCTTCACTGAGAAGGAGTTCGGTTTGGAGACCTCTGACGAGTCTGAGGAGCGTGCTGATGAGCGTGTCTCTCGCCGCACCCACTCCAAGAAGCACTACGAGTCGATGAAATCGTTGAAGGGACACGAGGGACGCGTCAACTTCCGCCTTTACACCGTCGGAGGACCAAAGACCATCAAGGGAGAGATGTCCGTGAAAGGATCGTGCGATGAGGAGATCAAGGTGTGCCGCTTCGATCTTCAATGCAAACGCTCGCCACTTCTCGAGAAGGAGCGCCGCGACTGGGAACTCCAAATGAGCGGAGAGCTCGTCTTCCCCGAATCCCCCAAGACCATCAAGGAGTTGAAGGAGATGCGCCACAAAGAAGTCGAGGGAACCCTCAAGTGTCGTTGGGGATCTGAGGACAAGAACGAGATGACCATCCGTCTCCAGAAGACTCAATCCCAAGAGATGGCCCGTTTCGTCAAGGAGATCGACTACGAGAGCAACAAGGGACTCGAGAAATACGACATGCTCCGCGAGGCTTCCAAGCTCAACAAGTACGTCGTCCTCGTCGACAAGGACCTCTCCAAGGACAACGAATTGGTCTTCCGTCGTCTCTTCGACCTCTTGAAGTCCGAGTTCTACATGTCTGGACAAGTCGAATCGATCAGCTCCGACTCTCGCCGCTTCAAGATCGAGGCCGTCGTCGAGCCCGAGGAGTGCCGTCGCGTCAACTTCACCGTTGAGTGCAATGGAGAGAAACTCATCGTCAAGGAGGCCTATTCCCCAATCCGTATCCCATTGATGTCCCTCGGATCTCGCCGTGTCTCCCTCAAGGGATTGAACAACAAGAGCTCGTGGGCCTCGGTCTTCATGCCAACTTCCGAGTGCGAGGTTTCCTCAAACAAGGTGTCGACCTTTGATGGACTTCTCTACAAGACCCCATTGACCACTTGCTATTCGGTGCTTGCCAAGGATTGCTCTCAAGAGCCCGAATACGTTGTGATGATGAAGAACATGGAGAAGAACTCTGAGGAGAAGAAGCTCAAGATTGTGACTCAAGAGAAGGAAATCGAGTGCGAGTTGAAGCAAGAGAAGATCGTCTGCAAGGTTGATGGACGCCGTGTCGAGGACGAGGAGGCTCTCTACGATATGGGCATCAAGCTTATCGGTTGGTTTTGAATTGAAATTGAAAGATGAGTGGGTCTTTAGGAGAATCATCATGCGAGATCACCATCCCAAAGATGACCATCCGTTTCGATGGATACAAGGTCGAGATCAAGGCTGACAAGCGCACTGAGAACACCCAATGCGGACTTTGCGGACATTTCGATGGATTCCGCGACAACGAGTTCCGCCGTGCCGACAACGAGGAGACTGGTGCGTGGAAAAGAAAGTGGATGGGAATTGGATAGGAATTGGAATTGAGCTGAGATGGAGCTGAATGGATTGAAGGTGTTAGGATAGAAGTTAACCTAGGGCTAGTGGTCTAGATTCACTAGCAGTGCCTAGAAGTGATTGCTTAGATTCGTCACTGATTCATTATCTGAATACTTAAATCATTTCTCTAATCAACCATCCTTTTCAGAGGATATCGAGGAATTCCACCGCTCGTGGCTTCGCCGTGACAACGAATGCGAGGTCGAGGAGTCGAAATTGAAGGAGAAGAAGAACTACGGAGTTGAGTCTGATGAGGAGGAACGCTACGATTCCGAGGAATCTTTCTGGAATCCCCGTGAAGATTTCGAGGAGGAGAACATGGGAGAGAAGCGATCACGCAAAATGCTCAAGAAGAACCTCAAGAAGCACATCAGCCGCAAGAACATCCGCAACGAGGAGGAGAACACCTACGGTTGGTTGAGGCGAGGGGATTGGGCATAGTCTGACTCTAAGAATAACTGTGATTGTTAGACATTGAACTACTAGTCTGAGTCTCACTTGCTCCATCTCATTCCATCTATTTCCAGAGCCCGAAAACGAGATCGTGATGGTTGAGCGTGAGGGAAAGACTTGCTTCTCGATGGAGGAACAACCCAAATGCCAGCCAGGAGATGAGCTCATTGAGACCGAGAACCGCAAGGTGAAATTGGCTTGCCTTCCACGCTCGGATCGCCGCACTCGCCGCATTGTGAACGGCCTTAAGCGTGGAGAGGAGTCGATCATGGAGGAGGTGAGTGTGAAGGGCAAAAACAAAAGAACAGAAAGGGAGAAAAGGATAGACAAATGGCGATATTGGACTGAAGATTGCAGAGGCTTACTACGTTAGTCTGCTAGCCTACTTTAGATCGAGTAAGAGTGCTTAAATAGTTGAGGATCATGACACAGTCTGTAAGTTGTTGATTGAAGAGCTTAACTGCTTGAGCATTACAATTCCAATAGACACTACAGTACTCCAATTCCTATTCCCTATCAAATATCCAATCTCCTTCAATTCCTTCATTTTTTCAGATTCGTTCCCTTCCAATGTCTCTCACCGATCGCATCGAGTTGCCCAAACTTTGCCGTGTCTACTAAACATTCATCGATCAATCCAATCCAATAACTATTGAAATGAGCTTTTTTATGTAATCACCGGCTCTCAGCCATAATTTGAGCACCCATTCGGCGCGAATGCAATAAATTGTGATAAGCAATTTGCTTTTTATGATGTAAAACACTAGAAATGAAAAAACAAATGAAAGGGAAAGGGAAAGAAAAGTAAAGAATTGAGTCTGGATTGATTCCAAAAAAAGCAAAGCTGATAGAAAGTTGTTTAGTTGATAAGGAATAAGCATTTAAAATTTTGAATTAAAAGCTCTAACTCTAAACTTTGAAAGCTCTAGCTCACACCTAGATCTTACAATTAGCAATTTTTCCTCTTAGCAAACAAGCTTGGTAAGTTTGTGTATCTTGTTTGAACTTTTATCTTCGATCTCACAACTCTAATCTCTCACAAAATACGTCATCGAAAATCCGACAGGGGATACGCGGAGATCATAACAAAAAAATAATTGAACCTGTACAAGTAATTGTTTTGAATTTTGTTGGTAAAGAGATGCTTGATTCGTAAACCGAATAAGATGATAGCCAAGTTATCTTCCTTTTAAAAGAAACTCGCTAAGCACAAACACTAGAGCAAACAGTGATATCATTGTGCATTCATTATAGAAATCTTTATCTAAACTTTTTCCAAAATTCCATAGAATTCAAAATTCTAAAGTATCGAACTCGATGTAGTGAGTTTTTTGTTCTTCTGTGGCTTCTTTTTTCCTTTTCGCAAGCAAATAACAGTAGTCTGAACTTTCTTGTCCTTGATTAAATAAAAATGTTTCCCTCGACATCGAATTAAAAAGAAATACTTTGCTGAAAGATGTTGCATGAATGTAAACCGTTAATACGTTTACACCAAAAAACATTGTTAGCAGAGTTGAAGTTGCGTAGGAAATAATATAGTTAAGCTTTGTAGTTAAGCTTTGTAGTTAAGTTAAGTTTAAACCTCCAGGGTTGGAATCCGTAAAATAAACGATGCTTTTGATTTACACTCACAGATTTGGTATTTAAATTTAAAAATCATGAATATTCTGGTAGATTTTAAGCAGATTTAGTGCAAAGGATCATTAGTTTTCATAATTCACCTACGGTACAACATTCTCTTTCAAAATCACTCTACAATTACATCAGCTATGTACTAATCCACAAATCCGTAATTGTTGAAAACGCAAATCTGTATTCTGAATGCATTTTTATGATTAATCCAACAACGATTTCACGCTCGAGTGCACAAAGACAACAAGCACATACAAAGTTTTTTCTATGAAAGCAGTTGTTAAAAAATTTTGGAGTGTTCAAAAGGACGAAAATCTCTAAAAATCAGCAATAATTTCTGCTCTAGTAACTCGTTTTGTTGAGTTCTTACTGTATTCATGGTTGAGTGGCTACCGTAAGCTCAATGAAATTTGAATTTTGTTTTGTTCATTTGATCAGGGTTCAAAAGGCCAGATCAGACCAGGCAAGATCAGGGCCAGAAGACAAATATTGACAAGGTTCTGACCTGACAAGGTTGACAAGGTAGCTTCACTTACCTTCTCTTGTCTTGCTTGGTTCACAAAGCTCCTTGGCTCGCCTGAAGTTGAGTTTGAAACCGGTTTCTGGACGGAATCTGGCTTCTCTGACTTTGACTTGTCTGGCATAGCTCAACCTTGTAAATACGTCACCAGACTGAAAAGAGAGCAGAGAAGTCTAAATTGCAAACTATTAGGTTGTCCAGAATGCGCGTCTTTACTATTTTATAAATTTCTCAAGATATCGAACAGATGTATATGAGGGTTATATATCATTCGAAAGCTGAAGATCTCCTCTACATTTTGGAATAAAAAAACTTTTTGAAATCATTCAACTTTTTGGGAAATTGACTACACAAAGGGAGAGGTCGTTTTCGAAAAACCCATTTCAGCTTAGCTATTCCTCAAGTTTTATGGTGTAAAATAACCGCCCAGAAAAGAAAAGAAAAGTAAAGATGCTCTGAAATTGTTATTAAAAAAAAAGTTGTATTGATATATCTATTGGCCAAACATAAAACGGTTAACTCAATTTGAGCGGAGCCAAAACGATCCAAAGGCACCCTTTCGTTTTTTGGCCGCCTCTTCTTCTGTGCAGTCAATTTGCCCAAAAGCTGGACAAATTCCAAAAAATTTTTATATTAAAATGTAGAGGAGATCTTCAGCTTTCGAATAATACTCATATATATCTTTTTCTTGATTTCGGTATCTTGAGAAATTTACAAAATAGTAAAAACGCGCATTCATAACTGGACAATCCAATAGAATACTAGATTATAATAGATTTTTAGATCGTTTTCATTATTTCCAAGTTTCTCTCTCCGTTCTCATCATCAGAATCGAGTTTAGTTGATTCAAAGCCATCAAAAAAAATCCCAAAATGGTGGCTCATTTGGAGATCGGCCATCTTGTGTGTCATTTTTCGAGTTCCTCTGCGATGCTGGCGAATTCACTGCTGTTGTTTTTGATTGCCAACTATAGGTAGTCGCTTTCAAAGAGAAAAAATTGTGTCTTTATCTTTCAGTCGTCCTGAATTCGGCAAGTACAAGTACTTAATGATGCTATTTGCTGGTTTCAACATCATCTACCCGCTTTTTCATCTAATATTGATGCCGGTATTGCTAGAATTACAAACTGAACGAAGGACCCAGTAAAAAACTTATTATTAATAAGATTAGGATTCGAGTAGATATGTTAGAGCTAAAAAACGAGTGCTTCTTAAATATTTCAACCAACCAAATGTTCTAGGGTCTTCACATAGTTGGGCATGCCTATGTATTCTACGTCGCTGGTCCATTAAGTCCCTTCATCAGTAAATCATTTGGACAGGTTAGTTAAAACAATCCTATATTGCTCTTTGAAGTTTTACAGAAACTTAAAGGCTTCCAATAAAAAAGATTCTAGTGGATGCTGATCTATTGGCTGTGCCTCTATGACAAGCAAATTGTGCTCATCGTCTTTCATTTTCTCTATCGATATATCGCTGTTTGTCAGTGAGTTGATTTTCAAGATATTTACCTGCCTTGCAAAGCCAAAATGATGATTTAAAGAAATTTAGAGCCCGATTGATTCCGATGTTCAAGAAGTTCTCGGTTCGCCTTGGCTTGGGCCTGTACATACTGTGCGATGTGTTTCTATGGGCTTGGTGCTTCGAGACACAAGCAAATTGGTCACTCAGGAACAATTTGGTTAGTTTGGGAGGAATTGTATTAAGTCTAACTAGATAAATATTAAATCTACAATACTAGATCAATAGTTAATGAAATGAACTCTTTTAGTGGTATATAAAAGACGAATTCCAAAGCTTTTACGATGTCGACGTGGAAAAGATCTCGGTGTTCGGCGCTTTGTACACGGTTTGGAAAATATAGACTTAAGAAATTCAGAGATTAAGATTTCCAGAGATCTAGGGCTTAAGATTTTCAGTACAATGACACGGATGGCGTTGAGAAATATCGATTTCACAATGCAATGACCACATCGATCATCATCACACAGTTGCTGTGCAAGTTTTTTGCAATGGTAAGCTTTGAATTCATTTTTTAACATGTGAGAGGTGCCAGGTTTGGTTCACGGTCAATATTCATAAAGCGCTGAAAAATACTCAAATGAGCAACCGGACAAGGAGGATGCAAACCGATCTCTTGCATGCACTTATCGCTCAAGTGAGTCAAGAAACTTTGGATTCAATTCTAGATGCAATGAAGTTATGTAAAACCTTATCAAATTGGATTTCTCAAGAATCTTCTCTTTAGACAACTTGTCCTTTTGTACTCGAGGGTATCCCATGTTTAGTCACCCAATTTTCGGCGATCTTTAACATCTATCTTGGCGAATGGTTAGTAAACCTTTCATATATTCCGATAAAGTTTATAAGATAAAGATAAATTCAGCCAATCTGATATTGAGTTAGAATTATGTTCAATAATGTTAATATCTTTGATAATTATCATACTAAAATACCAAAAAGATCTATGGTTTAGCTTTTGCAAAATTGTAAATAAAGGAGACGCTCATTACTTATCGATTGATTTAATATTTAAACGCGAAACCATCTCAATAATGAATATTAGATCTTCATTAAATCAAGAATTAAACCAATTTAATATTTTAGTAGCTACTTATTCATCCCTGTCTCAATGTATCCCCTTATGGATGCATTATCAATGATCTATTTCATTCGAGACTATCGAAATGCTGTGTTAGCGAAGCTTTTGTAAGTTTTTTTGTCATTATTATGACGCATACTTTTTCAAGTTTGAATTTCGAAAATCCCTTAAACCTTTAGACGAAAACGCAAGATTCAACCAAGCAGCTCTTCCCAGCAATCAAATATTAAAACAGTCGAGGGAAACGGGAGAACGCAACAATATCAAACAACGAATCAAACATCAGATTCTTTCTCAAATTGTTGAAACAAAATTTTACCTTTACCGTAATAAAGTGATATAAATACATATCTATATTAACACTAAGCAGATAAAGACAAAGAACTTGACTCAAAAGAACTTGGCTCATTTTCTGATTCCAGAGATAAACTATATAATGTCTCTGAAAAAGATTATCAAACAACAAAGTCGAAGGGATATGGGGAAAATCCAATATCCAGGTACCTGACCCATATCCATTTCTCGAAGTTTCACTGTCTGTACTACAAAATACTGTACCTCAAATCACGATTAGTCAACTTTTTCATCAGTTTTGAACTTTGCATCACTATCATCTCTTAGTGAGTGAGTAGTGAAAAAATGACAAGGAGATTAGTGCAGTGGAAACCCCGGAAACGAGACTCATTGCTGATAAAGCTGCACTCAGTCTGCCTATAAAAGTGTCTTGACTAATCAAATTGGAAAAAATTCTTTGCAAAACGTAAAGATTTTGACGTTTCGCGATAAGGAAAATCATTTCTTTTAGACTGCCTTCACTGTTCTATTTCTTGAAATGTTGGGGCAACAATTGTTTTTCTTATTAATATGTTTTGGAGCAGGTTGGGCTTTTAGAATGGTACAATTGTTGCTTATTTCTTAAACCATTCTTGCTATTCTTGTGAGAATCAAGACAATCTGCTTGGAGTTTCAATGCAAATCAGCTTTGAAATGCAAATTGACGTTTTGGAGATGTTTTGGGGAGTAAACAGCACAAAGTTCCTTATTAGTGAATGAATGAATGAACAAACATTAGTGAATGTTATTTTGCACATTATTTTCCAGTGAATTGTGGGCAATTGATTTTCTTGGACGCTATCGATTCATCATGGATTGTTAGCGGGTACCAAACAAAAATAAATTCGGTATTTTGTTCTAAACTTCAACACCCAAGTCTTTTCAGCCAATCAACATCACTACGAGTTGCTCAAATTGTACAATTCAAGTCTTGGCAATTTTCGAATACGGCACAGTAAGCAACACGAGTTTTGTCATTTCAGACACTTTTGGGACAACGATTCAGTGAGTTTTGAAGATATGAGCTGCCCTTTTTGAATTTTTGAACATCTTACCAATTTCAGATCTTCCAACACTTCATTGCGATATCCTGTGAATTTCAAAGGGAGCCTTACCATGATTGATAAATCGCCTACTCCCTCCTACAGTCTCAGCTTCCGACTGATTCTTCCGAATGAAAGTTGGCAATTTTTTGAACAATAAGTTATAAGAGTTACCCGTGGAACAGTTTTAGAAGTCCTAAAAATGATTGCCAGAAACGAATTCCTTGTGTTAGAAAACCCCACCGTGAAAATTTCAGCGTAAAATGCAAATTGCATTCATGGCGCAGGATAGCGCGCCCGCCTCAAGCGCACACAACCCGGGTTCGACCTCCACCAGTGAACACCTACTTTGATTTGTAATTTTTTTAAAGGCCCAACTACATGAAATTTCATTAGACACGTGTTTCAGCGTTATTTAAAATACTCAAAGGAGACGCCCGTAGTGCACGCACGGACGGACAGAGATTATTTATATAGTAGAGATATTGGAACAGATAATTGTAAATTGCTTAATGATTTATAATTTTCAATAGTCTGGCTGCAACTGTTTAATTTTGGATAATCTTTGCTATCAGATGCCTGCTAGCTCAAGGTTTTGAACTTTTAAATCTTGAGTTGCGGTAGATCTGGGTTGAGTTTAGCGTTTGGCACATGATCTATTAATTGGACCCAAAAGAAGTATCATTAATCTGTTTCATAAAACTTCCTTACTAGGGTGCATACTATTTTGATGCCACTATAGTCCTTAATAAAAGAATTACGGTAGTTTCCTTAAATGTGTTAGGTTTTTCGAAGGTTAGCCATTAAGTCTAAACATTTGAGCTTTCAACGAATACGCGGACAATGATATGACTTTTGTTATCAACAATCGCAAGGCAAACAATTATACGAGCATGGTTTGTTTGCCGATAAAACCATTACCACCATTTTTCAGAGTTCTGGGAATGGATCATTCGTTATTTTCACCGCAATGCCGTTCCTTTGGAGCACACCAACAATTGCTATACAGCCCACGGGTCAGGTACCGTATTTAGCTTAACTTCTTACTTGCCATGTATTTCTTAATTACTTCATAATTACCATGCTTTAGGTCAACGCTGGATGTGAATACTCTTTGTATCGAGGCGGGATTCCAAGTCGATCGGGTGCCAGTAAATATCTCATAAACCAGTTTCAGTAAGAATTCCACAATAAGTAGAAAAGTCAATTCACTTTTTCAGTGCTGGCAACAGTGGAAATCTCTCCTTTTTGTCGTTCATCCCATCCTATGCGGCAACGGTTTATGTGCCGCCAAATTGCGCGTTTTCGGTTGATCTCGAAGATTTTACTGGAAGTAAGTGATCTGCTTGGGCCAAGATTAATCTAAAAGCTGAAAGAGAAGAGGCAATCCAAAACCAAGCCAAACTAAAGCCAACAATTGGCTTGGTTTGGGCTCGAAATTTGGTCCAAAGAACAGTTTTTCTATTAAAGTATCCGGCAATTTGAAGCATTTCAATAGAGTAACTCAAGAATGCAAACTGCCTAAACTAATACATATCATTTTAGCCTATAATGGATCAAGCCCGATCATCATCAACTCCGTGCCTCGAACCGGCTTCGTCATGAGTCGAAACTATCCGGGAGCGATGGACGGTGGAGGGAATAGTGGAATGAATATCGATCTCAAATATGCGCTCAGCACACAAAGTTTTATCTCACATTTTGTTTGAGTAAAATGATTTTAGTATTCGGTAATCGGACAGCCCAATTTTCGATCACCGTTGACAATTACTATTCTGCTCCGGGATCGACTCAATTTAGTCTTTGGTACGATGATAAAGTTGGATATATGTGAGTGGATAAAAATTAGTCTGACTCTTTATTTGAATGTTAAAATTTAGCTTCAATTCATCAACAACAAACTACACGGACAGCCGAAATGCGAAATCATTCCAAGTAAGTGTGGAGGATTCCATTTTCCCCTAATCCCACCTTTGTTTTCTTGCTCATTAGTGAACTTTTTTAGCTACAAGGATTGCAATTGTAAAAAGCAAGTACTTTATTTCAAAAATATTCAAGAAAGTAGTGATTCAACTAGTATTAAATACATTTTGTTATAGTCCTTTAAAAAAAGCCTATCCAGTTTCCAAATACATCCCTATTTTTGCCTAATTAGTCAAGAGCTTGTACAATTTTTGAGCATGACTCAAGTAGGAAAGCAAATTTTTCAGTTTCAAGGGAAAGCACTGAACATTCAACAATATAAAATAAACACATTTAGATTAAATTCACGCCTGGAAACAGTACATTCTCGAACTTCTTGCTCCATTTCAGCACTCAAGTTTTTGACATGCCCACAACAACAACACTAAGTACAAATACTACTGCAACAACACCAATAACAAATACCACTACAACCACCACTATAGCTGGTCGCTCCACAACATTGAAAGGAGTTCATCAACTACAGATCTTTGTGTCAATCTTGCTTTGTCTGTGTTCCTTTTTGAAAATGCAATAAAGATTTATATTTTAAAATTTAACAAACGAATGACGTGCTTTCACTAGATTTACACTTCACCCCTTTGCACAACATTGCTATGTAGCGACGATAATCCTTTTGTCCGTATTTTAGGTGTTTTCAAAACAAACTGATAGTTTTTTCCATTTCCTTTTTGTGCATTCCCATTTTTCAACTTGTTACCCTTTATCTTTTCCCCAATTCACAATTTCCCCAAACTCAAACTCACAATTCTAAACCACATTCATTCAAACGAAGCCTTGAAAATGCTCCAAGCGAACTCATTTTCTTCTTGCTTTCCTTCAGAAACCATTTCCTGATTTTGTAGAAGATCTCTGATCTGATCTGATCTGATTCTTGATCATTTTGTAGAAGATTCGATAATGTTGATTGTCGTTACAATGCTAGTTTTGATTTGTATATACTTGACGGCAAATGGATAGATATTGAGATAAAACAAGAGTCTTTCACGATGAACAACAAAGAGTTTTCATTTTTCTCAATCAACTCAACATTCTCGATAGACATTGATCAATACAATTTCTTCTTGCAAAAAAGTTTCACTCATTATTTATGATGCTCACTACAGGGAAATAAGAATTTTGGCTTTTTACCAAAAGTAAAATGTCTCCTCGGTTTCAGTTTTCTTGCACAGAATTTGCTGCAAAGAGACGAAACACTTGAAAATTTCAAGCCAATAATTTTTGAGCGTTGATTAAGATGATTGAGTGGAAGGATCTCAAATTTATTTAGTAAAGCCCATTTTCAAGAATGTAAAACATTTCCACTCGATCGGCATTTTCCATTTTACTGGGATTACTCAAAGCTCAAAATTTTATCCAATTATAATGTCAATGCCTTTTACGAACAATACAACAAAACAAAGTCGAATCTTTATATAACGATAGCCGGATTATGAATCAACACAAGCTAAGCTCCTAATGATTGACAATAAGCCTCTCCATCGTTGAAAGTTGTACCAACCTTGAAGCTTGAATCCTTGAGTTGATCATCCTTGATCACCCTTGAATAAGTTGGCATTATGAAACTAAAAAATTGATACCAGATATTGATAGCCAGTTTTCGAATAGTATTTCCATCCGTTCTTGCAGTGATACAGTGGTTACTGGTCAGCTGACAAGGGAAAAGCACCGGGTCAAGCTGGCCTTTTGACTCGAGACCAAGTCCATCTTATTTCGGCCATGGGGATCTCGAATCTGTTTTTAATTTTTGCAGAACGAAGATCTCTAGATTTCGGACTCCTTAAGAAGCCGGCACAGGCTCCTTTAATAACTGCTGTCAACTGTCAAGTCTACATTGTTTTCTATGTTTAAAATTTCCAACTAAACCTCATTTCGTTCAAATGTTGCATAGATAATATTCTGAAAAGCATTATGAACCGAAGGGAGTTGATTCACAAAATGTTGAAGCTGTTGTCCAATTGGCTTTAACGATATTCAAAGGTTAACACAGGTTATATAGGTTATTGGATCGTTATTGGATGGTTATTGTAGATTATTGGATGTTATTGGATGTATAAGTATTATGTATAAGCTATTGAATAATTTTTTTAGTTAAATGTTAGCAGTTTTAATAACTTAAGCAAGGATATTCATCTAGTAGCTTTGGGAAAAACGAGCAAAGATTATTTTGGAAGGAATATTGATCATGACAGATTGCGGTATTTGGTGATATTCGTAAAGAAATTACAGCTAACAGACTGAATGAAATCGTTTTGTTGCCGATGAGGATGAATGGAACAATGTCTATCGAAGAAAGCATTCCTGTTTCCAAAAACTCTTATCAGAAAGTGTAGGAAAAAAAGAACTGTGACCACAAATTGTTGGCTAAATCATTTTTGCTCACGATTTCAATCTTTCAGGTAAAAGGATCCAATAAATGAAGCGGTTTAGAATAAACTAATGGAGCAAGCAAAGTCGCTGAAGCATATTTCCCATTTTTTAAAGAGTCCAGAACTCTGCTTACTTCAATAAAAAAACTTTAGACTTCTGGTAAAGTAATTCTGGGAGAACTAGTTTCAGTTTTTTAAGAATCTCATTCATAAATAGACACAGAAACAAGGAAAGAAATCCTGGATCCTGAGCATGCCTATTCTTTTTTTTCGAAAGCAGCTTTTTTCGAGTGATAAGGACAAAAGAAAAGAAATAAAATCTTGGTTTTCTTGATTGAGTCTGTCATTTCCGCGGTTTTGAAAACTGAAAATGGAGGAAATTCGAATTATCGATTGGAATGATCTCTCTCTACTTGGACATGGAGGCAATGGAGTTGTTTTATTGGTCAAAGGATTTCAGCCGTGAGTCAGCGTCTTAGCGTTTAAAATTTACAGCTTCTCAGCGTTTAAAATTTATAACCTTTAGGAAATCAGTTGCAAAATTGATAACGACAACAACAAGAGCTGGTAGAGAGAAGCTAGCAAAAGAGGCGGCATCGCTGAAAAAATTGCGCAATGATTATATCGTGAGATATGTTGGAGAAGCAAAGATCGAGGGTGGAGGTGTTTACACTGAAGGAATATTGATGGAATACTGTGAAAGGGGGATCACTCTACGAATGTAAGTAAGACAAAATGCTTTCCCATTTCAAAAATTTAGTAATTCATAGCCCGGAAATTGTTTACTCCATCAAAACAGTGATTTGGTGGGCTGAGCACATGATCAAAGCGTTGGAGTACTTGCAAACAAAAAACATGGTGCATAGGGATATCAAGCCGGCAAAGTTGGACAATTTACAATCACTGACAATACCGAACAATCAATTTCAGTGTTTTGGTGACCCAGGCCTTCTGGCTGAAATTGGCTGATTTTGGGGAGATAAAGGAGATCCAAAAAACTTGCTCAACTTTTACCGATGTTGGGACGCGACGCTATATGAGTCCGGAGCAAACGAGGACCACCGATGTGATAAAGGTTTACATTTCGGAAACATTAATCATTGTAACTATTCAGCTCAATCACAAAAGTGACATTTACAGCATGGGATTAGTGCTTTGGGAGCTGATAGAGAGAAGGTGAAATTAATTGATCAAAAAGTTTAAGCTTAAATCTGATTGTTAGAAAAGTTTTCTCAAAATATGGAAAAGAAGATCTCTACAGCATAAATCCTAACGCCACTCAATTGATCGACCTGGAAAGTTTTGATTGCACTCACGAGATCAGACAAGTTGTTGAAAGGTCAGTCAGTAAATTCTGTCACTATCCAGATTTAGACTAGAATTTTGTCTCCTAGTTTTACTGTCTTACTGTAAATTCAATTGGTTGCC
Organism: Mesorhabditis belari; assembly: GCA_958450365.1. Taxonomy (NCBI): domain Eukaryota; kingdom Metazoa; phylum Nematoda; class Chromadorea; order Rhabditida; family Rhabditidae; genus Mesorhabditis; species Mesorhabditis belari. The sequence goes on from CAUEEP010000167.1 coordinate 70,504, forward strand.
TGCTTGCCATTATTGTTTTTTTTTCAGATGTACAGCGTTTGACATGAATAAGCGGCCCTATGCACGCGAGTTGAAGGCATTACTCCCCAAAAAGGTTTCATTCCAAATCCAAATAAAAAATGACACCTGCAATTGTTAGGAAACGATTACATTGAAGATGAAGCCAGAAGAAGATGAAAAAGAAACCCGCTTGATTAGACCGATTGGCTTTGATGGGACAAAGAATCGGGTCTACATTGAGGGCAGCGGTTACCTCACTCCTCCACCCATACCCACCAGTTCAGCCTCACAATCAGTGGCAGCTCACTCTAGAAAAAGTCCTACTACTTCAAATAGTGGCTTGAAAGCAGTTACAAGTTTGTGTATTGAGTTTTACGATCATAAGGCCAAGTTTTAGGTATACCACTCAAAAAGGAGACAAAGTTTCACGGTAACTCAAATCCACTTGACTTTGCTTCACTAAGATCAGAACTAATGGCACGTGATTATATCAAAATTTTGAGCTTTTTAAATTCTAGGAAATAGTTAAAGAAAGTCAACCAACAAGCTCTGTCAACAGTGAAAATGGAGAAGAAGTAAAAAAGAGAGGACGCCCGCCAGGATCAAAAAACAAAACTGGATCGCAAGTGAGTACTTGGAAATTTGAAGACAATTTGCAATGCTAAAACTAAAAGAAGAGTACATGTTAAACTTTATTATGGTTTAGGTAAAGAAAAACTCTACGGGCACCACGATTGCCAAAAAGCCAAGTTCCGCCTCACTCTTCGACTGATCTCTCAACAGTTTTTCAAATTCAAAAATTTTTTAGTCTTGACTGTTTAATTCACAAATTACAATTGAGTGCCCTATTTATTATCAAAATTGTCCCCATTTTTAAATTTGTGAAATCATCACATGTAGTCTTGGAGAAGGAGGCATGATCATATATTAGGTTTGCAACTTTCAAAATTCCGCTTACTTTTTTTATGATTTTTTTTTGAACTTCAAAAGAGCTCTCGTTCCGCTTTTGGCATAAAAACAAACTACAATATTTTTACATAAACAATCTTTTCTTTTCGAAATTTCCTCGTTCTTTTTTTGATACTTAAATGAAAGATGAAAATTTTTTGATTCGGCCTGCATTCCTTTACGCTTTTAAACAAAATCTGCGGCTGAATCGCATCGTAAAATTATTTCTGTTTTTGGAGAAGAAAATATTAGCGATAGATGATGCCGTGCATGGTTTCAACGTTTCCAAAGCGTTTCGAAAGCGACAATCAATGTCTCCGGGATGAGCCGCGCGGAAAGCATCCTCAAGAAGTGTCAATTTGTTGGTGGAATTCGAAAATGAGCCAACACTCACTACTCGAGAGTTAGTGGAATTATTTAATATTTCCCATACTGCAATTGAAAACCATTTGCATCAACTTGAAAAGAAAAATCGAGCGGGAAAATGGGCTCGACATGAACTCTCCCAAAGCAAAAGGCTTGTGTAAGTGTGAGCTCATTCTTACTCCAAAAGTATAAGTCAAAGGATTTTTTTAATAGAATTTTGACTTCTGATGGATTTCTGATGGATTTGAGAAGTTTAAACGAAAAAACTAGTCGCTTTCTCCAAATCAAGAGCTGAAAACGATTCCCAAACTAGATATTCATGGAAAGAAGATCATACTCTGTTGTTGGGGAAATGCAAAAGCTTTGGTGCACTACGAAATCCTAAAACCTGGAGAAACAGCTGATGCCAAACCTTATTCAAAACAATCGGTTCAAGTTAACGAGGCTTTAAAGAAATTGGGGCTCTAACCTTCAAGACTCCGATTGCCCCACGAGGCAAACCAATTTCAATTCGAGAAAATTTTATTTTTAAATTATAAAGCCTAGCAGTACAAGTAAGAGGTAATAAGAAAATTTTCTGGAATCAGAGTTGACTGGAGAGACCGTTGGTGTTTTCGGCTTGTTCTCGACCTTCTCAACATAGACACGAAGCGAGACTCCTTCGTCAATATTCTCAGGTGGATTCACCGGTGTCCATTTGATCTGCAAAATTCTTTAGATATAACTTAATTGTATATTTAAGAATACAAATTTTAACCAAATATTTCCGTTACTCTTTTAACCATGCTCAGAACAAACGGGCACGGTTAGCAAAAAGTATCGAAACCATCTTCTTACCCAAATCATTTGGGCGTGAGGATTTGATCTATTGATTGGTGTGCTGATTGACTCCGTTATCCTGAAAAACTACATTATTGTCAAAGCTATTGATATTACTCTTCTGTCGAGAATATTTGTCCTTCCTTGTCCATATAAGAAATATTGAGGCAGCCGGATGGAGTTAAACGGATAATTTCGATTACAAAGATCACTGGCCACGAATCTTAAAAAGTATAAAAACTAAGAGAATAATGTGCAAGTTTTGTCCGTGAGTGAGTGAGTTGTGTCTATGTCCTTTCACTTGATTTAAATACTTTTATATGCTCTTTGATTAGACAAAAGATACGTAGCTGACTCGCTAAATAGCTACCATTCAAACACTTAACAAATAGTACAAATACAGTGGTCCACAAAAGTAATGCCCCATTGCCATCCAACAGTATGTTTTGTAAGGAAATCTTGCAAAATCGACATTTCAGAAAAAGAGGAGGGTATTTTTACCGACCCATAAGACTCGACTTTTCAAGAATATAAGATTTATCCGTATACATTACATACAAATTAAATTATAAAACAAAAACAATAAGCTACTTGAAAATTAGCTCCACAAAAGTAATGCCCCATTTGCAAAGAATTAACACAATTTTTAAAAATCAATACTCGGTTGGTCCTCCTTTTGCTTTTATTACTTCATTGAGTCGATTCGGCATGGAATCCACGAGATTCTTCAAAAGACTTTGGGGGATAGTGGCCCAGAGACGTTGAATGTGAACCCATAAGGCAGCCTTCGAATCGAATTTCTTTCCCTTGAGTCGTGACTTCACAAATGACCAGAGATGCTCGCTAACATTGATATCCGGTGAGTAGGGAGGCGGATTGATCGATTTGACTCGACTTGCCGCAAACCAGCCCGGAAGTCGTGCTCGTGTACCATTTTGAAGAGTCACCACAGTTCCCATCAAGAGCCTTGACTTGTGTTTCGGGTCGTTGTCCTGGTAGAGCATCCATCCAGGAGGCATGGTTTGAGTTGCAAAAGGAAGCATTTGAGTCTCCATAATGTTCTTGTAGGCCACAGCATCCATCGTTGAGTTGACGTCAACTAATGGACCTACTGAAGTTCGTGACATCGCTCCTAAAGAAAAAAAGTCAGGTGACAAAATACTAAAAAGGCTCTTACCCCAACACATTATGTTGCCTCCATTGAATTTCACCGTAGGCCGAATGTACTTGAGTGTGTATCGCTTTCAAGTCGGCTGCCCAATAAGATGGTTTCCGTCCGCGTGAAATAAATTGACTTTTGTCTCATCGGTAAAACAGCACTTTCGCCCAATCACTTATTGTCCAACTTCGGTAGATCCGTGCAAAATCAAGGCGCTGCTTCCGGTGCTTAGAATTCATCAGAGGTTTACGGGCAGCCCTTCTTGCATATAATCCAGCTTGATTTAATCTTCGTCTGATCGTTTCCGGCGATACAACCTTGTTAAATTGATCCCTCATCATTTGGCTTCCATCAGTTGATGTTTTGTTCGGATCGTTTTTCACCATTTGGATCACGGCTCGATCTTCTTTTATGGTTGTGATTGCTCGTCGGCCACTCTTGAGGCCTCGATGAAGGTTTTTGCCGGCTTTTGATTGAGAAAAATGCGGCGCACTGTCCATATCGAGCAGTTGAAGAGGTTGGCCACATCCTGCTCCCGCATCCCATTTTCCCGGGCCTTAGCAATTTGGAGCTTCTTCGGAGTGTCAAGATTTTTTATGTCAGGGATCTAAATAATACAATAGAATACGTTTAATGTTCATAGAAGGAGAAACAAAAAGAATAATCATGAAAACGATCAATGGGGCATTACTTTTGTGGAGCTAATTTTAGGGGTAATTGCACTCTTCCACCTCGATCTTTTGATTGAAAGGATCTCAATCAAAAAATTCTGTTATTTAACAACTAGAATTTCTAGAGTATTTTATAAGAGAAAAAAATATCCCTGAAATACATGTTTTCAGGAGGAATTTTGCAAAAAATACTTTTGAATGGCAATGGAGCATTACTTTTGTGGACCACTGTATAACAAACAATAACAAATCGTACAATAACGGTTTTTACAAAGATAAAACACTTGATTCACAGTAAGAACAGAAGATTGACAGCATGAAGAAACGCTGAAATGAATGGCGAAAAGATTCCTTTTATATGTTCTTTGATTGGACGAAAAATTCGTGATTGACTCGCTGAATCGCCACCCTTTGGCATTCAACTATCAACTTGAGTGAGGTGCGGGAAAGTTCACACAAAAAGTTCATTACATTTGATATTTGTACAGTGCACTTATTGACATTCATTAAATACAATAAAATTAGAACCCGATTAAACTCACCACAATAGATTGTTCTCGAGAGAAAGTATCCCTCTTCGATTTCCCGTCCATAACCAGCAAAATGACGACTGATAAATGCGTGAATACCGGAACAAATTCTTTGCCTCTTCGTCGTATCATTGCCTAATCAAAATTTTTCATTTCCTTACTCAATCTTTTCTTACCTTGGATTAAGTCACGATTTGATCGGAAGAAAATCGTCGGCGCACAATTCGGTGGTATAAAGACACTGAAGATACTTGCGTCTAGATATTGTTCGTAAAAAGGTTCTTCGTCTCTAAAGGGATGGATTGCTAGTTTTTGTTACCACACTCACCTAAATGTAAGCAATCTTCTGTTTTCAGTCGTAGGCGTTAACTTATTTGGAGCTGCTCCATACCAAAACTCATAGGAACAATTTTTATCGTTGTGTTCCTACGAAAACTTTCTTTTTTCGCACTTTAGTTGCATTAAAAGCTCATTAAAAGCTCATTAAAATGACTCACCGAATGTAATTTCTCCAATATTGTAAACCAGGTTTCTTCGGCATTTAGGGAAAAACCGATCCAAAGGGGTTTCTCTGATGGCTCAACGATCATTGGAAGGAGATAGTCAACATTTGGATTCTCATTTAGTGTCTCCAACATTGCCCAACGAAAATCGACATTAGCTGAAGTTTACATTTAGTATTGGGACAAAGATCAGGCTGAGGAGCGCATTTAAAGTACGCTTCTGCCTACAAAACAAAAATAAACATTAATTCTGCTTGATATTGATAATAAAAATGTTGAATTGATCAAGGTATGTATATTAATAATTCAAATATAAATTTTAAAGTTATAGAAATAGCATTCAAAAATTTAATATGATTATTTCACTTATTCATAGAGAAAGCTTACGATCAATCCACTTCAACGGTCGGATAGCTAGAAGTAATGGAAAGTCATTTTGTGCCGCGAACGTGATGATGACTAGCGGAAATTTTACTTGCATCTGACAATGTTGGATAATGCGGTTCGTTTGTTTTAGAGTGCTAAAAGATCTGAGTTAGAACAGATCAAAGTTGCTACCTTTTCGTGCAATTTGCTTCATCTAACGTAGAACGTCGATTATTGAAATAAAACGGAAGCAAAGTTTGACATTGCGATGAATACTAAATACGCTTACAATTGGTATAGAATGGCCCATAATATCTTGTCTCGTTTCAAAAGGACATGGCAAGTGCTTGCCTTTTCCTAGTTAGTGCCAGTTTCCTAATTTTCGATTTAATTGTATGTAAAATGCTCAGAAAACTTACTTTATATGCATGCTCGTTGTCCTTCTCGCAATATTGCACAATATCCATCAGTAAATCATCTTGACAATGTCTCGGGTCGGTCGAGTTTTGGCAATCTTCCGTGGTCACACAAACTCTCGTGTGTTTTCTAACTAAAGAAAGTTGCAAACTATCTAACGTGTTTTCCAGCTTTCTAGATCTCATGGGACTGCGGAACCTTAAGGGCATATTTACCTAAATCGTCAATAAGTCTCCCATCAAGAAGACCCATGGGCCCCATTTCTCGAAGTGTAATGTTGAACGTCCCCGCAGTGCAAAACACGTTCCCCCTTGCTGTTTGACCAGCAGGGCTTGCGTCGGCGACAAAACCGTGTATTTGACTCGGATCATCGGGACACCAATTGAACTGAATTTCTTTGATTCATCGAAATTTTCTTATCAGACAAGACAAATTAATTAAGTTAACAGCATGACGGAGCCGTGCCGCTAAAATTAAGACTGTGGCAGACTGGTACTCTAGGTGTGCAGGGCTATATTCAAATTTTTTCCATATATCCATATATAAATTTTGCAAGTTGCAAGTTTACAATGCAAATTGCCATAGTTCACTAACGAGGCTCAATTTGGCGTTATGGGGTTCTGAAATATCCGGTCACTAACGAGATAATCACTATCGAGATTTTTGCTAACGTATTTTACAAGGTGAGGGTAAAAAAAGAGGCCGTAGGCCGGTTTTGAAGGCTGGTGTTAATAAAAATGGTTCAATCTGTTCTCATATCGTAATTTACTCTTCTCATTATGAATTCTTCCAGAATGACGCTGAAAGTAATGGACAAAAAATGTTAAGCAAGATTAGTTGTTTGCAAGTTGAACGATTTTAGGAAATGTTAGCCGAGAGAAACACTGTTAATTTAGGGGTAAATAAATTTAAGTGGCTTTTTAAGGAAGAATCAGAACTTGCCTCGATAGATGTCCCCAAAATTTCGAATTCAGCTCTATCGGTAAGCTGAAAATAAACATCAACCAATAAAAAAGAAGTGAAAAAAGGAGTTGCATGTATAACAACAATCATTTTGAAACATTTTTGGTACCTCGTGATGACCCTGAGGGTTTGGTTGATCATTTCGATCAAAACTATCCACAATAAGCGTCCCACCTTCCAACAAATCAACAATTACTACAATGTAGATGTTGTCAAATTGGCGAGCAAACTAAATAAACTGCTCAATCATAAACTTATGAAGTCAAAAATTTGACATTATTACAAATTATTACAAGCAAAAGACAAGAGCCTGAGCTTTGCCTTCAAAAGCAAAGCTCAGGCTCTTGTCTTGTCTCGCAATTTTCTTTAACTAGTGTAAATAAATTTTTTTTACTTCCTCTACGTGCTTGTATCGTAGTTTTAAACAATCCGGATACTGTGTCGAGTTTTCAAAAACCCATGGATATCCATAACTGTTTACAGTGAGTCTCGAAAAACTATCTGTAGTATCCGATTCAAAGAGCAGCGGTGTTTCCTCTAAAGTATAGCTTTGTCCATTTAAATAGCATTGAAATGATTTAAGAAATAGAGTACCGATAAATTTTTATATAGTTTATAGTTTCTTTGAAAAATCTTCTCTCACTTTCCGTTGTCATTTGAAAAAGCAAGCAAAAAGCGCAATCCGCATTTGTACCATCGATGAGGGATGATCTTACCGAAGTGACTTTTGCTCGTGAATGAACGTAAGTACCGCCGCTGAAAATCGTTTGACAAGATTCTTTGCAATAGATTTCTGCTGCTTCAAATAATTTCAAATGTTCAAAACCAAAAAAATCATATTATAAGGGTTTACACTCACCTTATAACCAGAAACCCTTCATACCAAATATCATGAATGTATTTCAAGCCTAGTGCCGATCCAAAGTTCATTGTGAAAAGCGGATATCCTTTACAAGTGATGTCTGTCTGAGATAGGAAATTTTTGCATAGCATTTGAGAAGTAAAAACCTACCATGTACTGATGGCACAAATGCTGTTCTCCTTCTTCAATGGTTGGCGCAAAGCGGATGAAGGGTCCATCTGTTATACTGAAAAGTGCTTTGGTTAAGAAGATTTATTTGAAAAGTGATTTCGTTAAGGTTCATTTGCAGCAAAAAGTTTACCGTTTTTATTAAAGATTTGGGTTTTTTCTTTGGTTGTAAAGTGTTAACTGTTTTCAGCTATCTACATTCAGACAACTTACTTATCAAAAGCGACCGGATGTGCCACTAGAGTAGCGGTTGTATTGGCTGGTATGAGCAACTCGTGGATTTTGCCGTCAGGGCTCATTGGTATGACAAGAACGGGTTTACCTGAGGGAATGTTCAAGCTTAAGGCAGAAAATTGGAAGCATTTTCATCTTTGTTAATAGAAAAATTAATTTTGAAACTTTCAGTAAAGTCTTGAAAAAAAAATTGATTACCATCAACCCATTCGGCAACTCGAAAAGATATTGCAAACTCAAGACTTCTGTCGTTTGATTCATTCGTATCATTTGACGCGAATCGAACCAAAATCGTGTCTGTTTTTAACTCGAAATGACACACGAAGAGAGCAAATTCAAAGTTGGCGCCAGTCGGACTAAAAAGAGAATTCTTTCTTTAGGATTGGATGTTGGTCTAAAATGTTATTTTTGTTCAAAATTGAAGACATAAAATCTCTGCATTTGTCAATGTAAGCACAGTATCAAAAACAAAAACTTTTTGACTCACATAGCCTTATCGCATTGATAATAATCTGGCCTCAAATCATTGACAAAAAACGGAAGTGGATCTGCACACACTGGAATCCGTCCGCCAGCTCCAACCCAAAAGTATTAGGCGTAAATAAATGATTGGTTGTAACTAGAGATACATAACAGTGAAACGATCTTAGCGACGCGTTTCCAATGTAACGAAAACTGCAAAATTTCAGCGAAACTGTAATAGTTTAGAGATTTCACCCGATTCCTCCCAATAGGCCTTAATTTATCCGATTTATTTTTTGTTTCTGTCCCCACATCAATAGTTTAACTTCAACGGGTGAACAGATATCGATCATTTTGTAGAAAAATTAATTTCTTAACGCTAATTAACGGTAATTGACAGAAATTGTAACGAAAACTGTAACATTTCAGCAAATATTTCAGCACAAATTCCCTCACTAGTTGACTTTTAAGTTCTCGAATGAACTCTCATATGATGGTAATATTGTAAGAGTGCAGAGTTTTCGATCATTTTTGAGGGCTCTTAAATGACCATTTACCGTTAAGCATCTCTAGTTGTAATAGTATAACATATGGCATTAAGTTTTCTGTTCCTTTGTAAAAAAAAGTCTACCCCTTCACCCGGCTCAGGCGGCACGCTACAGTTGAACCTTGAATAGTCGATCAAAAACATCGCATCTTTCGGTCCTTTGAGTTCAATTGGCTGAAAAAACTCTTTTCTCACAAATTTTCTTCGAGAACTTTATGATTCCGCAGGTCAATTCGTATCTAAATTCAATGAACTGGATCAACAACATGCAAGTGTAATAGTAGTTTTTGTTGGCTCAGGTTCGTTGCACAAGCAAATCTCTAGTTGTAAATAAATCGACCTGCGGACCAGTCCGATAACAAGCTTTTACAGAAATATTCAATTTACAAGTATACAAGCATAAAAAATTATTCAATTGCTATAAGCATTTAGCCATTTCATGGTTTCAATCACTTCTTTTGCCAACTCCCATCCATGAACGGCAAATGACGGGCTCTCTTCGGTTAATTGAATGCTTCTCCCATACAGTCGACCAAAAAATAGCCAGAGCAATGAGAAAATTTGATAGGCGAGTCCAAGCGGCATAGCAGAAAGTTTTGGTCCACTAATAAGCTAATTTGTTGAAAGTGCAAGTATAACTGTTAGATCACTGGCAAGCGGGTTCTAAATAATGATTTATCAAGCTAGATCAAGGCTTAATTTTATTCATTTTGACTATTCAAACAGAGGATAGCCTGAAAATATAAGAAAAACATTCATGAAAACAAAAATAGTCAAAAGAAACTTGCTATCAGTTACCATGAGGTAGGGCGGGCTTTGGGTGCCCTTAGTTTTTTATCATTTTCTTTTTTAAGCCACGTTGGCGGATCACTGATAGTGTCAGTCAAGTTTTTTAAGGTTCAACTTTCAAAGATTTTTTAAATATGAGGGTCGAGTTTGATCAATTGATTTTGAGACATGACTTCTCTCGTTAAAAGTTTCATTGTTACAGTTGTTATTGTGATTACAGTAATATCATTGTGGATGAGTTCAAAGAGAAGCAAAATAAAAGAAGAAAAATGGTAAATAGGGTGAAACACTTGTGCCTGGCATTGTCATAGTTGGTGATCTTAGTGTGGCTCTAGCTTTTCAACATAAGCACGAAGCAAGACTCTTTCAATGGTACTATTTGGTGGACTCGTCGGTGTCCAGCTGATTTGAAAAATTTGACAGAAAATCTGACTATCCTTTTTTAACGCTGAAGCTATCGATATACTTTGCTTTATCAAACAATCTAGACTATTCTTTCTTGCTCAAATTTTTCTTGCGGCTGGATAAGTAATATTAAGTGGCTTGTCAATTGAACCCTTAAACCTGAATCAATATCTTATTTATGAGTTTCACTATTACAGTCGTTGTTGTGATTAGAGTAATTGCTTTAAACGTTTAATGCAAAATCTAAATCACTTTTTTCAACCTAAAAACATATTCTTAACTCATAGGCAAAAAGAAACATGCAAAAAGCGTTGTTTGAGCTCTCATTTTGACGTTTTCTCACTCTTCAAGACAAAATCGCCGGATAATGATCGATTTAGTGCCGACTCATTGCTACTGACAGCAAGTTTTTTTTTAAGGAACTACTTTTTGCAACAAAGACTAATGGTCTTCATTTGCTCACAAACTATTCTAACTATAAGGTGTTGCTAAACTCGAAAAGTTTAGTTCAATGTGTTTCAAGTAAAGTTCAAAGGCATTTTAGCTCATTCTGTTTGAGAAACTTTTATTTCAAACTACAAAATAATAATAAAAGTAAGAGGCAATAGGGAAAATTTATAGAATCAGCCTTCACGGGAGTAATTGTTGGTGATTTCAGCATGTTGCAGACCTTCTCGAGATAAACACGAAGCAAAACTCCTCTCCTTGGTATTTGCGGGTGAATCCGACGGTGTCCAGCTAATCTGCAAAAACTAATGATTCCCTATTTCTTAGAAAAAGAGAACAAGAATTGGAAAACAATGTTTGATCTTTTAAGAAATTTTTTATCAGAGCTGTGAGTCAGACTTGTAGTTTTGAAGAGGTTTTTGAAGAGGTTAGGGCACAATATGCGGATAACGGTCGATTTAAGGCCGACTCGTCGATGCTGATAGGAAGTTTTTTGAGAAACTTCGGCGTCGAACAGAAACAAATATTTCTTTTCTCAAAAAACTACAAACTAGTGTGGTTAAAATTGAGAAATTTAGTTAGAGGTGTTTCAGACGGTTAGAATTTGCAATATTCTTTGCAAAAGCCTAGCCAGTATTATTAAAGCCGTTTTTGGAAATTATCTGAATTCGTTTGATGTTATTCAGATTCCGCGATAGTTCAAACGCACTTCAGACCAATGTTCTTATAGAAATTGTATTTCAAACTACAAACGCTATTAATAAAAGTAAGAGAAAATAAGGAAAATTCATAGAATCAGCCTTCACGGGAGTAATTGTTGGTGATTTCAGCATGTTGCAGACCTTCTCGAGATAAACACGAAGCAAGACTTCTTCGTTATTATTTACAGGTGGATTCGACGATTTCCAGTTAATCGGTAAAGTATTTTTCTTCTAAAAATCAAAAATCTTCCATATCAAGTATTTTTCTTATGAAAATAGTCGATAAATTACTGTTATCATTTACTTTTTTGCTGAGGTCTCGTTAAACTTCACTACTTTACTTGTTAAATAAGTTGACTTCTAACAACTCCAGTCTTTCTTACCAAAATAATTGTGGTTCTAGGGTCAGACACATAGCGTGATTGGCCAATTGATTCCGTAAATCTAACTTACTGAATTATTTGCTAATATACAACCGCAAAGACTCTTCTCTTCTGAACACTTCTCCTTCACTACCGGTGAAAGAAATATTGAGGAGACCGGGAGTTATTAAACGAACAATTTCGATTGTGAGATATTCACAATCGAGATTGTTCGTTTAATCTCTCCTGGCCACTGGCCACGAGTCTAAAAGGTTAATTTAACACATTCGCGACGACCTGACCCACCGGTGGGTCAGCTCAAAATTTAAAAAATGGGTAGATTAAGCTGAAAATTTGTATACGCGGGTTTTCGGGGTCGGGGAATTCCAATCCAGTATTAGTTTTTGGCTACAGTGTACTCGAAATAGGAGTACTCGTTACGGCCATTTTGAGCCGAACCTCGATATTAAAGAAACTTTTTCCTACTTGACCGATTTTGGTGCTTTTGATATCAATAATAATCAAGAAAAAGGATATCAAAAGAACCCTGATATCTCTTCTAATAAAAAGTGAAGAGAGATCGCAAAAACGTTGGAAAATCGCAAAATTATTAAATTTCTTGTAAAAAAAATCCAGGTTATTTCGAAAAGTTTGAAAAATGCCGGAGGGCGCGTCGCCAAAATGAAAATTTTTATTTTTACGTAATCGCGTAGGCTTCTGACACAGGGTTTTGCGATATATTCACTATAAACGTAAAAGATTTTTCGTAATTTTGATCACTTTCGGTTGAATTACCCCGCTTTGCTTTAGCAACATAAAATGTAGTGTTTCGGTAGGTATTTCGATTTTCCGTAGATATTTCGCGTAAGTATTTCGGTTGCATTTGGGTTTCCCACCCCGGAAAACCACCGGGTGCACGTTTTGAGCTTCTTCTAAACTATTTTTCAGCTAAAGTACGCGCTACTACTATTTTCGGCCTCAGGGGTTACTGTAGTTGAAAGCTAAAACCGGATTCGAGCTCCTCATCCCAAAAAACCCCAGAGCAAAAAATTTCAGATCTACCGCTAGCCTAGAACCCTGTTGTCCGGATGGACTGGATTTTGATTTTGGACTGGTTTTGGATTTTGGTTTTGATTCTGATTTTGGACTGGATTATCCAATCAAGCTCTATTTGGTATCATTTGAAAGCCTGAAATGTCCTCTATACAATGATATAAAAGTTAACAAAAATATTATCTCTGGAGAAAGTTGTAGGCCTGGAAAGAGTGGCAGCCCGTTCAAAATGCCCAGATTCTTTCAAAATATCCGGAAACTACGCAAGCGTCGAAAGTTTTGGTTCACCAATAAGCTAATTTGTTGAAAGTGCAAGTGTAACTGCTAGATCATTGGGAATCGGGTTCCAAACGGTGATTTACCAAGCTAGATCAAGGCTTAATTTTATGCATTTTGACTATTTGAAAATAGAGTATAGTCAAAGCCCGAAAAACGTGTTTTGCATTTATAAAAACAAAAAATAGTCAAAAAAACTTGTTATCAGTTACCATGACCAAGCTTTGGGCGCCCTTGGTTTTCTTGTCATTTTCGTTTTAGAAGGCACGTAAGCGGATCACAGATTATTCAGAGTCGATACATACTGATAGTGTCAGTCAGTTTTTTTTGGATTTTCAACTTTCACAGATTTTTATCAAATATGAGGGTTGAGTTTTAACAATTTTTTTTGAGGTATGACCTCTTTCGTTAAAAGTTTTACAGTTGTTATTGTGATTACAGTAATAGCATTGTGGAAGAATTGAAAGAAAAGCAAAGACAAAGAAGAAAAACAATAAAAAAGGGGGAACTTCTGTGTTTGACATTGGGGGTGATTGTGGGTGATTTTGGCATGGCACCAGCTTTCTCGACATAAACACGAAGCAAAACTCCTTCTTTGGTATTATCTGGTGGACTCGTCGGTATCCAATTGACCTGAAAAATAATTTTATGGCAATAAAAAGTGATGATCTTTCCTGCCAAAGCTGTCCGTAAACTTTACTTCACTTAGTCAAATAAACTTGTCTTAAAAGAACGAGTCTCTCTTACCGAAAGTATCCTTGCGGGTGGGTAAGAAATATTGCATGGCTTGTCAATTGAATCCGTAAACCTGAATCACTGTCTTATTGTTGTTTTAATAAAAGCTTAATTACTCTTTTGTCTCGAACACTTTTTCATCATTATCAGCGAAGGAAATATTAAGCGAGCCGGGAGGGATTAAACGAAGAATTTCGATTGTGAATATCACTGGCCACGAGTCTAAGAGGTTAATTTAATATTTGAACAATAAATGTCTTGACATTCATTAACCACAAAGCAACTAGAGCCCGATGAAATTCACCACAATAAAGTGTTCTCGAAAAAAAGTATTCCTCTTCGATCTCGCGTCCAAAACCAGCAAAATGTCGACTGATAAATGCATGAGTACCGGAACATGTTCTTTGCCACTTCGTCGTCTCATTACCTAATGAAAAAGGATGTCATCTATTATTACTCAAACTTTTCTTACCTTGAATCAAATCACGATTTGATCGAAACAAAATAGTCGGCGCGCAATTCGGTGGAATAAAAACACTGAAGATGCTTGAGTCAAGGTATTGCTCGTGAAAAGGTTCTTCGTCTCTAAATTCGATGAATTGGACTCTTTTCACCGAAACACTCACCTAAACATCAACAATTTTCTGTTTTCTTCAACCACATTTGGTCGTGTATTTGGAGCAGCTCCATACCAAAGCTCATAGGAACAATTTTTATCGTTGTGTTCCTATGAAAACTTTTTTTTTCGCACTTTAGTTGCACAGCTTTGAGCTCATTAAAATCACTCACCGAATGTAATTTCTCCAATATTGTAAACCAGGTTTCTTCGGCATTTAGGGAAAAACTGATCCAAAGGGGTTTCTCTGATGGCTCAACGATCATTGGAAGGAGGTAATCGACATTTGGATTCTCATTTAGTGTCTCCAACATTGCCCAACGAAAATCGATATACGCTAAAAATAAAATGTGTGAACATATTAGTATCGGGGGAAAGATAAACATTGTAATTAACTAAAATCTTTTGAAATACGATTTTACCGGAGAAAGCAAAGCAAACAAAAACTTTTGCAACTAAACTAGCAGCTTGCCTAGTATTCAAAAATCAGTAAAAACTTTACGATCAATCCACTTCGTTACTCGTATAGCAAAAAGCCATGCAAAGTCACTTTGCGACACGAACGATATGATTGTGAGAGGAAACTTTATTTGTAGATGACAATGTCGGATAATTCGGTTGGTTTGTTTTAGAGTGCTGGAATGGAAGAGTAATAGGAATTCTAAAAGTTAAAAAAAGACCTATTCGTACAATTTGATGGATCCAAATTAGGCTGCCTATTGTGAAGGAAAAACGGAAACCAATCTTTGCACTGCGACGAATACTAAATTAAAAAAAATGAATTGAAAGAACGCTTTTGACGTTCCATATTTACTATTGAAAATATGATAGATCAAAGTGCACTTTTAAAGCTGCTTCAAAAGCTTACCTTGTATTCGTGTTCTTTATCCTTCTCGCAATATTGCACAATATCAATCAGAATGTCGTCTTCGCAGTGTTTTGGGTCGGTTGAGTTTTGACAATCGACCGTAGTGACACAAATTCTTTTTCGCTTTAGTACTAGAAACTACCGTATTTCCTGTAATTGAACCGCAAAAGGCTCTATTTTTTTCATAACCCTTCCAGCGTGGGGTTCTATTAGAGGGATGGGGTTCAATTACAGGAAATACGGTAGACATGTATCGGTCGTTCGGAACCGGCTCGGTCGGTCGGTCGCTCGGAACCGGTTTTTGGTCTGACCAGAATCCGGAAAACGGTTCCGGTTTTGACTGATCGGGATCCAGAAAACAGTTCCGAACCGATCGATTCCGACAGGCCAGATAGATTCGGTCCGATACATGCCTACTATTAGGCTGTTCAGAAAGTCTTTTCGTTCGTTTTCATAATTCCGTTGAAAAATAACCAATTCTATAATTAACCTATGGTTTGCTCTAAATAAAAAGTGTTTATTGAACAATTTACCATCTTTTTAAGTCAATTTGGGTTTACTTTCAAGCAAATTCGAGAGTGAAAACGTGTTTTTCGAAAAAATCTAGAAAAATCTCTACGAAGAAATTGATTCAATGAATTTCTCTGAAAATTTGGCCATCTACCTAAATTTTTGTGCTCTATCTTTTATCTATTGACACCAAGATGGGTTTCCTTAGCTAAAGTGTCTAAACCGCATCATTGAGCCTTTCTTGACTACCCGACTTCACGCTTCCAAAATAATTCATCTTGAATAAGCAGACGAGTTCTTTTTCTCGTCGATTTAAAATCGAATTTTTGTTGAGTGTGTAGAGGATCAAGTTGAACAAGGCAACGCGATGATTGGAGAAAAGCAAGGATCATTCCGAGTACTCAACTAATAGATAACTGACATTGATAGGAATCAGTTTTTCTTTGAGAGAATATTGATGAAAAATAATGAAAGTCGGAAGGTATTGCTTGCTAATTTTTTCTTGAAAAATTGTGAATTTTAGACAGATTTAAATAAGCATAACTGATCTTGCAAGAATCATTTGCAAAACACACCAAAGATAATCAATTTCATTTAATTTCGATTTTCTTAATTTTAACTTTATAACATGGTCATATGTCTATTAGGCTGTCATAAATAATTGACCTTTCTAACGAAACAAACCGTAGTTCTATTGGTGCATTTGTTGGTTTTAAACAGAAGTATGAAAAGGAATGAAAAGACTTTCTGGACAGTCTAATAATCTACTCTTGTCCTGTCTGACCTAGCCTTTTTACCCTGACATATCCTCTAGAACTTTATGGTTTTCTAAATAAATATCCGGCGCATCCTTACTCAAATCATCCATCAATCTTCCATCGTAAAAAAACGTCGGATTTGTCTCTTGAAGTGTGATGTTGAATGTTGCCGCAGTGCACCATGTGGTACCTACTGCATTTTGGTGTCCTGGTTCTAGAGTAGCGATGAAACCATGTTTGTCACTTTTATCGTCGGGGGACCAATTAAACTAAATGTTTTCAGTCATTCAACATTTGCCTTATTCACAATATATCGGGTTGGTAATAGCTTTAAAGCTAAGCTTTTTACAGCTCACTGTAGCTTTGCATAGCTTTAAACTTAAAATTTCAAAAAACCAAACTACCAAGCCAAGTAGAATTTCTTTTGGTAATGCTAAAACTTACCTAGAGGTAATAATTTTAATTTTATTTTCTGGCAAAGACTTTTTGAAGTATATAGCAAAGCAAAAATCGGAAAGAATTCACGGCTTGATTTGAGAAATTGTTGTTTAAAGTTTGTTTGTGCACGTCAACCTAATATTACTCCAAATTTGCGTTTATTGAAAACTGAAAACTATTAAACTATGAAAACTAATGTTTTCCGAGCTGCTGGAAATCAATTCGAAAACAATCCAGAAGAAAAGTATAACAAGTATCCGTGTTATATGTAGACAATTTGATAGTCTACAACAGTATATAACCTTTTAACGCTCGAATATTCAAATCGTTAATAGTTTTTATGTAAATCGTGTGGCAAAACTTTGAAACACTCTCCCCGTTCATATTCGAAACTTTCCTTCATTAAGTACCTTTAGATTGCAATCTCTAAATTAAAACTGGGTGATTTATTAGGTTGGTGAATTGAAAACTGCGGGCTATTTCGCGGGACTCGCAGATAAAGAAAACAACAGCATTGAACCAGCTGAAAGGGGGTTTGCTTACTTCAACATTTCCTCAAATTATTGCGAAAAAATTATACTTCCAGTTTTTTATTTTTTGGTATTTTTCTTGACTTCTTCTATTACTACAATCTGCCACCGGGACATATTCGTCATGTCATGCTTCATGGGTTCCTACAAGAGCACAGTGCAGGCTTGGCAACTGCTAATATAAAAAAGATATATGGGGAGGACTCACCTTCCAAAAGAACGTGTCAAGTATTGTTTGCCAAGTTTGCCAATCTGGGGGCAAATCTTTGAAAGATGCAGAGGGTCGTGGAGCGGCACCCCAACTGGATGACTCCAAATTACTCAAACGCCTCGATCAGTGCCGTCCATCTCTCACAATACAAAATGAAACCTTTTCTATCTCGAATTGTGATAGGAGATGAGAAATGGGTTTTATTTGAGAACTTTCAGAGGAAGTGGCAATGGGTGGGGCCAGGCGAGAAACCCGAAAGTGACCCTAAGCCCGATTTGCACCAGAAGAAGTTTATGCTCTGCGTTTTCTGGGATATGGAGAGAGTGGTGTACTGGGAGTTGCTGGATAGCAAGACGACCGTTAATGCAATCAAATACAGTGAACAGTTGGGAAAGGTGAATGAATCCCTGAAGTAGAATAGGCCCTCCAAGTCAAAGATCGTTCTCATCCACGACAACGTGCGCCCTCATGTTGCAAAACTGACTCGCTCTAAAATCAATAGCCTTGTTTGGGAACTTTTGGCGCATTCCCCATACAGTCCGGACCTTTTGATTACTATTTAATCCGGATCATGAGTAATGAGCTTGCGGGAGAACACTTCGATTCGGAAGAAGCAGTCAAAAATTGGCTTTGAAAGTTTTTCGATTTAAAACCAAAATCCTACCCGAAAGAGGAATCCGCAAATTGCCTGTAAAATGGGCAAAAGTCGTCAATAATAATGGAAATTATTTGGAATGAATTTATGGTTTTATGTTGAATAAATTTTAGTTCAAAGTCCGGCAGTTTTCAATTCACCAACCCAATCGTTTAGGAACTTTACTGTGAGTCTAGTCGTATGCTATTTTACATTCTTTGCTTTTCTTGTGTGTATTTTTGAATCTAAAATGTCGCTATGTTTCTTCTGTGCATTTTAAATTGTTTGATTTGTTTATCACTTTATGTCATGAAGAAAGTATATTAACTAAAAACCAACCTCAATAGAGGTCCCGTAGATATTGAAGCCATAGTCCATATTCTCATCGAAGTATTCAGGTGTAATCTGAGTTACTCAATCGAATTCATGTAACCAAATAAGAAAACTGAAAACTTTCACCACAACGCACTACATTTTTTGTTCTTTAACATTTACTATTCTTCGTTATTTTTGAGATTACCTCCCAATGCTCCGATGGGATCGCTTGACCAGTTCGAAAAAAACCGTCCACAACAAGAGTTCCTCCAACTAGTACGTCAATCGTCAACAAAAATTCGATATAATCATATTGGTGCTCAAAGAATTATCTTACAATTAGGCCACATGAAAAATTGATTCTCGTGATTGTTGTTTAGCACAAAAATACACTTTAATTGTCAATTTGTGTGTTTGTCTCTGTCAATTTGTGTGTTTTGTAGAAATTTTGAAGGGTCCAACTTTGAAGGTATGATTGAGTTCGTTTGTTTATGATGGATTTGGTTTTTACTTGATCTGGATGCGAGTATCGTAGCGTTAAACAATCCGAATTCCATGGTGAATAGTCAAACGTCCATGGATAGCCATAGCTGGTCACGGAAAAGTGCGAATTATCAACTGTAGTATCTGATTCGAAAAGCAATGGAGTTTCACCTGGAACAAAGACAAATAACGATACAACGAAATAATCTCAATGATCTCTTGGCTGCCGTTTCAAACGGTGGCGATCAGGGTTTTTCCAAACTGGCCCAAAAACCCGGCCCGTCCCTTTTTTCTGGCTTTCTGACCTGGCTTTGCCCAATCTTTGGGGGCTTCTCAAAAAGTTTCATGTGGGGAGTGCATGAAAAACAACCAAAAATGACTCATGGGCTTCTAGAAGGCCTAAAATTTTGATTTTGGAACAACCCTGGAACAACAAAACAACAAGCTATGATAATTTGTACCCGGGGGACATTTAAGAGTGCTTATTCTCTCACTCTCACAACGGATCATCCAATTGTTTGCTATCAAAAGTTGTGCAATATTCAATTTCTAGAGCGAATTTATCCGTTGTAAAAAATTTTTGGAGTTCATTAATGTCATGGGTCTTTTCAATTAAAAAGGAATTCCTTTCGAAATCCGAGCATTTGTGGGTTGAAAATTGGTCTTAAAATACAAAAGAGATGGTAAGAAAAATTTACTAAGATTTTGAGATGAAATCATGCTGTAGTAAAAAATTTTAAGCCGTAAACGTAAATTTGGTTGTAGAAAAGTAGAATTTGTTTTGTATACTTTTTAATAAAAACATAGAGAAAACCGTCTTGAAGATTAGAACGCTAAAGTGCCGTTTTTCTATAGTCAAAATGGCACGTTAGCGCACTTTTCTATAGTCAAAATGGCACTTTAGCGCACTTTTCTATTTTACTCTATAACTCGACTTCCAATTACCAGATCGACTTAGGCGATTTAGATCGACTTAAAATAATCCTCTTTAAATTTGACTATAGAAAAGTAAAATTTGTTTTGTATATTCATGTGCAAAAACAGAGAAAAAGAGATCTGAAGACAGTTATGCATTTTTTTCGTGCTAAACTGCGACCAAAAGACTACAGCTCAGCATCGGACCGCTTCGTTTCACCGGCCCGTGAAACCTTTTCCCACCTGCGGTTGTCATTTGAAAAATCAAACAAAAAGCACAATCGACATCTACATCATGTGCATCGGAATCTCTACCGATTACATAGCTGGGCTTTATTGATGTCACTCTTGCTCGTGAATGCACATAATCACCACCGCTGAAACATTTGCTTGGAAAGGATTGGCCTTAGCAAAATGATATTAGTGATTTTGTTCTATTATAGTTGACATACTTTATTTCCAGGTTACCAGTATAAGCCCCTTCTGTCTTGGGTTTTAAGCCCGACGCCGATCCAAAATTCATCAAGAAAATCTGAGATTCAATACAACTGACATCTGCCTAAAGTTTTGGATCAAATTTGTGGAGCAAATAAAAATATACTCTGTAGGAGTGACACAAATGTTCTTCGCCTTCTTCAATAGTTGGAGCAAAGCGGATGAATGGACCTTCTTTCATGCTAGAAAGTGGTATTAAACAGCCTTATTGAACTAGAAACCATTGGTTTATTGTATAATTTTCTCCCAGATCAACTCACTCAAAAACATGGGGATGTGCCACCAAAGTGGCTATTGTGTTGTTCGGGATAAGCGTCGCATAGATTTTGTTATCAGCGCTCATTGGCACCACGAGAACGGAGTGGCCTGAAAATGTTGCTAATCTCTATAGACGCTTCAGAAAATAAAACACTTGGTAAATCTTCAAATTAAATTACCGTCAACCCATTTGGCGACTCGAAAAGAAAGCGCAAATTCTCGACTTGTCTCATTTGATGTCAGCTGGATAAGGAGCGTGTCGACTTTGACTTCAAAATGACAAGTGACAAGAATGAACTCGAAATTGCCACCGATTGGACTAAAGCAAAAGATGCTGGTAGATATAAAATGGCTTCTTTTGTTATGCTTAAACCAAGAAGACAAACGATCAAAAGCAAAGATCTTCTCTTTTAAACCCACCTAGCTTTAGTGCACCTATGATAATCCGGTATCCAGTTATTGATAGTGAACGGAAGAGGATCTGCACAAACTGGAACTCGTTCATCAGTTCCTGTCTAAATTACTTGATTGTACTCGAATTCATACTCGAACGGAATTCATTTTGGTCAGATCTTGCAAAAACCTCTTTATTCTGATCAGGCAGTATGGTACAGTTCAGTTTTGAGTAATCGACCAAGAAAAGAGTGTCGTTCGGTGCGTTGAGCTTGACTGGCTGAAATTTCAGTTCGACTCTATTCAATGACGAGAACTTTTTAGCTTTTTTAGCTAGATTTAGCTTTTAGCTTTTTAGCTTTAGCTACCTCGTTCGCCAATTCCCATCCATGAACGGCAAAAGATGGATTTTCTTTGGTTAATTGCAAATCTCTCACACAAAATCCATATAAAACCAGCAAGAATAAAAGTTGGATTTGAAAGGTAAATCGATGCATAACTCGATTGTTTAGTCTAAACCAAAGTTCTTTGGAAAAGGCAAAGGGAAAATGGTTTTGTCGCAAAAAAAAACTCTTAAGCGGAACGTAGTCATAAAAAAAGAAAAAACAATGAAAGAAGTATTTGAATTTTTAGAAAAACTCAACAGAAAAACTTTTCTTTAAAGCTTTTTTTTGAAAAATAAATAATAAAAACCGTCGCAGTTCTTACGTTCCTTGTTTTTTCGCATTTCAAGACAATCCGCGAAAATGGTCCGACAATCGAGATAATCCGAGGATAATGGTCGGTTTAATGCCGACTCATTGATGCTGATAGCAAGTTTTTTCGAGAAACTTCTTTTTGCAACAAAGACCAGTCGTCTTTATTTGCTCGAAAAAATATTCTAAGGTGTTGCTAGACTGTGTGTCCAATGTGTTTCAAGCATAATTCAAACGCTTTTCGAACGACGAATATAATCTGAAGATTATATTCGTCGAAACTTTTATTTCAAACTATAAAATAGTAATAAAAGTGAGAGTCAATAGGGAAATTTTATAGAATTAGCCATATATATATAGAATTGTTGGAGATTTCAGCATGTTTCGGACCTTCTCAGCATAAACACAAAGCAAAACTTCTTCATTGATATTCGCAGGTGGATCCGACGGTGTCCAGTTGATCTGCAAAAACCAATGATTCCCTGTCTCTTAGTTTTTGCTAACAGTTTTTGGAGTTTCTTTATAAGTTTTAAGCTTGTAAGCTAACAGTTTGTAAGTTTACTAGTATTGAGCACTGTGCCCAAACTTTAGTCAAACTAAAACACAAGCTCAAATAAAGAACAATAGTCAATAAAGTTAACAAGTCCAAATTAACAACTACACTCTTTCTTACCCAAATTACTATGGCTCTCGGGTAAGAAATATTGCGTCACTTGTCGATTGATCCCGTCTAACATAAAAACTTCGAGACTCTTCTGTTCTTAACACTTTTCCTTCATTGTCGATGAAAGAAATATTGAGTAAACCACGAGGAATTAAACGGAGAATTTCGATTGTGAATATCACTGGCCACGAATTCAAAAGGCCAACATGTAGGTTAAAAGGCCAACAACAAAGTAGTTTTGAATTTTTGCAGGAATTCCACCAAAAGATTGACAATGACGGATGGCCTCGATGTAGAATTCGGTTGAATTAGTAATTTCTTTACATTCAAAGATAGGAATCATTAAATAATGTCTGTTTTTATTAATTCTACTCCAAATTATGGTAAAGATTCTTTAAGTTCTTGAAACTTTGATTTCAATGTGTACAAGTCATACTTTGATTGAAGGCGAATATGCACAGGGAAAGTCATTAGAGAAATTTATTGCATTTTTAGAAATGTAGAAAATTCAAGGTTATACTGAATTAGCTTTGATTATTTGTGCTCGTTGTCACCCCACGTTATATTTTCTTCATTTTGTTCAGGATCTTGACCTCTGCTAAAAATTTAGAGTTCCTTGTTTTTATTTTTTAGACATGCACTGCGTTTCAAATTCTTAAACGCACCCTCTAAAATAGCGAATTTTGCATTTTGAACACCGCTACAACTATTAATCTTTTTCTATTAGAAAAAGCATGTCTTAAAACCTAAAAAGCACGAAAAATAAGCATACTGAAAAAAGTAAAAATTTTCAAAATAGAAACTTTTTGGTAACTCCATCGTTTTAAATTCTTAAACGCACTATGAAAATATTTTTATTTATCGACACAAATTAACAATCAAAGGTAAAAAATCAAAACTAATAATCTGTACACGCACCAGAACGATTAATTACTTGAAAAATGCAGTCTGGCATTGAATTGATGAGGTTTTGAAAAGCAAAGACGTCGAGATAGTTTCAGGCCAAACGGGTCGCTGTTTTAGGCATAAATAGACGTCTTGAAACCGACGATGATTTTTGTAGGCAGCTTGTATAAGTATTCGGCATAAATTCCCTATCGGATTGACGTCAGGAGAACGAGCGGGTCAGTCCAAAGTTGCAATGTTGTTGTTGTTCAGCCAGTCTCGGGTGTCTCCGGCTTGATGAATTGACGCGTTGTCGTATTGAAACAAATCGGGAACGGTTGGATTTAGGAACAAAAACGGCAACAAGCAATTGTTCAAGTTATCTATCTAGTCATCCGATTCGAAACCATCTTCAGAGCGACCAAAAGACTACAGCTCAGCATCGGACCACTTCGTTTCACCGGCTCATGAAACCTTTTTCCACCTGCAGTTGTCATTTGAAAAATCAAACAAAAAGCACAACCCACATCTACAGTTCGGTAGAGGTTCCCTCTATCGATTACATATCCGGGCTTTATTGATGTCACTCTTGCTCGTGAATGCACACATTATGGCTTTTCTCATAATCCGTGTGACATTTACCTGGAAATTAACAAAAATTATAATTTAATAAAAAATAGGCACAACAAAGCGAAAAATTTCAAATAACAACAGCAAAGGTGGGTGCGTTTAAGAATTTGAAATGGTTGATTTAGCAAAAATTTTTACTTTTTTCAGTATGCTTATTTTTCGTATTTTTTAGGTTTTAAGACATGCTCTTTCTAATAGAAAAAGATTAATAGTTGTAGCGGTGTTCAAAATGCAAAATTCGCTATTTTAGAGGGGCGTTTAAGAATTTGAAATGCACCGTATAACTATTAAGTCAAACATCACTTTTTTAACTGCAAAGCCATTTTGATAATAATTTGTTAGTTGAACAAATTTGCAACACTGTAATAACTGACGATAGATCAGCCTCAACTTGCAAATAGATTCTCTCTTTTCGCCCCTGAAGAAAGCGGCAGATCTGAGGCTTCGTTATCACATTTGATTTGTAATGCTTTTTCAGGAAAGCTTACTTTTAGTGATCCATGTATTTCTTTTTACCTTTGGGATCAAATGTTAGTCTACTCTGAAGGGGTGACTCATTGTTCCTCTATCGTTCTCTCGTCTTTTGTCAATCGGCTCAGAGCTAGAGTCGATAAGGCAAAATAAACTCTGCAGAATTCTAAAATCGTCCGAATACTTTCAAGTTTACTTTTTTAAATTTGCTAAAGATAATCAAAAAAATGCATAAACTTTAAGTTCAGCTTTCACTTCGATTGACGAAGCTGATAATGAGCTTGAGTTAATCTGACGTTCTCAGTTCTCTAATGAAACCACAGATAGGAGTGCTGGAAAACTCAAAGATTTAAAAATGTCTGAATCAAAACTAAAGAAAACTGTCAGAATACTTATTTCTAGACCGGAGGAGCTGTTGATACCTGTTGTCGTGTGCATGGATTCAACGATAAATTCAACGAATCAAGAAGGGATCGCTGTCTGCTACTAAATTTGACGGAAGACTGAAATTTCCTTTTGGTTCCTATTAACTACAATTTCATTTCATTTCAATAAAGTTTGGCATTCAAGACAAAACCAAATGTGATAGATAAAAACCAGCTCTAAAAGAAGCTAGAAAAGCTGTAAATTTGTTTATTCAGAGCTGACATTTGATTGTGTCTATCCAACTCTGAACTATACAAGAATTCTTGACTAGTTGGTCTTCTTTACTTGTTAAATAAATGGAAAAGATCTAAAGAGGTTGAAAGTGAAAATTGGTACTTGATAAAGAAAGACTGGAAACTTCATTTTGCTTGAAGTTCAACTTTCATCTCGAGGTTTTCTTTTGTTTCAATATATTCAGAGGTTGTAAAATTTTGTGATCAATTGCATGTTTGATGTCTCATTTCTGATGTCTCTAAACTCAGACTTAAACTAACAGAAAATTATTGAATGACTCAGACCCTTTAACCCAAAGCTTATTATTCGCCCACTCCAATTATTCTTTACTCTGGAATTTTGGGGCCGATGTTCAATCAAAAATAGAGTTTCTCCATTATCAAATCGGCTTTGCCTCGATTTATGGCACTCCCCCTTTTTCAATTTTTTGAAGAAGAGGCATGGTTTGCCAATGCCCACTTGCTGATAAAGATTTCCTTTGAATTCTCAAAGCGAATTCTCAAAAGAAAGATATGGGAAGAAACCATTCTTACAAACTCGCTAAACAATCAAACGAGAGTGATCGTCAAAAACCTTCGTTAATTAACTCTTTTTGATGACTTTCTTTGATGAATTATATCGTTTATTTTTCAACTTACTTTTTCAATGATTTGGCATCGGGTTATTAACCAACTTTAGAATGAATATGGGCTAAAAATGTGCCAATTCTGTCCAACCAATTAGTTTATCTATTGATTTCAATTCTTGTTTTATTTAAATTGAGAATAAATTGCTCAATTTCAATTTCTCAATTTCATTGCTTTCCCTATTCTTTTTCTAGGCAAACAACCGATTGAATGTTCACCTCAACGGCTTCGAAACAAACCTCCTCTTCCCAATCGACTCGATCATCGTTAACGAGTTCGAGTATTGGACAAGGAGCCACCTACAATGGAACTTCTGCTATTGGTCAAGGAGCTCGAGTGAGCTATGTTGAGTCGCCGAGAAGTCCCCGAACACCCATGCAGGGCCATCTTGGCACGAGAACATCAAGCTCAAGAACCCAAGTCTCGACTTATACTGGATCTCGAGGAGGGAGTACTGGTGTTGGAGGAAGTGAGTTTATTGAATATCAAGAAAAACAGTAATAGGTTAAAAACTTGTTGGCAGTAGCCTTTGTATCAGGCTTTCCAACAAAATCTTTTCGTTTCTTTCCATACTTTCATTGAAAAACAAATTCACCAATTAACATATGGTTTCTTCTAAATAAAAAGTGTTTATTGCTTAATTGCCGTCTTTTAAATCAATTTCAGTTCACTTTCAGTTCGTAAGTGAAAACACGTGTTTTTCTATAAAAACCTCTAGGAAGAAATTGGTTTAATGAATTTCTTTGAAAATTTAGCTATCTACCAAAATTTTTGTGCTCTATCATTTATCTATTGACATTAAGATAGATTTCCTTAGCTAAATTGTCTAAATCGCATCATCAAGCCGTCTTTTTGACTACCCGACTTCACACTCCCAGAAAAATCCAGACATAAGACATTTTAGATCCGTTTTAATGTTATTTTGTAGAAGGAAGTGAGTTGCAGAACAATATAACAAAAAAATCCCCAACAAGTCGGTTTTTAAGGTGGCCGAGTGTTGAAAATGGTGACCGAAATGGGTTCAACGGCGATGGCAACAACAGCTTTGTCGGACAAAGTCGCGAAGAGTTTCCTTGAGGCCACGGAGAAAGAGAAACAAGATCTGCAGGTGAGAAAGTTTAATACTGTAATTGGATTTCCTTTTAGTATAATAATAGATTTTTAATAAACTATCATTGCTTGAACTTTTACAATGCCTACAAAGCTTTCAGCACTTAAACGGCCGCCTTGAAAACTACATTGGTCGGGTGAAGAGATTGGAGGATCAAAATAGAAGACTCGTCGAAGAGCTGGATCAATTGCGCGGTCAATGGGGAAAAGACACCTCAGCTATCAAGGTATGAAGTCAATTTTTGAAAAAACCGGATAACCGGAACTGAATCCGGATAAACTGGATTCACAAACATACCTCAAGCTTTATAGTACCTCAAGGCTTGACTCCGCACCCAAAATTCTCTACAACTCACATTCCACACAAAAATCTTTGACTCGCGATAAAGAACTCATAATAAAATCCCAAAAGAAGCGATTTTCATGGAGGGAGAAAGTTGGAAAAAAGAGCTGGGGATGCCACTTGCTGATATGGGGATTGCAGGGAAAGCAAAGCCCTTTGTTTCAAACAAAAAGCATATGAATCTTCCGGAAAAACATCGATTTTGGATTTGATAAAAATAATAATAAAGTTGGATTTTAGGTGAAATATACTGATTCTCTGTCGAAAGCTCGAAAGGACATCGATGATGCGGCGAGACAGAAAGCCGAGATTGACGTGAAAGTGGCTCGTTTGAGAGACGATTTGGATGAATATAGAGGACGGTGAGGGAATGTTTGAAGTGGAGATCCTTTTGTAAGGATTAGAAATTCAAGTACTTGTAAAAACGAGATAGCGTTACTCCTTTGCTGAATAAGTGTAGAACTTTAGGGTAACTAAGCCACTCGGATCAAGCTCTGTAACGAAGTATAGCTACAGCAAACAGCTGTAGCGTACAGCAAACTCTGAAGTTTCTTAAGTATTAAGTCAACTTACAAAGATTTCTGAACTTTTGAAATCGAAATTTCAGATACGACGAGCTTCACAGTCGACAAGAAAGCGAAAAGGGGAAAGTACCAGCAATGGACAAGTGCGATTGCTGATGCACAAAATGAGCTTGAGATGCTTAGAGCCAGGTTTGAACTTTCCAAAACTATTTGAAATGAAAGCTAGATGAAAATGAAACAGTGCCGCTATAAATGAAACATTAGATACAAGCAGTTGAACGACGAAGAGAAACGACTCAACGGGGAAAATGCTCGACTCTGGGATGAAGTGCAGAAAGCGCACGCCGTAAGTGCTTTGGCAAGATTGTTTTTTACATTATTTCATGATTCTATAGTTCGCTTGTTGGTTTGAGTTAAAGCAAATGCTGAAAATTTAGGATTTGGACGAAGAAACGACTGGCCGAATCGGTTTCCAAGATCAAGTTCAGACTCTAATGGAAGAACTCGAGTTCCTTCGCAGGTTAGCTTTGTGATTTTGGTTAAAAACAAAGTTGGTGCAATTAATTTGTATTTTATTTTCAGAATTCACGAACAAGAGATCAAGGAATTGCAATTCTTGTTGTCCCAGGCTCCGGCGGAAACTCGGGAGTTCTTTAAGAACGAGTTGGCTTTGGCGATTCGGTATGTTTTTCAAAGAGTAGTCACAAGTTCGGAAAAATTTCTGATTTGATTAATCAGAATCAGTATCAGAATTAGAATCAGATCTGATCAGATTAATAATTTTGTAATTTCCGAAAGAATAGTAACTAACTTTTGCCAAAAATTCTTTTCAGTGACATCAAGGACGAGTACGAGTTCATCGCGACTCAAGGCAAACAAGATATGGAGAGCTGGTACAAGCTCAAGGTTTGTGCAATATTGAAATATGGATTCATGGGTCAGTTAGCCATGACAGTCCAGCACCAGTACTCCCTGCTCCAGATCCAAAGTCGAAACTTGGGTTCTTGAACTTGATGTTCTCGTGCCAAGCTAGTCAAGACAGTCTATCAGATAAAGTTGATGAAACTATTTTGTTGAGTACTATGCAATAGTGTCCTTTATTATCTTATAAAATCAATATCAAATCATCAAATAACTCAGACTTTAGAGGGTAGATCTAGAAATTTTGTATAAAAAGCTTTGCTTGAAGCCTTTTTCCGTTTGAGTTTTGGCGATTTAAGCCAAGCAGAAGTCATTGAACCAAAAATGATTTCAACCCGAAGTTACTATTGAGCACTTTCTTCCACAGGATCTACTTTGATGTCAACAGGAAAAAGAAAGAGCACAGAAAGTTAGGAATATAGTCAAAATCTTAGCTGAATCCATTTGACCATTCCCAACTTTGCAATTCTTTGAAAATCTAGAGAGAAAACAAAAATTTATGCTCAAATTTGTTTTGAAATGATCTCAGATTTGCTTGAAAAAAACTTAAAGTAATGATGAACATTCGGAAGCAAACCGGAGGTTATTTGATGATTTGATACTCATTTTATAATATAATGAAGGGAGGACTAGAATATATAGTAATAAATAGCTATATCCATTCCATTTAGGTCTCTGAAGTGCAATCGTCCGCAAACCGCGTGGTTTCCGAGGGCGGACATCAGCGCGAAGAGGTAAGTATCAGAAAGCAAAAAAAGAAGATAAAAGAAACAATAACTTTTTCAAATCTACGTCTCATTAGGTATCTCGAATGCGTCACAGTATGGCTGACATGCGCGGAAAACTCGGCGATTTGGAGGAGAAGAACGCTCGTCTTGAGAAAGAAGCACAAACGCTCCATAGTCAAGTGAGTTTTCTGAGCTTGGAGTTCTTAAAAGAAACCATAGTATTGTTTTGCATTTACCTATGCTTTAAAATAAGTTTTAAATTCATCTTTAGCTCGATGATGACCATCGTCAATACGAGGATGCCATCAATTATCGTGACAGAGAGTTGCGCCGACTGAGAGAAGAGTCACAAAGATTTCATATCGAGCTCCAGGTTTGTTTACAATGCTTTAAATTATGTATTTTTCTGTTTAATATGTTCATCCAAAGATTTATAGGAGTTGTTGGCTACCAAACAAATTCTGGACGCTGAGATTGCCATTTACAGAAAGATGATGGAGGGTGAGGAGAGCCGGTGAGTGCAAGTTTAAAATATTAGGATTTTAAAAGTTTTAAAATATTGCAACTTTAAAATATTATAATAGTCTTTTTGTTCCTTTTTATACTTCCATTGAAAAACAAAGTCATCAATTAACCTATGGTTTCCTCTAAATAAAAAGTGTTTTTTGTTTAATTGCCATCTTTTTAAGTCAATTTGGATTAACTTTCAGCGCAAATTCGAGAGTGAAAACGTGTTTTTCTATAAAAACCTCTACAAAGAAATTGAAATTGAAGAAATCAATTTCTCTGAAAATTTTGCTATATACCAAACTTTTTGTGCTCTATCTTTTATCTATTGGCACTAAGACAGGTTTTCTTAGCTAACATGTCTAAACCGTATCATCGAGCAGTCCTTTTTGACTACCCGACTTCACGCTCGCAAAAAAATTCAAACCCAAGACATTTTCAAACCCGTTCTATGTTATTTTGTAGAAAAATAATTGGTATTTTTAATGAAACAATCAGTAGTTCAATTAATTCATTCGTTGGTTTTAAAAGAAAGTACAGAAAGAAACGAAAAGTCTCATTCACCAACCTAATAGTAAAGGTATCTTTTAGATTTCAAGCGTTGTAAGCTAACTAGTTTAAGCTTTAGTTTAAGCTATTAAAAGATGCTATCATTTTCTTACTTGTAGAATTTCAGTGTTGGCATTTATGCTGAAAAAGTCGCTACGAGAAGCACTGTGGAGGAAAATGAGAGCCATAGCAGCAATGAGATCCGAACGACGACCCGCTTTCATCGGTTGGTTTAAGTTTGAGTACAAATTTAGCCAAATAAGCCTATCTTTTAGCCATCAATTTTAATTATTTTCAAGTTTATCACCAATTTCCAGATCAGCACACGGTAATGTAACATTCGGTGATTGCGACTGGCACGATGGTACCTTTATCTCCCTCCAAAACACTCATGGAAGCAAGGTTTGGGAAAGACTTTACAAAAATTGTTGATATTCTTAGGATGAAGACCTAAGTGGATACAAAGTGTCACGAAAATTGGATAACAATCAATACATCAACTATGTTCTTCCAGAAAATACTGTTCTCAAGGCTGGCAAGACGTTGAAGGTAGGGGATTGATCATAAAGAGTTTTTAAGGATGACAATGACACTTTTGTGACAGTATTGCCTGTAAAAATCTTTTAACTTTCAATATTTAGCTTTACGCTCGTGATCATGGACCCCATTCACCACCGAACTCCCTTGTGAATGCCGCTGATGAAACCTGGGGACTCGGCGCTAATGGTTTGTTGGAAAGAGAAATGATTATTGCAAGAATGGCATTTGGCTATCGAAAGAACTTTTTTGGGGATCTGATTTGAGATCGATTCTAATCTAGAAAAAACATCATCTAGATTGTTAACAGCTTGTAGAATTGATGGGGAATTACAGTCAAATTTAAGGCGAAAATTCTCCCAAAAATTTGGGCATATTGACGCCTAAGAAGTGGCAGGGTTTAGTCACTCATCGCTCCCATTATCATTCCAAAAGGGAAGCCTTCTATACCAGAGCGGTTTACCAGATGGAGAGCGGTTGTGGGCGCGCAC
Organism: Mesorhabditis belari; assembly: GCA_958450365.1. Lineage (NCBI taxonomy): Eukaryota > Metazoa > Nematoda > Chromadorea > Rhabditida > Rhabditidae > Mesorhabditis > Mesorhabditis belari. The sequence continues at coordinate 102,052 of CAUEEP010000167.1, forward strand.
AAAGAACACCTTAACAGTGATTTAATATAGAGATTTCTTTTTTGCTTTGTAAATGATCCTACAAGGAGATATTGAGCTGTAAATTTGCACCCTTGGATTTTCGGGGTCGGCAAATCGACTGAAAATGTTCTTGTTACCCTTTTACTTGCTCTAATAAGAGCGTTATAGGTTTTTAAGCACGCCGATTTTGATTTTGATTGAGAATCCTCCTTTAGTTGCTTTTCATTAAAAAAATTTCAGTTGTGACAACATTGTTTAACAAAGAAGGCGAGGAAAGGGCAACTCTTGCACAAAAAACCGCTTCCACTCAAACTCCTATCTAAATTTCAATACCTTTTTCCATTCCATTTCATTTTTATCTTTGCTTTATTTTACTAGCATCTGACAAACTCTAATATAAAACTGCCAATGAAAGTTTTTGCTCAATTATGTAATTCTAAGTTTTGATGAAACAAAAGTGCCTGAATAAAGCTTTTTATAAAAACGCATGCATGTTTAAAATTTCACTAGCATTGAGAATCAAACTTTGGCTTGAATTTTCAATAGCGTCAACCCTCGCTTTAGCTTAGGATTACTGGGTTTTCTAGGAAAGACTTTTTGGTCTTGTTGCCGTGTTTCGAAAGGTTACACTTATCAGCTGAAAAGGTGTGAAAACAGCCGAACTGCAACTAAAGTAAACAAAAAAGGTCAAAAGCTGATAAAATTTCCGATTTCTCTCAAGTTCTAGTGTTTCAGCTGACTATAATTTTCATCACAATGATCCGGCTTCTTCATATTTATGATTTGCCCTCGGATTTCGGTAAGCATAGTATCAAGATGATCAAAATGAATAGAATAATTGATAAACTTGAATAAGATAATTAAATTTGTCTATACAGGGTGTTCAACAATTATGTGAACCAGGGCCTTCCTTAATAATAATCAGTATACATCATAACAGTGATAGATTTTTTGGTGGTGTATGTTTTTTCTATTGTTTTATGTTCTGTTCACAAGATTTCCTTCACAATCTTTTTCCAAATTTAGAAAATGAAGAAATCCCAACATTGCAATTCAATCGTCAACTTGCATTTGAAAGGAATCCGGCAGTTCGAAATTTCACGCCGTTTGATGGTTGCAAAATAGCTTGTTTCTGTAATGATTAATCGCTACAAATCTTTGGGAACAAATCAAGATCGTTCAGGAAGGGGAAGTAAACTAACCGCGGTCACACCAGGGAACTTCAAGAGATTGCGAGAGCGCACCCTAACAAGGGTGCGCAATCTTAGCGCAAGTTCGCAAAAAGTTTAAAGATTTCTGTTGGTTCGATAAACACAATTATCAAAAAGCAACCCAAGATGAAAGCCTACAAATGAAAAGGGCAATTCCTCACTGCGACAGCCAAAAAAAGCGAGAAAACCGTGCTAATCAGTTGCTGATCCGTTTCAACGGAATTGATCATTGTAACATCATGTTCTCGGATGAAAAGATGCTCACAATTGAGCAATTTATCAACAAACAAAATGATATAACGTACTCGAAAGCCCAACCAAACGCAAAACCTTATCCAACGATCGACTCTCTGAAGAAAGCTCTACAGAAAGCGTGGGATGACTTAGATGTGACGTGACCTACCTGTCTGACGCGTTCCCTAAGCGATTTCAGGCTTGTGTTGCCGCCAATGGTGATCTTTCTGAGAATAAGTGATTCAACCTTGTTGAATCAGTTGTTATCAATAAAAAATTTACTATTTCGACTTTTTTTTTGTTTTTTGACGGTATAAGACCATCATATTTGTGAGTTTATATAATTGTTGAACACCCTGTATGTTACGTCTGACTTTGAAACCTTTTTAACAGAATAATGTTTTTGCATTAGAATCACTAGATTACTAAACAAATTATAATTTTTCCACAAGTTTCTTTAAAAATGAAAAAAAATGCATTACTTTTCGTAATGTTTTTGATAAACTATTGTTTGAAATTCGATTAATGAATGAAATGGACGTCATTTCGATAGTTTAAAGGTACTAAAATGCTGAAAAAGTCTAGAATTGTATTTGATTTGACTAGATTTGGTCGAAAAATGTAATAAAATTCTCTGTGAAATGACTTTTCTAGGTAAAAAGAGGTTTCGAAGGTAAAAGGTTTCAAAATCGGACGTAGCAAGATATAATCAGGCGTATGTAATCTATTAGGTTGTCCAGTTATGAATGCGCGCATGCTCTTGAACAGCGTACCTTAGGGCTATACAATTTTATCAAACCCTATTCTCTATATGCTGTTCAAGATTGCTTATTTATTACAACTTTTCGTGTTTTGGACGTTAAACTAATTGATTTTTGATTTAATTTCCGTGTTTAGATGACCGAGACGAAGTCTCGTCTTCGTGCCAGTTTTTGGTATGACTTCAAATTGGGCAAAAATGCCGTTGAATCCCATCGAGATCTCTGCAAAGTATTTGACGAAGATGCTATTTCGGAAAGCCAGTGGTTTCAACGATTTCGAGAAGGAAATGAATCTTTGGAAGACGAAGACCACCAACGACGACCTCCTGCGATCGATAATGCAGTACTGAAGCAGGCGATAGAAATGGATCCTCGACAAACTACACGTGAACTTGCAGAAATATTTAGAGTAAGCCCTCAAACAATTTCCGAGCATTTAAATCAATTGGGGAAAACAAGCCGACAAGGGAAATGGGTTCCTCATCTTCTCAGCAATGCCAATAAAGCTACTCGTATCACTATGACGGGTATTCTTCTTCGTTTGGCAAAAAATACTGGGTTTTACGATGAAATCCTTACTTGCGATGAAAAATGGATTCAATATGATAATTCTACACGAAAACCGCAATGGCTAGAACCTGGTGAGGAGCCAATACCAACACCAAAACCCGACTTCCATGACAAGAAAGTAATGCTTACTGTCTGGTGGAATTTCCAAGGCATTGTTTATTTTAAACTGCTTAAACCTGGACAAACAATCACGGGTGAAACGTATGCACAACAACTGGAACGAGTGAACAATGTATTGCTACAAAAAGGCCTTGATCCTTCAAACATAAAGTTCATTCAAGATAACACCCGTCCACACGTTGCAAAGATTGTTCAAGAAAAACTCGAAGAGTTGGACTAGGAAACTCTCCCGCATCCGCCATATTCTCTGGATATTTCTCTTTCGGATTACCATTTATTTCGCTCAATGCAAAACCATTTGGCCGGAAACAAGTTCAAAGAAGTTCAAGAGGTCGAAAAATGGATAGCTGACTTCCCTGCCTCAAAACAAGCCAATTTTTACGCGGAGGGATTTCATTCTTTGCATGGAAGATGGAAACAAATATTGTTAACAAATGGTGAATATATTGTTGAGTGAGCGGTTAAACTGTTGGTTTTAAGATAAAGAGTTGTTATCTTAAAAACGCGCATTTATAACTGGACAACCTAATATATGCTTGCAATTTAGATATTCAAAGCATTCAGATCCCAACAGAAGTATCTGCGGATCCAATTCTTCCATGAGAGGTGAAATCCCAAACACGTTCCCTCCAGACTTGTATCACTCCTGCGTAACTCATCATTTTCGAATAAAATTTAAAGCTGATTTAGCAAACGCAAAAGACGGATTGGGCTAAGAATGGGAAAACTCAAAAGGTATCGGTTAACTGTGTAAGCAATACAGTATCACTTTTCAGATCTTCTTGCTCATCTTCTCAACACTTTTCTGCCTCGAGGACATCACTTTTTGGTTCATCTACAATTTGAAAGAGATAGAAACGTAAAAATTAACTCTTAAGATTTTTAGATCCAAACTTTAGACCGTTAGAAGGAGTCTTCTCACAAAATCACTTTGAATTGGTTCATACAATTATTGGAACTGGGATCCCACTCACCTACATTCTTTTCAATTTGATTGGCATGCAAGCGGTGATCTTCAAGAAGCCAAGACTGTTGATTGCTTTTATGATTTACTTGGTTAGGTTTTGAAAAGCTAACTGGAAAGAGATCTTTGCCAGATACTTTTAAAATGTTTCTGGAATCAAATGCAGTCTTAACTAATTTTTTAATGGATTCAGTAGCACAAAAAACATTGATAAGGTTTACTTAATGTTCACAAGAAGTGGCAAAAAATTGACTTTAGATAATCGCGATTCTCTTGACTCTCGCTCATATGCTTCACCATATTTTCAACTCCTACCATCAACAATATCATGCCCTTTATGAGACAATGGTGAACACTGTGATGGAGTTATGCTGGATGAGCGCTATTCTTTACTTTGTCATGCAACACGTTCATTATTTGAATCTTTGTCATAAATGCTATTGATAACTTGGTTCTCGATCTCTCGAGAATTTCTTTGCTAATTTTATTGCATAACTTTTTACATTCACTGAACTGATTATCGAAACTGTACACGGTTTTCAAAAACGTAAAAGATATAAAACTTTAAAAACAATTATGCAGCAGAAGTTTAAAATAACATTTTCAAGAAAGTTTTAGAAGAAATCTTTGATCAACAAAATGTTAACGAAATGCAAAATTCGTCTAACCACTCAAAGAGTACAAAGCTTATCACCAGCATTTCTAACCTGGGAAACAATTACGAAAGTTTTGGCAAATATTTTTGTTTTTAAAATGCTTGACTTTTGTTTTAATCTCTAGCTAGTTCACTCATCAACCTTTTATTATCGCTTTCCTAAACTAATGAGCTCTATCAGTAGAAACAACGTGAATACGAATAGTTCAGGTAAGTTCTTTGTGATTTTTAAACATGAGGTCAACGTTATAATGCCGTACCTATATAAAATCTTATTCTTTTAATTATTAACATGTTTTTAAAGATTGTCACCAAATTCATTACCTTAAACTCTTCAACTTTTTAATCTATGAGATTAGAGCTGAGTTTTCTAAAAGAATGAATTAAGAAACAAGACCAAATTTCAGATATCCATTACATTGATGTTCCTTCAACAATCAACGTTGAAAACCCTGCTCAACAGCAAACGTCAGCTCTCAGGACCTACGATCATATCTGCGTATGGATTTTATAGAAACCTAATGCAAAATATTTAGAAATCTCAGCAATCAGCCTGGTTAAACATTCGAAATATCCATAAGGTTTCAAATATTTCAGTCAATAATGTAGATTATCAATTTCCAGGCATTTCTCATTTGTCTCTTATCTGCTTTGGTAATCGTCGAAACAATTTTCTGGTCTTGGCGTCATCCAGGAAAGGAACGGTTTGAAAAACTTTAATCGTAAAAAGTCGTTCAGCTATTTGCCGTATGGAAGTGATCCATTTAAAATTATCCAAACGTTGATAGCGAATATCGAATTTCTCACCTATCTCGTCTTTTGCTCTGTCGGCATTCATGCAATTCTCTTCAAACAGCGAACATTGACAATAGTTGTCACGGTTTATTTGGTGAGTTGACTTAATGATTAATATACTGACTTTATGTACTTTTAGTCAAACTATTTGAGTTCTAAGCATACCGTAAATACTGTAATAGTACTCCACCCCCATAATGACGGTGTGGAGTGTTGCGTAGTCTAGCTTTGAACGAGTTTTTCTCGACACTAGTTTATGCTACATTGTGTGTTTAGGTATCAAAAAATAGCCCTGAATCTCAGCTATTTTTTGATACCAAAGACGCATTTTTTGAAAGTACGGGCGCTTTGAAAAAAATGAAATATTAAACGACGCGACTGTACGAGGGGGGTGGGGTACTATTACAGTATTTACGGTAATTTATCTCAACTTCACAATTAAACATTTTAGGGTTTAATGTTCCTTCTAAATGTGACAGAGTCCGTATACAACCTCATTCATGATCCGTTTTCAAAAACGGTGATCGCTTTGATGGAAGGATTTTGGTTTCTCACGCTGTGCATTCTATTTCGTCTTCATCTCTATTATATGGATTTGTGCATGAAATGCTATTGATCTCCTACTGTCACTTGAGCCTTTTATTGACACTTTATTACTCAAGTCAAATCATTTGTCAATCAACTCATCCAATTCAGCTTGAAAATCTGTTTTTCTTTTAACCTTGTCGAATTCTTTATGCAATATACAAACTAGAATAGAAGCAGAAACAAATGATAGAAAATAGCAGAAAATAGTAGATAGCTTGTCGTTGACTCGGCTGTTGCAACTGCCTGAATGTGACCAAGTCATAGAGTTGGTCTTGTTCTACTCGAATGTGATCGAGACAATGTGAAACACTTTATACAGACGATTCAATGGAAATAAACAATAATTTAACCGACAAACGAGTTCACACCAACAGTTAACGAATCTTTTCACAGAGATCAATTTGTATTGCCATCAAAACTTGCACTGTTACTTTGTCATCGACACTTGATGAATCTAAATTTTAGCGTAATCAATGTACCTTGACCCTAACCCACTTCCAAATCACCATCAATTCGAATCTTGGTAATTTTATCTTTTGTTTGTGATCCATGTTTGAAGCTATTAAAAAGCTTTCCATTGAAGAAGATCCACAATTTGTCTTCGGAGTTGAGAACAGACAGATCAAAGCTGAAAAGTCAGCTGTGTTTTTGTAGTTTTCCAATTTAAACTCATGAAACCTACATTTTCCATCGCCGAATCGGAAACTCTCCATCTTTTTCAACTTTTTCTGTTACTCCATTGTTGTAGCTTGTCCGGATGATTGTTTTGTTGTAAAATTGAATGGTAAGCTGTAATATTAAATTTTTAACATTGAGACTTGAGACATTGAAATCAGATTTGGGACTTACCTGGAAAACCTTTTCGTTTTCTTTTGAAAGAAAGGTCACATCGAATCGCTCACCTGAAAGTGAAAATTGCTTGACTGAACTTGGAAGGCTTGGAAGTGAATTTACTCTTTAAATTGGCCTTACTCTTAATCAAAAACACATCAACTCACTTAGCGGTTTATTCCTATCTACACTCTTAATGTCCTCCATGAACTGTTTTCTTGTTGACTCTCCTCTCGATTGCTGATGGAAGTAATCACACGATTCACAGCATGATTCACAATACCATCGACATTTGTAGCAACTCGAGTGCGTTTTTGTCTCGCCTTTGTATCGGTAACTAAACCTTCTTACGGATTTTATGAAATGGAAGTGGATGGAAACTGAGCAGACAATCATGGATACTATAAAACCGTAAAATTACAGTACCACGTCTCATGAGCACGCTAGAACGGAGCTAACTATGCAACTATTGATCATATGTTTTACCTTTTTTAAAATATTATACCTGGTAGATGGAAGCATCCCTCCGACGAGATAACCCGCAGTATCGAAGAGAAAATTGTGCTCAAATGGTACAAACCCTAAATAAATTGTACAATACTATAACATATATAAATTTACTCCATAATGCTTCTAACAAACCTTGATAATCAAGATTGAGCAGCAAGGAGTCGCCGAGAAATGAATCAAACTCCTTTCTGCCCTCGGGATGACCATACCATTTTATCGGTTTCTTGAAAATGTCAAGAACGTCTCCGGGAGATCTGGCTTGTCTGAAAACAATCATAACTCATACAAGATGTTCAATATTTATGGAAACCATTAGATTACTAAGTTTAGGCCTCATTTTGTACAAGTTTTATGCTAAAAAGAAAACACACTTATCAATACGCCCAACGTTAACAACTTTAAGTTATTTTTTTCAAAATGATTGCCTTTTGCGCTGTGGTTTGCTTAGAAACACCTGTGGAAAGCGCCTTCTGGTATGGAGGTCAAATAAATTGAGTTTGTCACAAAATCCCGTCAAGCTTTCTTGTAAAAACCAAAACTGAAAGTGATTTTAACATTTTTAATGTCCCGTAGATTTGAAAACTATTAAATAGTAAAGAATTTCTCATCGTTAAACAAGAACAACTGGGATCTGACTCCTTTTGGTGATATTTGATGATCGAGTTCCGTTCAATCGACTTTGGGAATATCAAATTTAGTAAACTGAAAAATAATCTAGAAACTCGAGTTTGTTCCAACTCCTATGCAGCGCTTTCTTGACGTTTTTTTCATAAACCAATTTTGAGAGCAAGACGACCTGCGAGCTCAAGAGTCCCCATAAATATTGAACACACTGTAGATCATTCAATCCAACTTACCTAACAGCCTGCCTTTTCACTCGTCCATTCTTCAAGTCCTTTAAAAAGTCCTCGAGATCGATTTTCACATCAGGGTTCTTATTCTTTCCTGTAATCAATATTTTTGGTTGTAAACTTGAAAAAAAACTCACTTTCTAGCCGAGTGTCCTCAAATTTCTCGTTCTCAATTAGGAGCTTTTGCATTTTAGCTTCATCGAATACTAAAGTTATGATCATTGCTAGCAAGTACAGTTAGAATAGAGCTTCTTTTTTAAAGATTTTCTCTCAATTTCTTTCAGTTTGAATATCACATTAGCTATTAGGTTGAGTACTATTTGTTGGTATGGTATTTTTCTCTGTAGAAACAATTAGAGAAATTTAGTTACGATTTTCATCAAATAAAAGTTGTTCGTTATCTCATTTTACATCTTTTTAAACAAATTTGGATCCATTTTGAGGAATATTTAAGCAGAAATTCGTGTTTTTCGCTAGATTATCAAAAAATAAAAACGGTTTGACAAATTATGCTAAAATTTTGGTTATAAGCGTAACCTTTTGTGCTCTATTTTTTTGTTTTATGACACGAAAATAGATTTCTTTGGCTAAAAGTGCTCAAATTGTATCATTAAGTCTTTGATCCCTCAACTTCTTGCTCTCTGAAAACCCTCTGAAAAACGGAAGCATTTTCAAATACGTTAAAAGATACTACTTTAAAAGATCAATAGAGCTTTTAAATGGTAAAAACTGTAAGCTAAGTGAAGCACTAGTTAGAAGAGTAGCATTATGAAGAGCAGAGCATTATGAAGCCACATCAACACATAGTGCTCAACCAAATATAATAGTTCAAGTTTAAAACCAACCATTTGGAACCGGCAATCCGGAGATTTCCAAGCGATTACCCACTCCAAAGTTGAAATCTCCAGTGAAAGGGTTTGTGAAAGTTTGCCCTTCAAATCTAAAGGAATGATAAAATTTGAAACAAAAAGCTTCATGTTCTTCAGTCAACCTGAAAAGCTTCAATTCCTTTGTGTACTTGCTGCAGAATGTAATCTTTTTGATCTAAAGTATCTTAATTTTCATTGTCTTTATAAATTTTAACCTTTGCAAGCGAGTCCGGCTTGGGGTAGGTCCCAACTTCGCCTTGATTGAAGAAGATCTAGAGCAAGTTGTTCGCTTTGTCTTTGAAAAGATCATTCACCTGGATTTGTTTCTCGAGAAAACGAATCCGAATATCAAATTGGTTCGACTCCTAAATAGTAGAATTACTTGAAAATGCTTTACAAGTAAATGATACTTTTAGCGGACTGGGCAACGTGTCGTTCATCACGATTCCATTAAGGAATTTTACTTCATAGATAGCCGCTAAAATTGGTGTTGTGATAAGCTAATTCTTCTAGTTATATCAAATCAAGAAATTGTTGTAAATTACCTAAGGACACTTGATTTTTCCAAAAACTGTGCATTCTAGAGGTGATGGAAAGTGGTGTCAGTCCATTTTCCGACTCAAAGTTGAGCTTCAATCTGAATAGAGTTTTATTGAAGCTTTCTTCAAAGGAATCAACAACATCATCGAGCTAACTGTGATTGAACTTAATCGCTAAAAAATCAAAAGGATTAAGTTGCATGTTGATTAAGTTGAAGAATTTGCATTTTGGAATTGCATTTAGCATTTTACTGAAATTAGCATATAATAACGTGCTTTCCGTTGCCGAGTTTCTGGCCCGGAATCGGATCAGATTGGATCGGATCTGATCCGAAAATCGATCGTATCGGATTAGATCTCGATTCGAACCGATTTTATCCGATTCGATCCAAAACCACGTATACTTTTCACTATAAAATATCTATTCTTAGTGAACTCAAATCGAATGCAATTCTTAAACACTCACAGATGGTTTTCCGTTTTATTGTCACTGAATTCACCGGCGAGATGGAGAATCTCTCCGGTAAAAGACGAATTGAAGCCGGTGTTTTCTGTGCATCCATCGTTTCCAAGTCTCTGAAAACAAATATATTAAAAACTGTTATTAGTATTCATTTTAGATTAAACTCACCAAAAGCGATACAATATTTGCAGGAATATTGATAGATCGACTCACTTTTTCCACTCCTCCCAATAAATCAGAGGCAGAAAAGGAGTGAGCGACTAAAAATGGGTAAAATAGCAAAAAGATTTATCACTAACCTTGAACAAATAACAATAGAAATAGAATTTCTTGCATTTTGAATAGATTTGACAATGAAAATAAGCTCAATCAACGATTTTCTAATGTGTTTAAGTAGGAAATCGAAGCATGTTGATGATCTGTTGTTTCCAGGCCCGTTCATTACACATCCTTTCTCTAGATCACAAGATAGCCACAGGTGACTCATCAAAAAAAACAGGAAATGAAAAAGAAAAGAAAAATCCAGAGATGTTCGGCTAACAAGACCAGGCCTCACAAAATAAAAGATATTCAGCTTTTGAACCGAAAACCCGAACCTATTAGTTGACTACGAAAAGTTATCAAGAGTTGACAATGAAGCCTTGGCTTTGAAAAGTAAAATCTGGAAGTAGCTCAAAAACTGATCTAGATAGATCTTAAAATCCGTGGTAAAGTTAGTCAAGGCAAGCAAGATACTTGATTATTCCGATTGTCATGATATTGTCATGAGCTGGGGGGCTTTACATTGACTTTTTGATGTAACTGAATCATAGGATATATAGTCAGCCCTTTTCAACTTTGATCTAGTTCTGGCCCACCTGATAATTGATATACAAATGATCTGGTAATACATAATCATTCGGCCCACGTCGGCGCGAAAATGCGTTTTCAATACGATTTGGATGAGATGTGTGCCAATCGCCTCCAAAAATGTCCTGATTTCAAAAATCAACATGATTTTTAATTTCATACGACAGATTTTTTGAAATTGATGAACTACGAAAATTTAACACAGGGGTTTTCCTTTCGATTGATCCTGACGGCTTATTTTTTAATATTTCGCAAAACCGTGGATAACTTTTGTGAAGGTATCCAAGCGGGTCATTTTGAAATTAAAAGCAAAAAAATTGAACAAATTCGAGGAGAGTTATTTGATTTTGTAGAAGGCCTGAAAAAAGCTACCGTAATCGGCGTCAGCCTGCATTCTAAAAAGCGCTAAATCGGTTTTAAATACAAATTTGGCATTTTATGTAAATTTTAGCATAATTTTTAATGTTCCTTTTCGAAAGCATTTTTTTTACTTTCTGGCAAAAAGAAGTTTTTATTTATTTTAGATATATAAATACTTTATTCAGAAAGAAATAAAGTGTGAAAACGACATGAAAAATGTACTAGATAAAAGATCACAAAGTCACTTAAAATGCAACGAAATAGCCCTTTTAAAATCAGAGACGGTGGAGATATGAGGCGTAACTCTCGAAAGCAAAAAACTGCGAAAGCTCGTCAAGCAAAGCATTTCTATTTTCAAAAAATGTTTTCTATTTTTTTTACGAACTACGGTTTTCAATTGAATCAACATGCATTTACTAGTTTTTTTATTTTCTAAAGTTTATTTATGCCGGTAGCATAGAAGTCCGGGCTTCTGGTGGCGATAAAGTCGGCGAAGGCGTTTTTGGCATCGTCTTGAGTTTTGAAGCATTTCTCCCGGAGAAAGTTGTCGAGGTGCTTGAAAAAGTGGTAGTTGGTAGACGAAAGGTCCGGCGAATATGGTGGGCGAAGCAAAGTTTCGTAACTCAGTTCGTTCAGCTTTTGCAGGGTCGGTAATGCGAGCGTTGTCGTGGAGAAGAATTGAACCTTTTCTGTTGACCAATGCCGGGCACATTCGCCGCAATTTCTTGTGCATTTCGTCGATTTGTTGGCAGTACTTCGTAATCGTTTCGCCCGGATTCAGAAAGCTGTGATGGATGTGACCGACTGTGGACCACCAAACAGTCACCATAACCTTCTTTTGTTTTTGATTGAATTGATTGAATTGAAAAGATTGATTTTTAACGTCATTTCATCTTATTTTTTCACCATCAAAGTGCTGTTTTTTGAGTCAAATCCGTGTTCAATATTCAATATACATCACTACAATTATTATTAACCTAACACTTTGAAGCGGCTGAATTCGAGAAAATCACTTTTTTAGTGTTCCGTCTTGACGGTGACATTTTGCATGAATGGATCATTCTAAAAAACTAAACTCACATAAGAAACTCGTCTTCTTTTTAAAATTGAGCTTGTTTATAGCTGTTTATTTTTATTTGAAACTCAGATCATTATCTAAGAAGGTCAGTAAAAACTTGGTTGAAGGCACGAGACACAAAAATGCCTCGAGCACAGGAACGGCTTCAAATTTTAAAAATTTTTTATGAGAAACCTATTCTGATTTCTTGCTTGAATAATCTAGTAGAAAAAGCTATAAAAAATCAGTATAAGTTGACGATTTGGTTTTAGAGAAAACCAGTGTTCAAGGTAAGGTGGATGAGTTAGTCATCCGCCCTACATTGGAGCCAACAATGGGCCAACTTAATAATTAGCCCATTGTTGACTGAAGCCGGTCAAAATATATAGTCAACGGCCCTTTGTTTGCATTATTTTGCAAAGGTTGCGCATTTTTGATTTTTTTTTCTGGAATTCAAATAAAAATTGACAAACAATACAAACAGAGTTTGAAAATGGCAAACACAACGACTTTAGATGTTCTGTATCTAATTTTCGAAACGATAAATGTATTCGATTTCAAAATTTTCGAAATTGTTGAATAATTTCATTTCTGTTTGTGACGTGCGAAAATTCCTTTGTTTGTCAAATTCTTTTCCTCAATTCTTCAATAAAAGAAAACAAAAAAACGACATTTGTTTAGACTTCATTGACTTTTAAATTCACTAAAAGAATTTAAAAATAAATTTTATAAAGAAAAGGCTTCAGAGTTTCTTTATCGACACGCTTATTCATTCGAAAAGATGAAAATTTTGACCCTACTTCTCTTGGCTCTCCTCGTCATTAACTTGAAGGCCCATGTTTGTGATAGAGAATGGTACTGTGGATGGCTGAATGGATGGAGTTGTTATGGAGGAAGGTGCGTTACCTGGTTCTTCGGCATAAGTGGACATTGCGAGTGTGACGATTGATAAATGGATAATTGATAAATATCTTTGGATCTCAAAAAACAGACACATTTAATACATATAAAGTCCACCATTGGCATTGTATTTTTACAACTTGGCAACTTCGAAAGATTTGTTAGATTTTTTCTAATAAAAATAAACTTTCCAGAAAACTTTGTTTGTTTGTCAAATTCAGCAGTCTACGTAAATCAATTCCAGTTTTAACAATGACGTTATTATTAACGATTTAGTGAAATTTCAGGTTTTACTTGCTTTTGCAACCATCCTGTAAAATAAATAAAATGACGAGTCAGTAATTGCAATGAAATTCCAAGACGTGCCCCAAATCTCTATGTGGCTGCCGAGCCGAATCATTAGTCGTTTGGGGTTGCTGTGCACGAATTTGGAGGCATCTCTTGGTGTCGTTAAATCGAAAGTTTCGTTCACTTGCAAATTGTTGAATCGAGAGTTGAAAATACTTGATTGTTTTGAAAGAAAGTTAGGTTTATCTCCCAAATCCAGTCGCCTCATGGCCCTTTGTTCGGGTTTTGCCCTTTGTTCCTTTTAACGCATTGTTGACTAATGAAATTAACGTAAATAAAATCTTTCTTTTCGCTTTTATGTACTTTATCCTGAAAAGCACTCTGTGGGAACCCACAATCGCACACCTTCACCGCCGGTTTATTTACCCAATTTTAAGGTTTAAAGGAAATCCCTTTTTAACACTTATTCTACCACAGATTAATTTAAAATTTTCCCTGTAGTAAGTATTAAGTATTCTCAGTTAAATGCCAAAGTTAGAGCCAAATGCATGGTGGTAAGCGAATTTTACGGTAACATAAAGATCTAGTTTTTTGAGCTACTTGTTCTTAGCCAACACACCACAGAAAGCGCTCAAATTTAAAATATGATATCTTTCATTTCTCTACTATAACATAAAAATTTAAAAGAACTATGATGAAATGAAAGATATCGGTCATGGGAAAGTATGTAATATCAACAAAAAAACATCACAAAGTCTGCGCCGTTTTAATGTTGGAAATCGTCTCGACCATCCTTTTCCCGTTTCTCCGGCGTCGCGGCTCTTGAAGTAAAATGGCATATGAAAGACTGAAATGAAACAATTTTTGTCACTACTTGTAATTATCGATCATTACCATGAAACTAAACAACACAACTGCCAAAGAGCGGTGAAGATTATGAAAAACCATGGATTGCTGTTGAAAATCGTCATTGAACCAGTCACAGAGGCACCCAAAATGAGACCGGTGACCAAGTTGACCAGCATCTGAAATTCCGGTTTAAATTACTTGTTATTACTTTAACCCATTCGAAACCGGAGCGTTTTTTTTCGTCTGCGGACCGCGGACCGCGCCCTTTTTTGAAATTTTACCGCTGCAGCGGTCAATCCTTTGAATAATTTGGATTATTTGAATCATTTGAATCATTTGAATGTAGCTGTGCTTAATTCTTTAAGTTCGACTACAACAAATTGAGAGTTTATCGAACAGATTTGCACTTTAAGTTCTTCCCGAATGGGAACTTATTCGTGTCTTTGAACAATTCCTTTGAACAATTCCTTTGAAAGATTCCCTCCAACGTTGCAGCGTTTTTTTGCTGACATTTCATTTTATCTTATTTCTGATAGTTTTTATAGATTAATTTAAGTTCTTTTTTTCAGGTTATCGTCATAGATGACGAATTGACCGATTCTTTCAAGAATTTATTTATTAACAGTGATTTAGAGTCTGTTGATGGATCGGATGATGAACCAATTCAAGCAGATTTATTTTCATCAAGTTCAAGCGTCAAGTTTTTCATTACATTTTTCATTTTTTCATGTATCCATTACAGTTTGAATATACATGTAATGCCGAAAAACCGCAAAAAAAACCAATCGATTGAACGAAAATAGGTCAATAATGGCTGCAGCGGTCCGTTCCCGAGTTTTTGCTGCAGCGATTATTCGCTGCAGAAGTTTCGAATGAGTTAAAAATTAAAACCAATACTAAACAGTGATTTCGCATCACCTGAGCCGCCAAGCGATACTCCTTTTTGAGATTCTCAGCCTTGTAGTTACTCTGTGTTTGTTCTCGTTGAAAAACCCTCATTCGTTGTCTCATCAGAAAGAATACGGCAATGTCGAAGAAGGTACTGATCGGATAGTAAAAATAAGTGATAATTTGCTAAACTTAGATAGAAAATAAATAAGACTTTCTCACGTTTTGCACATGTAGAATCCGATAGCCACACGGGCCATCTCCGCTGAAAAGATTGCCACCTTCTCGTGGAAAGAAACCGGGATGACAGTCGGCTATAATAAAGAAATTCGAGCAGTAGCAAGCTGTTGTGTTCTAATCTTATTTAAAAACTTTTCAGTTTTCGCTGTATGCAAAAAAAATAAAGCAAATAGCTCCCCTTAATAGCTTATTACTTATAACGTAGACTCTTTTTGAAACTCACGAAGCGAAAAGAGAATTGCTGTGACCAGAGGATAGGCTATCATAATCAAATATTGTGGAATCTTTGTAGCTTCAAAGACTTTAAAGAATCGTCCACGAAAAGCAAGGGCACAAAAACGGTTGATACCAAGGAAAAGCTGAAATCTTGGCTTTGCTGCCTGCTTTTTCAAAAAATTCGATGCTTCAACTTCCTTTTAATTGAAATATTTTTTTCTACATCTTATAAAACAACAAACCTTTGGTGGAAAGCCTAACGAAATTGATGTAAAAGCTAGCATAGCAAAGAGATAATCGAGAAACGGAAGGGTTTCGTTGAGATTCCTGAAATTTAGTAGTACAGAGTGCGTGAAAATTTTTGAGTGCCCCTATAAGGCTTGTAGCTTTCTTGAAAACTTATCCAAGATGTTTTTGTGAATTATTTTCATTGTAAAACAATGAAAATAATTCACAAAAACATAAAAAAAGTGATTAAAACTCGGTTTGACCGAAGGTTTTGCTCGGATGCACTCGTGAAGACTACTTGGAAAAAAATTGATCGTCGGCAGGCAATCTTTATCAAAATCGCCTCAATCTTTCGATTAAAGCTGATAGAAAAATCACTTTAAATCTTTATTTCAGTGATATTTTCATAGTTTTTTGTTTTAATTTAGCAAAATAAGGCTTCTAAAGAGGCTAAAAAATTGAACAGAAGATTGCAGAGTTGCGCCGAGCGGTATGAGCGGGCGCCTAATGGAAGACGTATGAATTGGCCCCAAAATTTGAATCTTTTAAAAAAATTAATGATTATCTTTTTTATGTAAAATATCACTGAAATAAAGATTTAAAGTGATTTTCATATCAGCTTTAATCGAAAGATTTAGGCGATTTTGATGAAGATTGCCTGCAGCGCACAGTCTATTTTTTCCAACTCATCTTCCAATGCATCCGAGCAAAAGAAGGTTAAACCGAGTTTTATTAACTTTTTTTTGTTTGTGTGGATTATTTTCATGGTTTTACAATGAAATTTATCTTCGTGGATAAGTTTTCAAGAAAGCTACAAGCCTTATAGGGGCGCTCAATAATTTTCACGTATCTTGTACATGAGCAAACTGTTGCTGTTGGACTTTGAGAGTTACAAAACTGGTTTAATGTTAGCAATTCATTGGTAACTGGATGAGGTTACCTCAAACACTTTCAAACTCACCAAATCGCACAAGGCACTCCCCATAAAAGATGACACGAATTGATTATGGTTAGGTTGAGCAAATCGAGTACAATGTAATGTTTCACAAGATCTATGGTGGTTTGCTGATGTAACTTTTTAACCGTAAACCTCTCAGAAATGAGTTCTTCTGCACGACCACCAATCCCATAATTCCAACAGCAACACCAGTTAATCCTAGCTGAAATGAATGAATAATACTATCAACTAGTTTTCATTTACCATAGTCATCACAAAAGACTCTGTGTAGTTATCGAAGTCACTAACTGTTGCGTTTGTAGACATTTATGCTAAACTTAAGAGATTGCAAAGGGCTGGTGAGAACAGAGGTTCATAACACGGTTTTTCAAGTAAATGAAATAAAGAAAGAAACATAGATAACATATTAGATCAAAACACAAAGCAAAAACCTGGACGAGTGAAACATTGTTCATTTTACAAGCTGAAACACTAGCAGTATTTCCCTTATTAAAAAAAGTCAACAGACTGAAGTTTTCACAGATTGTATTCTTTGACAGAAAAGAACTTGAATTTGTTCGAAAAATGTCGTTTTTTCAAAGT
Source organism: Mesorhabditis belari (assembly GCA_958450365.1). Lineage (NCBI taxonomy): Eukaryota > Metazoa > Nematoda > Chromadorea > Rhabditida > Rhabditidae > Mesorhabditis > Mesorhabditis belari. The sequence continues at coordinate 119,428 of CAUEEP010000167.1, forward strand.
ATGGGAACGATCTCATGAACTTTCTGTTAACACAGTTGAACCGTCATCTTTTTTTAAAAGTGATTTCCTTGACATTGTATTCCATGAGAGAAATCCTGTTTTCCATGAGTTTTTTTTTCGTATTCTGTTCAATGGCTAAACTTTTTGGGTCCAAAGTTTTCTCGATTGATGTAGCGTTGTTCAGCCAGAAATAAAGCAAAAGAAAGATAAAGATTAAAGGAAAGCAAAGTTTAAAGTGTCTGAGGGAAGTGTAAAATCGAAAAATGTATATAGTTTGAGATGGGGCTCATAAATAGTGATAAGTTTTTGAGCCTTTCTGTTAAATATTCATTGTAAACTTTAAATATTTCTGTTAAATATTCATTAGTTTTAGATGGTAACCAGCATTTACCTGGAAGATGGGGAATACGATTGCTATAAAAAATAAAATGTACCACGTAACTGTAGCTTAGTCAATCAAAAAGAAATTGCTAAGAATTTTTTTCAGAGTATTCAGAACTTGCTAAGAAAAAAAATTGCAAATTGTAAGATCTGTAATTCTAGAGCTTTCCAGGTTTAGAGTTAGAGCCTTTAGTTCAAAATTTTAAATGCTTATTCCTTATCAGCTAAACAACTTTCTATCAACTTTGCTTTTTTGGAATCAATCCAGACTCATTCTTTACCTTTCTTTCCCTTTCCCTTTCATTTATTTTTTCATTTCTAGTGTTTTACATTAAAAAAACAAATTGCTTATCAAAATTTATTGCATTCGCACTGAATGGGTGCTCAAATTATGGCTTTTGATAGCCATGATTACATAAAAAAAGCTCATTTCAATAGTTATTGGATTGGATTGATCGATGAGTGTTTAGTAGACACGGCAAAGTTTGGGCAACTCGATGCGATCGGTGAGAGACATTGGAAGGGAACGGATCTGAAAAAATGAAGGAATTGAAGGAGATTGGATATTTGATAGGGAATAGGAATTGGAGTACTGTAGTGTCTATTGGAATTGTAATGCTCAAGCAGTTAAGCTCTTCAATCAACAACTTACAGACTGTGTCATGATCCTCAACTATTTAAGCACTCTTACTCGATCTAAAGTAGGCTAGCAGACTAACGTAGTAAGTCTCGGCAATCTTCAGCCCAATCTCCCCCATTTGTCTATCCTTTTCTCCCTTTTTTGTTCTTTTATTTTTGCCCTTCACACTCACCTCCTCCATGATCGACTCCTCTCCACGCTTAAGGCCGTTCACAATGCGACGAGTGCGGCGATCCGAGCGTGGAAGGCAAGCCAATTTCACCTTGCGGTTCTCGGTCTCAATGAGCTCATCTCCTGGCTGGCATTTGGGTTGTTCCTCCATCGAGAAGCAGGTCTTTCCCTCACGCTCAACCATCACGATCTCGTTTTCGGGCTCTGGAAATAGATGGAATGAGATGGAACAAGTGTGACTCAGACTAGTAGTTCAATGTCTAAGAATCACAGTTATTCTTAGAGTCAGACTATGCCCAATTCCCTCCGCTCAACCAACCGTAGGTGTTCTCCTCCTCGTTGCGGATGTTCTTGCGGCTGATGTGCTTCTTGAGGTTCTTCTTGAGCATTTTGCGTGATCGCTTCTCTCCCATGTTCTCCTCCTCGAAATCTTCACGGGGATTCCAGAAAGATTCCTCGGAATCGTAGCGTTCCTCCTCATCAGACTCAACTCCGTAGTTCTTCTTCTCCTTCAATTTCGACTCCTCGACCTCGCATTCGTTGTCACGGCGAAGCCACGAGCGGTGGAATTCCTCGATATCCTCTGAAAAGGATGGTTGATTAGAGAAATGATTTAAGAATTCAGATAATGAATCAGTGACGAATCTAAGCAATCACTTCTAGGCACTGCTAGTGAATCTAGACCACTAGCCCTAGCTTAACTTCTATCCTAACACCTTCAATCCATTCAGCTCCATCTCAGCTCAATTCCAATTCCTATCCAATTCCCATCCACTTTCTTTTCCACGCACCAGTCTCCTCGTTGTCGGCACGGCGGAACTCGTTGTCGCGGCGTCCATCGAAATGTCCGCAAAGTCCGCATTGGGTGTTCTCAGTGCGCTTGTCAGCCTTGATCTCGACCTTGTATCCATCGAAACGGATGGTCATCTTTGGGATGGTGATCTCGCATGATGATTCTCCTGAAAATCCATTGATCATTCAATTTCAACTCAAAACCAACCGATAAGCTTGATTCCCATATCGTAGAGAGCCTCCTCGTCCTCGACACGGCGTCCATCAACCTTGCAGACGATCTTCTCTTGCTTCAACTCGCACTCGATTTCCTTCTCTTGAGTCACAATCTTGAGCTTCTTCTCCTCAGAGTTCTTCTCCATGTTCTTCATCATCACAACGTATTCGGGCTCTTGAGAGCAATCCTTGGCAAGCACCGAATAGCAAGTGGTCAATGGGGTCTTGTAGAGAAGTCCATCAAAGGTCGACACCTTGTTTGAGGAAACCTCGCACTCGGAAGTTGGCATGAAGACCGAGGCCCACCAGCTCTTGTTGTTCAATCCCTTGAGGGAGACACCGCGAGATCCGAGGGACATCAATGGGATACGGATTGGGGAATAGGCCTCCTTGACGATGAGTTTCTCTCCATTGCACTCAACGGTGAAGTTGACGCGACGGCACTCCTCGGGCTCGACGACGGCCTCGATCTTGAAGCGGCGAGAGTCGGAGCTGATCGATTCGACTTGTCCAGACATGTAGAACTCGGACTTCAAGAGGTCGAAGAGACGACGGAAGACCAATTCGTTGTCCTTGGAGAGGTCCTTGTCGACGAGGACGACGTACTTGTTGAGCTTGGAAGCCTCGCGGAGCATGTCGTATTTCTCGAGTCCCTTGTTGCTCTCGTAGTCGATCTCCTTGACGAAACGGGCCATCTCTTGGGATTGAGTCTTCTGGAGACGGATGGTCATCTCGTTCTTGTCCTCAGATCCCCAACGACACTTGAGGGTTCCCTCGACTTCTTTGTGGCGCATCTCCTTCAACTCCTTGATGGTCTTGGGGGATTCGGGGAAGACGAGCTCTCCGCTCATTTGGAGTTCCCAGTCGCGGCGCTCCTTCTCGAGAAGTGGCGAGCGTTTGCATTGAAGATCGAAGCGGCACACCTTGATCTCCTCATCGCACGATCCTTTCACGGACATCTCTCCCTTGATGGTCTTTGGTCCTCCGATGGTGTAAAGACGGAAGTTGACGCGTCCCTCATGTCCCTTCAACGATTTCATCGACTCGTAGTGCTTCTTGGAGTGGGTGCGGCGAGAGACACGCTCATCAGCACGCTCCTCAGACTCGTCAGAGGTCTCCAAACCGAACTCCTTCTCAGTGAAGATCTCATCGTAGCGGGGTGACTCGTACTCGGATGAGGCCATCTTGGTGTACTTGGGCTCAACCTCGAGGACGATCTCCTTCACGGACTCGGCGGTGGGGACAAGGACAATCTGGAAATTAGAGTTTTTGCATCTAGAACTGTGTTTAGCTTAAGTCTTGTGTACTATTCAGAGCTTTCTAGATAGGGATCCTGTTATTCGATCAGTTTTTGATCAATTAAGCTCATCTTTTTCTAATCTAACTCTACTTGACTCAATCACCATCGTGCTAGAAGTTTTGCTTTGTCTATCTCATTGTCATCATTACCTGGACGTGGTTCTCTCCGAAGATGATCTTCCTGTCGAAGGCGTGGCGGTGGACGGATCCGATGACCTCAGTGCGGAGACCGAAGTGCTCCTCTCCGTAGGATTTCTCGTAGTGGACAGAGGTCTTCTCGAACGATGGAATACGGATGGTCTTCTCCTCAAGAACTGGCACTTGCTTGTTGTTGAATGAGCGGACGAAAGTGGTTGGGCGAGACTCGACGAGGAGAACACGTTTCTCCTCCTTGGGAAGACGGAGGACAGCCTTGAGTTGTTGTTTCTCATCGTTGTACTCGACTTGTCCGTGGATTGGAAGAGTTGATTGGATCGAGTGGAAGACACGGGATCCGATGTCCATCTCGGGGGAGAAGACGGTCATTTCGGTGACATGGGTGGAGACGAACGAGGGCTCCATCTCGACACGGAGAGACATCTTCGGGGAGATCTCAGCCTTGATGTGGGCCTTGATGTGGGCGACGGTTGGGAGCTTGGAGGTGACCTGGAAATTATAGGAATAGGTGGATTCAGATTAAATGTTGATTATTGATACCAAGAGATAAATTCGGACATAGGCAAAAGATTATAAGTCAATTCTTGGATATTATCGATCCGTAGTGAATTATGGTACCGGTAACTGACTATTAGGTCTAAGAATACTGTATCTAGGAACTCTAAAAGATTACTGTACCTGGAGTGGGAGTCCAAGGGTGGTTGGGACGATGCGGACGTGCTCGTAGACGTATCCAGAGAGAACTCCCTGGAAACGGAATCCCTTGGCGATCTTGCGGATCATCTCGGATGAAGAGATCGACGAATCAGAGCGGACGATCTTCTCAATGAGTTGCTCCTCAACGGGAAGGACAGCATAGTCCAAGTTCTTGTAGCGGATGTAGAGCATACCGAAGGCATCCTCTCCATTCTCGTTTTGGCGGGATTGGATCTTCATCTGACGAACGAGTTCCTTGAGGGCCTCACGGAGTGGAGCCTTGGAGGAAGAGCGTTGTCCGCGGAGAACGATCTCGGTCTCGGTTTTCTCGAGTTTCTTGAGGAGTGGGATGAGCACTTGATCGAGGTTATTTTGGAAGAGTCCAACTTGGACGAGGTGTTTGTTCCATTGTCCGGCAAAGACAGAGTCGACCGAGGCGAGAAGTTCGTGTGGGAGAACGGACTCGTTGGAGAAGACTGAGGCAACATCCATGGTCATTCCGAAGTCGAAGAGACGAGAGTACCATGGGAGATGGACATGGGTGGAGGTGGAGAGTGGAGAAGAGCGGAGCATGCGAAGAGAGACATTGATGTCCTCGGCGAGCTTGGTCTCACATGGGTTCTTCTTGGACTCGGAGAACGAGCGGAGAAGAGAGACTCCGAAAGAGCGGAGTTGGGTGGATGGCTCGATGTTGAGTTGGTGAACGATTTGATCGAGAAGGGAACGCTCGGGGCGGGAGTGGACAAGTTGGTAGAGGGCCGAGACGCGGAGTGGGACTGGCTCGCGAAGAGATTTGAAGAGGGGAAGGCACACCGATTGCACCTTGCGGGGCATCTGGTCGCGGAGCTGGAATTTGTGTGTAAGTACAATCCTTAGATGTTGAATTGATAAGTGTTTTCGTTTAATAGGTCAAGATTAGACTACTAGAATTGAACTAGAGTTTGAGCTGTCATCCAGAATCAGAGGCTAATTTTGATCTAGACTTTCAATCTGCCAAAAGTTATTCTAGATTTTAAGGGACTAGAGGCTTCTTAGAGTAGCTCTTTTTTAAAGTTGGTTAGTTTCTGATTATCTTCTGATTGGTTAGCTCTTCTAATTGTCAAACCCACCATGCGAAGAGAGTCAACGGCGGCTTGGCGGACAACGAGTGGTTGACGACGATCATAGATGACCTTCTCAAGGAAATGAATGGAGACATCAAGGGCAGAGTTGGCAACAGCCTTGAGGACGAGGACCTTCTCGTAACGGGAAGTGGCCGATTCGAAGAGAGCTTCCCATTCCTTCAACCATTCAGTCTTGAGCTCACGACGGCATTCCTTCTCTCCTTCGATTTCGATGGCCCACGATTCCTTGGTGATCTCCTTCTTTGAGCAGACACCGTTCATCAAAGCTCCGGTGGTGAGGAGGACGGATTGGCGGAGAATTGGCTCCTCACGGCAAACCTTGGACTTGACCAAACGCAAGAGTGAGTTGACAATGTTCTCGGATGGAACACGGGTGTTCACGAGTCCCTTGATGACGATAGCGGCACGGATTGGGGAGATTTCCTTCTTCTCGCATTTCTCAACAAAGTGCTCAATGGTGACCTTGGTTCCGGCAGCAATGAGAGCATCGGTGAGGAACTCGCGAACCTTCTCGATCTTCTCAGCATAGACTTCGGTTTCCCAGAAGTGGCGGTGGATCTCTTGCACCTCACGCTCAGTGCACATGCGGAAGACCTCGACGATGCGGGCAAAGTTGTGGTTTGTCTCAAGGGTGACTCCGTCTTTCTCGGACTCCTCCATCGAGGCAAGGGTGAGGCGGATGTACTTGTCCATGAGCTCCTTCTTGGGGACTCCGGCGAATCCGGTGAGTGTGTAGGATTGCTCGTCTCCGTTCATCCAGAACTTCTCACGGGCCAATTCCATCTCGTAGTTGTAGAGAAGGGAAGACTTCTTTCCGTTGCGGGGCTCCTCAACACGCTCAGCCGACTTGATGTTGACAAGGCGCATCTTTTGGTGGACGTAGGTGGCGAGCATCTCTTGATCCTTCGAGAAGGGGGAGAAGACGTACCTGGAAAAGAAATGGATCAATGGTGGATGATCAGTGTGGGAAACCCTAGATTAGATCAATCCCAAATACTCACTCGGACTTGAGCTCGACCTCGGTGATAAGGAAACGCTCCTCATCCTCTCCGCGAACCTTGTAGCTGATGACAGTTTGAGATTCAGGGCGAGCATCGGTGGCCTCACACATGGAGCACTCTGGAAAAGGAGTATTGAATAAGGAGATAATTGGTGAATATCCATTTCTTGATTAACACAAACCAGCGGAGTAACGGGGTCCATAGCGGATATCAATACGCTTGGGGCATTTCTCGAAGTTGAGCGACTTGGTGATCTCTTTCTCCTCGCGGTTCTTCTCCGATTCGACGATTGTGTAGGCGACCTCGCACTCACCCTCGAGGGTGCGCTGAAAAGGGTGAACTTGGGTTTGAGGGCTAGTTCAAGAATGTTTTAGATCAGACTCTAGGTGCTTGATTATCTAGAAATACTGTAATCTTGTGTATCCAGGTAAGAATCTAGCAAAGTACTAGTCTATTTCGGGCTGTGATTGGAGATTTATCAAGTGAAAAGGCTCGATTAGATCGGAACTTTCTATCAAATCGTTCTATTAATCTCATTTTCCATCCTCATCCAAATCTACCTCGGTGACGGTGAAGAACTTGTTGTTGGAGACGGTCTTCGTGTTGTACTCCTCTTGGGTCTTGCGTGGGCTCATTTGAACTTGGAGCATGTTGAGAATGGAGCGCTTGATGTTCTCCGACCAGGCGGATTCCTCCTCCGAGAAGACGATCTGAAGAAGGGAATGATTGGAATGGAAAGGATTAGGATTCGAATCTTTTGGCCAAATCTCACCTCAGAGATGATTCCTTGGTGGTAACGGAAGCGGATTGGAAGCTTGATCTGCTCGCGTTGCTCGGAGGTCAATTGCGACTCCTCGAGCGACACCTGGAAATGGGGACCATCATTGGGAAAGATACTCAGTTATTGTAGAGATTAGAAATCAATTGTAGATCTCTAATCTATTTCCCCATCTCTTTCTTTCCCATTTCCCCACCTCAGAGATGATGCGTGGCTCGGTGAGCTGCTTGTGGCCATTGGTAAGCTTGACATTGTCGAGACGGAGAATCGAGTGTTTCTCGTTGACAGTGATGAAGACTTTTGAGTGGATTTGTTGAAGGGAATGAGACGAGGATCCTTTCACGGGCACGCCCGAGACGATCTGCAAATTGAGATGGAAATGAATGATGCTGAGGAAATCGAGTCATTTGGGAGGTTCTCAAAGAAGCGGCTCAAAAACTGTTCAAAAACTTTTAAAGTATCGACTACAGTACTCCTATATATACAGTACCCAATTCTAGGTCCTGTTCCAATCCAATCCACCAACCTGTCTTTTCTCTCTAGGTACCCAATATAGTACCGCTTCTTATATCCTATTTAAGTGATCCCTATCGACTAAACTGTCCTTCCCCATTACAGTCTCTCTTACCATACTCCCCGATCCTACCTCTTTCCTACAGTATTCTCTCAAATACGAACCTGTCCCTTCCACTCGAACTCGTAGGTGTTTCCCTTGTTGAACGATCGTTCTTCCCATTGACGGGAGGACGCAGCGAGGGCGATGGCCAAAAGGCCGAATGCAGCCAGCAGTTTCATCTCTCTGAGGAAGAGACAAAGGGCTCTGACCGAACTGGTACCGAAACACTCTATTCAACCGACATTTATACTCATTTCAGATCAAATCTCGAGACATGTCCATCTTTCTTATCATTACTTGATCCCAATTTCCCAAGACTTTCGGCAATTCCTGAAGGTGACAACTGAGTGACAGGTTTTAAAAAAAGGCAATTCGCGGTGGTGAGGAGAGTTCTTTTCGAAATTTTCAATAGTTTTTTTTGATTCGGTAAGTTTTTGAAACAAGAATTTTGGAAAACTGATTCATTTTTAATTTGTTTTTTTTTTTTTTTTTTTTTTTTTTTTTTTTTGAAGACAAACAAATTTTTTTTGAACATTCGACAAATTCGCCGATTATGATGATGGAAAAACCTGGTTATAATAATTTTGTAATAAAAAGTGTTTCAAAATCCATTACTGAAGCCATTTAGCTTTTTGGAATGGAAACAGATTCTGAATGTAGTTAGATTTTGGGCATTTTGAAGAATTCTTTCATTTAGAACACCAATTTTGTTATTACTTTTTCAGGGGTGAATCGTTTTTGTGGCTTTGTTTCCCGCTTTGAGATTTTTGACAAATACTTCAATATTCTTACTAAAGTTCAAGTACTTCATTCAGCAGTTTTCGAAAACTTGATATTCTTTTTGAATCATTGCCTTGGGTTGTTAGAAAAGAAGAATTTTGAAAGAACTAGTGCACAATGGTTTTCTGAGATGAGACTAAAGCGGATTATAGCCTGGCTTGAATTTTAAGTTTCTCAAAAGAAAAACATTTCATTTATGTTTGAAGCTTTTGTTAGAGTAACCCTGGAGCTATGAGAATCAAATAACAGTAATTGAACTTCAAAAATTATTAGTTATCTAGTTCAGGACGTGTTCAATTCCATTCGTATCCATAGTATCCACTTTCCTCATCCCATTTCTACTAAAATCCCTATTACCCAGTCTACCGGATCCTTATTTACCTCCGTATTTACTCTAATAGAAGAAACACAACTAATAAAATGCACTAATTTGCCCGTGCTACCGTATCTGCTTTTAAATTTTCTACCAAAATCATTACCCATTAACATTTTTTTAATCATTCTACTTGGCTATATTTACCTACATTTTAAACTAGATATTTAGGTAAAATTGTAACTAGGTTGTAACGTAGTAACCTAGTAAAAAAATTGTAACCTAGAAACTACCTACCTAGTTACAATTTTTATCTTCTCTATGTTTTTTTATAAAATGCCATAAAAATGTGCTTTTTTAGGTTTTGTAATCGATTGCCGATTCGCTCGGAGTCAGTCGAGGAGTATCGGATTCTTCGCGAACTCGCCGACCCCGAGAATTTCGTGGAAAATCGAGAGCATAAGGAGAATGCAAATGTGGTGCCGAAAAAGATTCAAATCTCGAGAATCTGCGGATGTTTTCGATCAGGAGCTTAAAAGGGAAGAAACTAAAAGCTTATACGATCGATTTCAAGCTGAAGGCAATCGAGTATGCCAGAAAGATTTCAAGAAACGATGCGAGGAAGAAGTTTTTTCAGTTTTGGGTAACCCGAGCTATGATTCAAAAATGGATGTCACAAAAAGGGACATCGCGGAAGATGAAATCGTTTAGAAGAGTAAAAGGCTGAGAGAGAAATCTGACGGACAAGCAGCTCGATCTTGAACTGGACGAAGGGGTGAAAGCGAGAGATCGTTGAAAAATAAAGTTTTAAGAAGACTGATTCAAGAGAAAGCGAAGAATTTGTGCAAGCAAAATGACATCAAGTTCTACTCTTCAAACAAAACGACTGAAACGACGAAATGATTGCCGAATTGATGAACGAAATTGACCTGGGTGAAGACAAGGAAAACAAGAACTACGAGGTGATGCCTTAATTGAAGTCGCCGACTCTAACAGCAGGATACTGTTTGTTTGATGTCTTATGATTGTTTTTGTTACCTAATTGTTAATTTATTGTTATTTGTACGTTAAATAAATTGACTTTAGAAAGACGGCTTTCGTAATAAATCATGTTAAAAGAATCCAACAGAGCAAATGATTTTTACCGCAAAAAATAAGTTTAAGAAATTGGCGGAGCCATTTATTTCATTGATTTTGGAAAGCGTTGGAAAAACAGAAGAATAGAAGTTTCTAATAGAAGAAATTTTGAAGAAGATAGAATAGAAAACATAAAAACAGAAAACTCTAATAGAAGAAGATAGAAGAACATGCTCTTCTATTAGAGTATAGACGGTGATTATCATCTTATTCTGATTACTAGTCAAGCAGTAAATTGAACAAGATCAAAATTAAGTTTAGCTGACAATATCAAAAGAAAGATTGTGATAGTTCTCCAAGTTATTCACTTTAGCTATCGTGCTAACCATGACAAACGTTCAAAGATTTAAACAAATCCCTTTCAACGAACAGTTTCCTTTCATTTTCGACACAATGCCGTTAGACTCTGATCTACTTGATTTCTTAATTCTTTTGTAGTTTCTTCAATTTGTTAAACGTACTAATAATCAGACTTTTCACTGAACCAATCAGCATTTTTAGAAAACGAATCCCTAGAGAATCAGGCAGACTTTTTAGAACAAAAAGAGCCTTTTAGAATTTGGTTGTCAGCGTCATTTGTATCTAAAAATACATTGCGAAACATAAAAGATAAAATCTTGACATTGATTGAAACAAAATCTTTATTGAAAATGCTTGGCCTATTGAACTATTGAATTCTTATGTGAGAAATGCTTGGCCATCTGAATTCCAGTCATTTTGTTGTGCTATTTTCTTCTTCGGGCTCGATATTAGCAAATCTTGGGCTAATTTTTCTTATAGCAAAATATAGGTAACAAGAACTTGAAAACTTAAGATAAAAACCCATTTCAGTCGTCCTGAATTTGGTTTCTACAAATATTTGATGATGCTTTTTGCGACTTTCAATGTGATTTTCCCTCTTTTTCATCTCATTCTAATGCCGGTAACTTTAAAAATAATCTCTAATGGGAAGAATGCACTAGTTACCTTTTAAAGCTAACTAGTGCATTCTTCTCAACCAATCCGTTTTCTAAAAGACACTTTTTCCATAAAACTATCGTATTCCAAGTGTCAGCTTTCATTGAAAATTGAAGTCTGCGACTCTAACAGCAGGATACTGTTTGTTTGATGTCTTATGATTGTTTTTGTTACCTAATTGTCTCTATTTTGGTATGATTCGATGAGGATTCATAAGGCTCAATCAATGACACCAAAATCAACGTGATCGACCGTAAACTGACAATTTGATTAGCTTTCTAAAATAGCTTTCTGAAATACAATAGATGCTTTTTAGAAAACGAACTCATTCTTTTAGGGCCTTCATGTTTATGGCTACGCTTTCGCTTTCTTCATCGCAACTCCTTTAGCCACACACATTAGCCAGAAAGTCGGAGAGGTTGAGTCCAACAATTTATAGAAAAACAACCCTTTCTCAGTGCCTTCTTCTATATTGGTGTATCCTATACAACAAACAGCTTGCACTCATCGTTTTTCACTTTCTCTATCGATATATTGTTGTCTGCAGGCAAGTTAAATGCTTAAAGTTTTTCTACCAAAATCCTTTAGATTTCATCTGATTCCCTTATTCAAAAAGTGGTCGATCCGAGCTCTTCTAATCTTGTTCTTTGTTGCGGATATATCCATTTGGACCTGGTTTTTTGAGAGTCAAACTTGGGCGTTGAATGCGAATCGAGTACGTCCTTTGTTAAGGGTCAAAAACTATTAAGATTTAGGTCTCAAAAAAGTTTTAAAAACATGTAGTTAATTATGCTAGACAAGCTAAAATGCCAACTAAGAGTTGTGGAGGTAAATTACCGTAAAAACTCTAATAGAAGCCCACCACTCTGACCCCTTGAAATATTGACTTTTGTCCAATCATGTGATGGGACAAAAGATCTGAGAGAGAAAGTATAGAAAGAAAGATCGATAGAAAGATATAGAAAGATCTGAGCATAAAAGTGATGAATTTGGAATCAGCAGTAAAATTTATACCACCATTTTCGAAAAATTTAAAAATTTAATGTGGGGGAGCACAGGAATTCTTGTCGGGAAATTTTCTATGAGGCCCGGGTAAGAAAATTATTTATTATTATATGCGTTTTTTGTACGTTTTAGACCAAGGGCTATTACGTAAAGTGATTTTTATAAAAAATAAATTTCCGATTCATGTGCGAGACGTTACCTACTTTTTCTGCTGGCTGATTTTGAAAAAAATACAAGCCTATGTGCTTCTATTAGAGTTTTTACAGTATCTGAACCTTGGACTTGACTGGCCCATAAAAGGCTCTCGAGTTTATCAGTTTCTGTTAACATTTGCAAGCTTTGGCCTGGCCTGTCTTGATTTATAAGCCTAATTTGGCTGTATTTTCGATTAAAACATTCCTGACTGGCATAGAGCTAATCAAAAAATTAATCAAAATTTAGTGGTATCTAAAAGAAGAGTTCTCAAAAGTCTACGGGATTGACACGGAAAAAGCTTCCATCTATGGACCTTTGTTTAAGGTAAAAATCTTACATTTAATCTTATTTCTTAAAGCAGCTTCATTGAAAACAAATATTTCAGCTAAATGACACGAATGGGCACTGGAAATACTTACCTTACAATGTCGTTTGCTATACGGTGCTCATGGCTCTTGTTGCTTACAAATTTATCATAATGGTAGGTCCTTTGTGTCAATTTTTAAACTTTTATAGGCTTTAACATGCAATTATTAACTAGAAAAAACTAGAAATGACAACTTACTGTCAGAATTTTCCAGGTTTGGTTCACTGTCAACATTCACAACGCTCTGAAATACTGTGTATTAAGCCGTCGAGCCAAGCAGCTTCAATACGATCTCTTTCGTGCACTTATTGGACAGGTAATTAAGTTTTTGCTTAGAAATCCAATCTATAGCTTATAATAAAGTTTAAAGTTCATTCTTTTCAGACAATCTGTCCCTTTATACTTGCGGGAGTTCCATGTTTTCTCACTAATTTTTGCGCGCTCACCGGAATTTATCTTGGATATTGGTAAGTGAAAAACAAGATAATCAGTACAAAATGTTCTTCACTAATAAAATTCAAAAGAATGACTTGCACAGGTGCAATTATTTCTTCGTTATGATCTCCGCGTATCCCCTGTTGGATGCATTTTCGATGACCTATTTTGTGAGAGATTATCGAAGAGTTGTTTTCACTAAAATGTGAGTGCTAAAACTGGAATACGATAATTTTATTCAATTTTTAGCGGTGAGCGCTTTTCGAGGTACTCGAATAGTTATGTTGAGGATATAAAGAAAGAAAGGTCGTCCAGACAGATCAAGAGAGATGGAGTCAGTTCGAAACGAGAAGATCAGTCAACCGCTTCAAAGATATAGCAGAATATGTCAGAACGATTGCACGATATTACAGTAACCTTGAAGTTCTATAGAATTGTTAATTTTGAGTTTCTGAGTAAAGTATGGAAATAAAGTGTTGAAAATGAGTAGTCGATTCTGATGGTTTGATGGAGAATGGTTACGTCTAGGCAGAGCTACGCACTAGAGAGAAGTGTCTGTAATTCTTGAACACCTTATAGTATGAATACCGTGTGAAAACCGGCTCGCTGTGTAAAACTGCATCAATGATTCTGTCTCTTGGTTTACTGTATGTATTGTCTTTGTTTTGATATAGAAACCAATTCTCTGACTTGCATAAAAGTCTTTGTATCAATCAATTAATCAATTTTCGACGTAGATATTTTCCTGGATGATATCATTGTTGGCGTCGCAGTGACACACGAAACGGGAATCGGCTTCTGTGCTCGCTCTCTCGACTTGTAAAAACACAGGCAACTGATTGCACTAAAAGTAGAATTGTAGAGTTTCAAATTTAACTAGAGAAAGGCACGAACTCAAGGTGAGCTTTTTTTTGGACACCTAGTGTACTTTTTTAGAATTGAGTATGAGGAATTCGAATCTGAAATCAAAATCTGCCAAATGACTTTCTAAGCGTTTAAAACTTCAATCGAAAATTTGGCGTCAAAACGAATGCTTTAAAAGGCTCCTCTTAGGGAAGAAAGGTATGTGAGTGGCCTAGTGGATAATACATTGAACTTCCGCCCACAGTATCAAGATTCAATCTTTGATGCAGCTTTTTGTTTTTATTTTCCTTTTGAATCAACTTTAAGCATTTTGCAGCTAATTGCATTATGGTGGCTTTCAAAGTAAGAATTGACCTATTCAAGTTCAATTTGATAACAAGAGCTAACCTGCTCATAAACTGAAAAAAGAATGCATAGATTAAATCCATTGACATGTAAAGAAGCCAAACAGTGTTTCCACCTAGGAGCAAACTAGCGAAAACGAACAACACGGAAAGAATAATGTAGTTGAGTATGGTAAAGATGGAGTTGAATATCATCTGAATATCACCAAGAAAGATTAAGTGAGGTTCGAAAAGAGACCTGAAGCATTAGAAGAGACTCAGCTCTTGTCGTTTTCCCATGTCGGTGTATCTAAAATCGATTTTGAAACACTAGAAGTGAGCTCTAGAGTTCTTCTAGAACTTCTAGAGTTCTTTTAGAACTTCCAGCTTTCCAGTTGTTGAAGAAAGTCTACTCTTGTTTGCCTGGACTGATTCATCGTGATTATCTAACCAAGTTTAGTAAATCGTTTGGTGATGCTTACCATTTCAGAGACATTCTTGCTACCGGTCATTCAGCTGATCTGGTTTAGCTTAGAATCATCATCACCAGTTTAAAATCTCACCCGTTTCATATTCCGATTTGTCACAAAGTCAAGTCCACATGTCAGAAAATAAGGAATCGATATGACAAAGTTTTTCATTAAATCGGCTAGCCCATATATTGGAGATAAAAACGGCCAAAATCCAAGCTCAATGACTCCTCGTAGAAAATATGGGAAAAGCAATTGCAAAATTGGTAGTCTTGTTGTATACTTAAAATAGGCACCATCGAATGAAACAACGAGAAATCGGCTAAATTCTGGGTTATGCCTTCAAAATGCTTATTACCTTAATGAGATCAAGAATTGACAGTATTCAGCGATATCATAAAGACTGTATTGATCAGTGAAGTTTCCGATGGTTGAGGTGACATTTTGCCAATCTTCGGAGCATCTAAAAGCCTTTTTTTTTTCAATGACATTTACTTATCAAACTCTAATGGTATAAACAAATAAATGCAGCTGTAGTACGAGCAATACGAGAGAGCATATATAAACTTTGTCGCGTTTTCGGCTATCACCAACAATCTGATAAGGAGCTCGATTCATATTAGACTGTCCAGGAAGTCTTTTTGTTTGTTTTCGTATTTCTGTTTAAAACCAACAAATGCACCAATTGAACTACGGTTTGCTTTATCAGAAAAGTCAATTATTTTTCTCCAAAATAACATTAAAACGGGTTTTAAATGTCTTGGATTTCTCTGGGAGTGTGAAGTCGGAAGGCGACTCGATGATCCGGTTTAGACACTTTAGCTAAGGAAACCTATCTTGGTGCCAATAGATAAAAGATAGAAAACAAAAAGTTAGGTGTATAGCCAAATTTTCAGAGAAATTGATTCAACCAATTTCTTCGTAGCGTTTTAATAGATTTTGACGAAATACACATTTTCACTCTCGAATTTGCTTGAAAGTGAACGCAAAGATTGACTTAAAAAGATGGGAAATTGAACGATCAACACTTTTTATTTAGAGTAAACCATAAGTTAAGTGGTTGATTTGTTATTTTTTAACGAAAATATGAAAAGGAAAGAAAAGACTTTCTGGACAGCCTAATCTGAATCGAGTTCCCTAGGGCGTTCTCAAATCCGACTCTGGATACGGTTTTATTAGCTCTTACTATACTTTGAACTAAAGATTGTTAATGCCATTGCTCTAGTTGAAATAAAGCTGAAAGAGATTCACGTTGTTTGAAAATTGGGTGATTCGTGGATAATAACGGAGTCGATCGATTAGCGGCGGGATAAGAAAAAAATGCATGATATTCAGCCATTTTGCTGAATTGTGTGCATGACTTGTGCACATTAAAACTGTGTTTCTACTGTTTGACCAATGTATTGGCTTGGTGAATTGAAAACTGCCGGCTATTGTCATATGTCACAGTTTGAGCACTTTCTTCAAAAGAAACCCATTTTGGTGTCAATGGAAAAGTTGTAGAGAATCAAAAATCAAGCTTATATCCAAATTTTCAGTGCGATTCAAAAACTGGTTTTCAAGAAATGCCAAATTTGCGAATTTTCACAAAACTTGCATTTCAAGCGAAGCTGCTAAGTGTATCTTGTTGGAAATTTGGCTATAAGCCTAATTTTTGATTCTCTACAACTTTTCTATTGACACCAAAATGGGTTTCTTTTGAAGAAAGTGCTCAAACTGGGACATCTCCAGTCCTCCATTTGAGCCCTCCATTGAGTCTCACACTTGTCTCACACAAAAACCAAAATCCTACTACGAAAGAGGAATCCGCAAATTGCCTGTAAAATGGGCAGAAGTCGTCAATAATAATGGAAATTATTTGGAATCAATTTATGGCTTTATGCTGCATAAATTTTAGTTCAAAGTCCGGCGGTCTTCAATTCACCAACCCAATATTTAACATGTTTAACATGACTATTCAACGTATTTCGATGTATTCAGTAAAGAGTTGAAGAAACGAACATCACAGTCTGAAGAAATATCTAAATTGATTAAAAAATATCTAAGATGAATGAATATCATGCGTTTTCCCCTTTTCCCGCCGCTAGTCGCTATTCCCGTCGATTATTCCCGCCGATAATCGCTGCTTTTTCTGATAGTAACAGTCATCTTACCTGATCGGAAGAGATAGCCGATCGTTTATCACCGCAAAAGCAACAACGATTGCTGTCGTGATTAAACTTAAGAAATAAAGCTAAAAACAAGCTATTTAATTTGAATTTAACAATTGAATACATAAAAAGTTGTTTTTCCAATAATCCATGTGATTTGAGCGGTTGTGTTCAAATCGAGATCAGTATTATTTTTGATTGTCAACGAATCTTGATTGAAACAAACAATGTACAAAATAGCATAAATGGCTGAAAAAATGAAATTGTTTAAAAATGAGAAAGCAATTTATTTGTCAAAAATCGTTACCAAACAGAATTCCTGCAATAAAAAAGACGATTATTGGCTCCTTGATTCTTGAATTTTCCAACATTTCAATCGATAACTGGGAAAGTTTGACCAAATGAAGGAAATGAAGGAAATGATGGAGATAAATCACACAAAATCTTTCGAAATAAGCTAATTTTGTCGGCTAAAAACCCGCGTAAATCATATTACCTATAAGAAATCAAAAAGAAATCAAAAATAGAATGATTTTTCATTCAAAAAGTTGATTAGAATTCATGATTTCATGATTCTCAAATGATTTCAAAAGAAGAAAAAGTATTTGTATATGTAAAAACTTATTGATAGATCAAAAATTCAGCTTCTAGTAGGAATAGAAGTGATTTGAGTAAACAACACCACCGAGTTTCGCGGTTTTTTCGTTGGTTTTCGAAGAAATAGAATAGCGATAAAGCTAAGGATTTAACTCGTTTTTTAGGTGCATATGATGCATATTATATTGTAAAATAACCTATTAATAGAAATTAGCATAAAAGCCAAGTTAGCCCAAGCATTCCCAAAGAGTGAAACTGCCCGCCAAGCAAACGTCCGATAATATTGCTTAACAGCGAGGCAAAAGTTGGGTTCATCAGGTTGAACAAAGAACTGACAATCATCTGGAATCATTTAATAACTTTATTAGTTTATTTGAAGTGCTTTAGTGAAAATTTAACAAGAAAAGGCTATGCTAAGCGGGATTCTCAAAACATTACTTGTAACATCAACAGTGGTCCTGCACGTATTGCCTTTCCACTTTTGTTCAACTGAAAACAATATAATAATAATAATAATAATAATATAATAATAAACAAAATAATATAACAATATAATGAAAACAATTGAGTTCTTCCACGATCAAACCTTTTTCAACGGCCGATTCGTGACAAAATCCAATGCACATTGGAGGAAATATGCATCATTTTTGATATCTGTATACAGAAAATATCCAAAATCTGGTGATAAAAGATTGGAAATTTGAACAATGGCCACAATCAACAAATATGGAAGTAACACTTGAGCCCAAGGCCAGCGGAGAGTGTGTCGAAATAGGAGACCATTAATAAAGAATTCAACTTCTCGGAAATCATGACTATTTTTGTTCAAAAAAGAAAAGATGAAAGATGAAAAAGGAATGATCAAAATAGTAAAGATGCTCTCGAAAACAAGGAAGTAAAAAGTTCAAAATCGCTCTGAACTCAAGTTTATACCTTACAAAGGAAAAAGTTGTTGATCAGTTTGTACAAAAAGGAGAAAACTGCGATAGTCAACGTTTTACATTCAATTTTCCTGAAATTTTAGAGTTTTTGATTCCAGGAATTTCTGGGATTACAATTTTTTCAGTTTTTTCCTTGCTAGCAAGGTCCGTTCTTGTGTAGGTTTGCAAAGAGTTTGCAACCCTAGAACTATCTATATATGTTGTAACCGATTAAGATTATTATCATACTTTATTCACATATGAATAAGTGTTCACGAAATTACACACAGAAATAATTGATACACAAAGACAAAGAAGGGTGAGGGAAGGAGTCGAACCGGTGACTAGTCGAGGTTGCACAGCTTGGCATATGGCTGCAATGGCTGCAAACAAACAAAAAGTGCAAATAAACTACTCGAATCATAACAAAATGCAACAAATCAACCAAAATTTGACTCCTTCGGGCAGTTTTTGTTATGATGACATCGACTGTCGCATTCAACGTTGGCTTTTAAACAATCATAAAATGGATCCTTGAATTTAGACGGCGAATCAACAAAGTTTGTCAACTTATTGTGTATTTAGATAGCAATTAGATGGCACTTTTTGGCTACAATATTGTCCATTGTATACTCAAAAGGAAATCTTTATATTATTAGGTTGGCAACTTAATAATGACGCGTCACTACTTAACATGTTTTTTGTAATTTCAAGCGCCGTTTCTTCCCTCTTTTTTGCATATATACAAAGTAAAAGATATCTGCATAAATAACATTTAGTGCTGCAAATTTCATCATTCGCTTTTTGGCAAAAAATGGAGGACAAAAAATTCCGTATTCGAGCTGCATTGTTCTACGATTTTAAACAAGGAAAATCACCAGCTGAATCTCATCGCACGATCATCACTGTTTTTGGGGAGGAAAGTATACACATTCGGTAATGTCAACGATGGTTTCAAAGATTCCAAGGCGGCGATGAAAGCCTCGTAGACGAGCCACACCAAGGACATCCTCCAGAAGTGGTCGACGATGACTTGCTCGCCTTAATTGAAGATTGCCCAACACTCACCGTTCGTGAGTTGGCAGAAATATTTGAAGTATCCCATACGACAATCAAAAACTATTTACACAAACTTGGGAAAAGAATCGAGTTGGAAAATGGGTTCCTCACGAACTGACCCAAAGCAACAAAATGTCGCCTCAATTTTGCTACAAAAATGTAAATCAAACGACTTTTTTCACAGGGTTTTGACTTCTGACGAAACTACGAGAACGTTAAGCGCAAAAATCAATGGCTATCTGCTGGGCAGACCCCTCAAACCACTCCCAAACCTGATATCCATGGGAAGAAGATAATGCTCTGTTGCTGGTGGTACTTCAAGGGATTGGTGCATTATGAAGTGCTGAAACCTGGCCAAACCGTCGATGCTGATCTTTATTCGAAGCAATTAATGAGAGTTAACGAGTCTTTGAAGAAATTGGGGCTCAAACCGGAGAGAGTCAGATTTTTACACGACAAAGCAAAACCTCACACTGCAAAGATCACTTATAAGAAAATCGAGGAACTTGGCTGGAAAGTTTTGCCCCACGCGTCTTATTCACCTGATCTGGCTCCTTCAGATTACTTTTTGTTTCGGTCGCTGAAGCACTTTTTGGAGGGAGAAAAGTTCGATGATCATGCTCAGGTCATAAAAGCAGTGAATGACTACTTCGCCTCAAAAACTCCCAAGTTCTTCGAGGATGGGATCCGGGATTTGCGCAGAAGATGGGAAGAAGTCATAGATACTAATGGAGAATACCTTTCGAATTGAAAGCTCTTCTTTTGTGTTTTTTTGAAATAAATGATTTGTTACATAAACGCGTCATTATTAAGTTGCCAACCTAATAATAGAAAATATTTTTCGGATTATGAATGGATTGGGAAGCTGAATGGGAACAATAGGCAAAAACAATAAAATATCCTCTCAAAAATATTTTTAATGATTTAATGGATAAATTTGAAAATATTTTGTCGTCATCCTGTGTTTTTTTCATATTTTTTACGTATTTTAAAAGCTAGAATATTACAAAATATTTTCTGTTTAGCATGACCTTTTCGTTTTCTAAAGAATGTTGATAAAAGTGCATCTCAAAAGCTTTCATTGGGTATAAAAGCAAAGTGAATTTGAGTTAAATCAGCGGTAATCATACACCGAAATCAATTAAAAACATGCGTTTTGGTCTTTTCTTCGTTTTCTTCTTCTCAATGGTTCTTTTTGGATTCTCGGTGAGTTTGTTTTATGCTAAAGTGAGTCAATTATTTGTTATTCTGTTTAGAGTGCTCAAACTGGTGCTCCGACGCACGCTTGTATCACCGATGATCAATGTTCTGATGGACAAGTTTGTCTTTTTTAAATTAACAATAGCTACAACAAGGCTAAAGCTTCCAAAAGTCACATTAGTATGAAAAATCTGCATATAAAAAACTCCATTCTTGCCAAAATCCTGGTCAGTTCATACATCGGCAGTAATTTGCTTATTTTAAGAAACCAATCATTCATTGAAGGCAAAAGAATAAAGTTTTCAAAATTTTAGCTTACCAAAAACATTTCAGACTTGTTGTACACTTCCAATCGATGCACCCCTTTGCAAAATTGCCAAAGTAAGTAAAATTTAGTTAACCGAAATAATAATGTTTTAGTGTGGCGCCTGCTTTGATGAATGCCCCTAAAGTGAAGCCTCAAATCATTTCTCGCAAATAAATACATCCAAAATCAACAACAAAACAATTGAAAACTCAAGTAAAGCCCTGTTTGAATTCATTTATTCAGTCAAACAAAATAGATAGATACTTTATTCAAGACATGAAATAAAGTGCGCAAGATTTAAGATTAATACACATGAATTCATACACATAAACACGAAAAGGACCGATAAAAAGCAGCACGACATCCAGGGTGCGCCATAATTGTCGCAACAAGATAAAGTTCTGATTTTAAGGTAGACAAGAGCAAAAAAGGTACATTTTTAACTGAATCACATTTATTGTACATTAACAATTATAAATCAACTATCAAATTTGAATCGGCCACCATGAGGATTTGAGCAGGCGTTTCGAGAAGGCGTCAACGGTGGGCTGGATCTACCAAATAGGCTGGATCGAGCTCTTCCCATGCTTCCAACAGTGATTTCTTCAAATAGATGTTTTTGTGGAGCTTTGAACAAGCTTTGACTTCTAGGACCGACCACACTGAAAAATCCATTGGGTTGAGGTCTGGAGAGCTAGGTGGCCACTCAGAAAAAGAAATCAAGTTCGGGAAGTTGTTTTGGCAGAACTCTTGGACTTTCTTGGATTTGTGGGCCGGTGCGCCATCTTGATGATAAGTCCAAATGCGATTTTCAAAATGTTTACGAGCCCAGGGCAAGAGTTCATCCTTGAGAAGAGCCAGGTAGTTATCGAAATTGACTTTGCGACATCTTGTTGCGACAATTATGGCACACTCTGTGATGTATGTAATATATGGTAGCACAGATAAAGTCAAGAATCCACTAGAACTTCAAGATCAAAATATAGATCAAGAGACTATAGATATTTTCAAGATTTCAAGACTATTTGACTCTCTCAAAACTCTAGGAAGTTGATTTCAAATTCTGGCAGTTCTTATTGGAAAAAAGTTATACACAAAATTATTGTAGATGCCCGAAATTTCTAAAACAAAAGCTACAAAACAAAAGCTCTTCTGTTAGCTATAAAAAGGTTAAAAACTAATTGTCAGTTGAGAGGAATTGAGTTAAATTTCCGTTTCTATTTCTATATTCAGTTCCATTTCCATTATCAATGTTCTCTTTGAAAATCATGAAAACCATTCGATCTTCTTCATCATCATGAATAGCTTGAGGTAAATGTAGATATTTTATGTATAAAAAAGAAACCGCTTATGAATCTGGGGAGCTTTATGCATAAAAGAATGAGAAGTTTAAAGCGAAAGAGGCCAAGAACGATGAGACAACAAGTTGGCGGATTTCTTGCCATTTTAGTCAAGACAAAATATCGGAGAAATAAACATAGATAAAAATAGAAATATGGATATATTTAGAAGTATAATATTCATTATATAAAAAGCAATATTACTTAACAATTGTATTTTATCTATTGGGTTGCTGAATTGAAAACTGCCGGACTTTGAAATAAAATTTATTCAACATAAAACCATCAATTCATTCCAAATAATTTCCATTATTATTGACGACTTCTGCGCATTTTACAGGCAATTTGGGGATTCCTCTTTCGTAGTAGGATTTTGGTTTGTGTGTGAGACAAGTGTGAGAATCAAAAATCGAGGACTGGAGATGTCCCAGTTTGAGCACTTTCTTCAAAAGAAACCGACTTTGGTGTCAATAGAAAAGTTGTGGAGAACCAAAAATTAGGCTTATAGCCAAATTTCCAAAAAGATACACTTAGTAGTTTCGCTTAAAATGCAAGTTTTGTGAAAATTCGTAAATTTGGCATTTCTTGAAAACCAGCTTTTGAATCGTTCTGAAAATCTGGATATAAGCTTAATTTTTGATTCTCTACAACTTTTCCATTAACGCCAAAATGGGTTTCTTTTGAAGAAAGTGCTCAAACTGTGACATATGACAATAGCCGGCAGTTTTCAATTCACCAACCCAATACAAGTACTTGTTACCAATCTCTATATCTTTTTTCGGAGCCCAGATTTGTTCTACACGAAAATGATCTTTTTTAGTTTTCCAACCGATTTCACAAGGTCATTTAAAGGAAAATTATTGAATTTTTTAAAAAAACCTCTTGAACCGATAAGTTCACTTTCTAGAAAACTAGTAGTTTGGCACATTGATAGTTTAAATAATGAAAAACTTGCCAAAGAATTACAGCTCTCGATAAAAATCACATTTTTCAATCCGAATTCTCAGCCTAGATTTCGAGCTTTTATCCGGAAAAACATCCCATTTTTTACCAAAAAAGACAACGCAAAACACACATTTCAATGGAAAAAAAGAGCCAAATTGACCACAAAGATCATCAAATGTTCCATATTTTTGAATAACAAAGCTTGATCGGTTTAAAAACATCCACGTTGAAAAACAAGCTCTTGAAAGCACATTTGGATAGACTAAATCGCGCAAATCCAATTTTCTGATGATCTATCTGATATTGCTAGTTTTCTTAAGCTATTTTCATGGAAAATCAGCCCTTTGCCCTCCTTCATCGATCGCTGTTCCATCTCAAAACCTCTGCGTCGCTTTGTTAAAAAAAAGTTTGTTTTAATCCTGACAAGGAGGGTTTTCAAGGACATTTGATACAAGGAACACCGATTGTTTTAGAGTTCTAGGTTCTTAGTTCAATTCTGAGAAAGAAAAAACGAACTTGCTTTAGATCTAACCTTTTGTGAAGCGGAAACTCACTGTAAGAGGATTGGTGGCCACCTTTTTCAACCCAAAAACAAACAATCGATCGATGATGTTCGGAAAGCATTAATTGGTTTGTGATATTTTGATAACAATATGACTTCTATGTTTGTAAACTGTTTTTAATTTAATTACAAAATATTTAGCCACTGTTGAAGGCAAAAACATTAATGTCGCTTGGGTAGGAATTATCTCAAACCCGGTGACTGGAAAGGATTTGTTTTTGAATGGAACTGATGCCACCAACGATTTGCCTCGTAAGATTGTTTATCGAAAAATCTAGACTACTTTTTCAGTTCCGCTCTTTTGGGTGAACACGAAAAATGCGACCGCTTATTCTGACGCGTGGGAAAGTTGTTGGTTTAGCTTGCCGAATTCCACCGATTGCGAGTGGGTTTTCGGGAATGACTAGAACTAGTACTAGTACAATGATTGATATGGGTTTACCCCGCCAATTCTTGATTAGTCCAGTCCATTAGCTGAAGTCAGGCTTTGTAGTCCAGTCAAGTCAGCCCACCGGACTGAAATCTCAAATCGCTGGACTGGACTAGATCAACTGGACGGAACTATGTTCCCAAACATGCCTAAAGCAAACTACTCTACTATCTACTACTTTAAATTTTGAAGCCCATTTTTGAGTACAAATTTAGAAACATTGTCAAACAGACAAAATGCTACGTTAAACCAATTCAAAAATACTCAACCAATCCGAGAGCTGACCACGATCTCTTCCTCCAATTCATCAAAATACAGGTTTGAATGTGTGGAAAGAAAGTATTTAACTCAATGTTTGACTGAAACTTTAACTTTTAGCTTGATATGACGCCAATGTGGAAAAATGACCCATCATGTGTCCAACTCGTAAACCGTACTTTTTTCAAAGGATATAAGCCAAAGTGTGAGTTTACTTTTGAAGCTAGATACAATCTTTTTATCTATTAATCAAAGTTACAAGTATATACAATTAACCAAAGTTTAGTTAACAAGAATGAGCCCTCGATTGCTCTCATTATGAACGTTAATAGTGGAGCGGAAAATCCCGATCTTTACCTCACACTGACCAGTCACAAATTTCCAGCTGTTTGTCAAATAAACTCTAAATGATTTTGTTTACAAAAGAACTTGGGGAATTAAACCATGGATAAACTAGATTGAGAACTTCACCAGCTCATCTCGCATAACATTAGAGCTGAACGAAATCGTAGCACTTGTTTAAAGCTATATTTGGACAGGGACAAGTTCCAATACACTTTTTCTGATAAGCAATAAATCAAGTTAAGGTAGTTCGGGTTCATGACTCTTGGTTGGTTAAAATTCAGATGGTTGATAAAGGTCAAGTTCAGACGGTTTGAAAGTTCAAGTGGTTTATTTTTAGGCCCATAACTGTGTCGTATGAAGTTGATTTTAGTGTCGTTAGTTGGGTTGTACGATTTCCCATAGAATGACACTAAAATGGGCCTAATTAGACCAAGATAAAGCGTTGGATCTAAAAATAAACCACCTGTTTAAACTTGAACCACCCAAACCACCTGAACTTTTACGCTACCCCTTGGAAAGTCCGATAGCTATTGTAACGGAAAAAAGTTTTCAGTGCAAATTGGCCAGCTTTGAAGGTCTGAAATTCATATTAAGAAAATCAATCCTGGCCCAAAAAAGCAAAATAGTAAAGCATATTTTCGTTGAAAAGTGGCCAATGCACTGACTCACTCACAATTCCCTTTGAATAAAAGTTCTTTATTTTCTAGTTTCCTATCCTTTTTAAACAAAACTTGGTCCACTCTGAAGCGCCTTTGCGCGGAATCCGCATTTTTTCACAAATTCTTAAAAATGACATACAGGGAAAAACGCTGAACAGATTTGTCTGAAAATTTGAATACTTACCTAGCTTTTTATACTCTATCTTTCATCTATAAACATCGAAATAGGTTTCTGTGGAAGAAAGTGGTCCAATCGCACTATCTAGCTTTCTTCATTTTCATTTCCTCAACTTATTGACATCTAAAAAACCCCAAAAACGAAGCTTTTTCCACTCTGACAACTACTTTTAAGCTTTTCGCCTTTTGAATAAAAAAACCGTAATTTAATTAGTACATTGCTTGTTTCTAAAAAGTGGCATGAAGAACTGTTACCGAGAGTGTTCAACCTAATATATGGTGTAAGATTTGAGAAACTCGATTCACGAAAAGAGCTCTTGGAAAAGCTGTTGTTTAGCTTTTCTGCTGAAAAGCTTTTCGAGAGGTGTTTGAAAAAGTCTTATTTGGAAAACATCAGCTACAAAGAAAAGATGAGATATTGCTTGAGAAGTTAGAAGCATCCTTCAATGGGAAATGTATTGAAATAATTGATTTGGGACAAGGAAAACCTTAAAACTAACACTGTGAATCGATTCCCCAACCCCGAAAACCCCGGGTACAATTTCTCTGTTCAAAAATTTGAAGTTTTTGAACTTTAAAATGCAGAAAAGAGAATCGCTGTGTGTTCCCTTTGTGCGAACACAATCGCGCTCGATCTGGCATAGCACGACTGGCCATATAGTCCCTTTTCACTTTTCCAATCGGAAGCGTCCAGTTTGCGTCATCCGGTAACCAATCCGTTGTCTGCGCCATGTGGTCACCGCTTCCCAAAACTAACCCGGCGGTAGAATTGGTGAACCCGGTTCCGGCTCATTTTGACCACTATGGCGGGTTCTCCGTCGGTCGGAATGGGATCCCAAGTGCCTATAACAGGGTGCTGAAGGGAGCCGCTGTGAATTTTTGGATTCATCGCAAGGATTTCGGTCCGTAGGGGCAGCAAGAACTCATGAAACCAAACGAGTTAACAGGCTTAAGGAACACAGATGATGTTGGCCTAAAATCGAAGGCCTAAAATGGCCCAAAATGAAGCTTTTTTGAAAAACATAAGCTCTAGAAGACGACGAAACAAAAAGAGTTCCTTTATGCTATTTTCATATAACTTTAGTTGGCGGTATTTTCTCACGGAAAACCCGGGCATGGCTATTACCAGCTATTACCAGAAACACATTCTCCAGAAAATGATCATTTGTGACCCCTCAACTTAAAAGTCGCCCAAGTCTTCAATAATCAATTCAATTCAAAATCCTTTGCACTATTTTGTAGAGGTGATTCAGGACTTTCGAACAGTATACAACACTTATTGGTTGAAGCTTTCAATCTTGGAAAGATATGTGAGCGCTGGTTTCATTCTCACCACCCTAATGGTATTAATACCCGTTGTTGACCCAAGACAGTCAAAATATATAGTCAATGACCCTTTGTTTGCATTATTTTGCAAAGGTTGCGCATTTTTGATTTTTTGCCGGCCTTCAAATAAAAATTTTCGAGAAATACAAACAGAATTTGAAATCACAACGATTTTAGATGTTCTGTATCAAATTTTCGAAACGATAAATGTATTTGATTTCAAAATTTTCAAAAATTGCCGATTAATTTCAATTCTGTTTGTGACTTTTGAGAATTATCAAATTCTTTTCCTCAATTCCTCAATAAAAGAAAACAAAAAAAACGAAATTTTTTTAGACTTTATTGACTTTTAAATTCACTAAAAGAATTTAAAAATAGACTTTATAAAGAAAAGGATTCAGAATTTCTTTATCAGCACACGTATTCATGAGAAAAAATGAGGATTTTGACTACTTTTCTTGGCTATTCTCGTCATTAACTTGAAAGCCCATGTTTGTGAGAAAGAATGGTACTGTGGATGGATGGATGAATGGCATTGTGATAAAGGTAAGTGTATTCCCTAGTCCTTCGGCTTAAGTGGACATTGTGTTTTTGTTTCAAGTTGCTAAAAGTTGAATTCAATTACCGCAATCTTTAAAAGCCAATAGTACATGTTGAAGAGGCTCAAAATGAAGGTTAATGACTGAATTAGCGCGAAAAGTGAAACCTTTAAGTCTACCTAAGTCATTTCTAGTTTTAACAATGAAATTATTATGAACGATTTAGTGAAAAAGCTCAAGTTTTACTTGACTTTGCAGCCATTTTGTCGAATAAATGAAATGATGAGTCGACACGGAATGCCAGTCAAATTCTAATTCGAAATTCACATGACCTCAGAGTAGTTCTCTTTGATTTTCAGATAAGATAAGCAGTTTGAGAACTCTGTTTATAGTCATTTCCCTTAATTGATTTCTGATTCGCTAAAATGGAAGATCAAGGATCTAAAGAAAAATCTGGTTTGAAGAAATTGTTTTCAAAAATAATGATCCCCACTAAAAAGAATAATCGACAAAAGGAAAAGGTTGGTTCTTGATTTTATTTAACTCTTCAACGATGGAGTTTATAAAAGCAATTACAGTATTGGAAAATGATTTATTGGGTTGGGGAGAATGAGTCGGCGCCGAAAATCAAAAAAATGTCTAAAACTTCTATTCGACTTCGTCAAATAATATGCGTTTGATATCAGTAGAATGGTTAACTAATTCTCTACAAAATGACATTTAAAAGAAAATTCAAACAGCGCCTCCGCTCAAGAAAAAGCC
The DNA here is from genome assembly GCA_958450365.1 of Mesorhabditis belari. Taxonomy (NCBI): domain Eukaryota; kingdom Metazoa; phylum Nematoda; class Chromadorea; order Rhabditida; family Rhabditidae; genus Mesorhabditis; species Mesorhabditis belari. The sequence continues at coordinate 147,720 of CAUEEP010000167.1, forward strand.
ATTTTTTCACAAAAACTACAAACTGTCATCTAGAAAAAACTATTGGTGGGATCTTCCTGCAAATTTGGCAACTTAAGTAATTGAATGTGCTCTATCTTTTTTATATACACACCAAAGAAGGTTTATGTGAAAGAAACTGTTCAAATGATGAGTCGGACTCTTTGCCATTTTAACCAGCTGCGTTTGGAAGTTCATAAACTCCACGAAAGAAAAGCTTTGTGGAATCTCTCAAAAGTCATTTAGTAGAGAAATGGTGGATCCTTTTGATGAAACCAAACGTATGTTTAAAGAAGGCTTTATGTGTGCAAAAAGTCCCTTTAAAGTTTGGCGCCGACTCATTCTCCCCAACCCAATACATTTGTTATTTACTTAACGATTTAGTGCTAGTACTACATAGTATTAGGTTGGAGAGAATGCAATGACGCCGAAAATCAAAGAAATCTCTAAAAATTCTAGCAGACTTCGTCAAATGATACGCGTTTTGCACCCACAATGGGCTACACAATGGTAATATTAATATTACGGTAAAGACAAGGGAGTTATAGACGCGTGAAAGTGACGATCGTTTTTCAAATATGATATTTTATTGTCCAGTAGTGTATATGGCAAACATCAAAGTCACGAATAAAGATCTCTAAATCATTTTGAAACATTTTGTAAGAAGTGTTAAAACCGTACGAGCTTTGAGTTTGATTGTACAGTCAACTCTCGATTTAACAATTTTGAAATGCCAAGAATCTCCAAATTCCAAGAAACTCCAAATTTCTACGTGGCTGCCGAGTCAGACGCAGTCATTTGGGGTTGCTATTGCTAGAATTTAGAGCATCTCTTGGTATTTTTAAATCGAAATTTTCGGTCCCTTGCAAATCGTTGAATCGAGAGTCAATCGCGTATCAAAATAAGAGATAATTTATCTAGGTTAGCCCTGTATCACCTTATCCATTTGCTTGGCAACCCACCGAAATCAAGGAGTTGGTATTACGGAAAACCGGAGTCAGCGACGGTTTCAAGTTTCTCAAAACGAATAGAATCTTTCGTCAACACACTCTCTATTGTGGACCTTTCTATAAGAAGAACATTCGAGAACTCGTTTGTTCTATCGATTTCGGTTTAATCGATGACGAAATGGCCCGGTTTCGTCGCAGCAACTACAAACAAGACGGCGATAAACCAAAATATCAATTCTGGGATTTCACTGTTAGCTTCAAAGAATGTGAAGAGATCTGCTTTAAATACAAATTTCCCTTCTGGGAGATAGCCGAGAGTTCGGATCGGGGCTTCGAAATAGATCTCTTGAATTCCTATACATGCGATCGGCAAAGAACACTTTTCAAGCTGTTTTCCACGATTCATTCTTGCAAAATACTGAGATTACGTGGATGGAATAACAAACGAGAAGTCAGTTTTATCTTTAGTTCACCCACTTTCAATTCATTTATCTGTTGCCTTGTTAAAATAGAATCTTAAGCAGAAGGCAATTGTTGTCAACTTTTTTCTTAAATTGTATTTACATTCGGTTGTTACACAAAAGTAGGCCAAATAAAGTGTTTGACTAAAATCTTGCATTCATTTTAGGCAAATTTTAGGTTTTAATTCTCTCAACAAAACATACATAAGTACATAAGCACTGGCTGGTGCTTTTTTGCTTATATCTTTTTTCGAAGCATTATTTTGACAAACACCCAAAAGCAAAAATAAAATAGAAACGTTTTTACATCATTTAAGCGTATTAACAAAGTTCTCTAAAAATTTGAGTACCTTAAAAAGCAAAACAAAAAACTGTCATTTTTCAACTTTTTAATGAGGCACTTTTTATTAAACAAGACCATTTCAAAAAAGATTCCTTATATACGGTTTAGATTCCAAAAAGATTCCTTTAGGCTAATTCATACATTTAACTTACTTTACGGGTGACTGAAGAAATGACCGGTTTTTATGTAAAAACCTAATCAATAGAACTATCAAATGTTTATTGCAAATAAAGTTATTTTTTTCGATTATAGCTCTATCGTCCCTGCATGGGTGAAACAGCGTACGCAGCAGCCAAATGGAAAGCCAGCGATGAGGAAAAAGAATTTTTTATTCAAAGTTTCCCATTGAGGTTGCGAATTGTGGACGAATTCCATCCGGAAATCATTTGTCATTTTGCGATTCCCCTTCTCCTCGAGAGTCTCAGCATTTTCCATCCAGAAGTCACGGGTTTGATAGTGATCCAAATGGTCGATCAAAGGAAGGTCACCGGGACCGAGATGCGGCTGATCAAAGCGAAGATTCGACCAATGCTCGAGAGTTGCAAAAAAGTCCTCGTTCGGGATCCGATTGAAGACGTCGAAAGGTTAGACTCTTGCACCACTTTATATTTTCAATGTAATTTTAGAATTGTGGGACGTTTGATACGCGCCCCACCCCCTTTGCCATTGGCAATCTAACTTTGAGCTCAAATATCTTGGTGTTGGGCTGTTCAATTCAAATCTTCTTGGCATCACTAGATGCACCAAGCCTTTCTCTGTCGATTGGTACAAAAACCGTTTAAATTGGACAACCCAACACCAAGATGTTTGAGCTCAAAGTTGAATTGCCAATGGCAAAGGGGGCGGGGCGCGTATAAAAGGTCTTGCTGGCCGCGCCCCTTTTGCCAATCTAACTTTGAGCTCAAATATCTTGGTGTTGGGCTATTAAATTTAAATCGTTTTTGTACCAATCGACAGAGAAAGACTTGGCGCATCCAATGATATTAAGAATATTTAAATCAGACAGCCCAACATCAAGATATTTGAGCTCAAAGTTAGATTGCTAATGGGAAAAGGGACGGGGCGCGTATCAAATGTCCCACAACCTTCTTTTAGATTGTTCGACGAGACGAAAGTTGAACGAATCACCTTTGACAAACTCAGATATTCGAATCCAACAGAACACCTTAAAGAGCTGATTTTCGCCGGAATCCCAAGCCAGCACGAGTGTCCGATGATGAAAATACGAGCCCATTTTAAGAAAACTTTTCACTACAAAACCAGTTCTGATTTTCAGGACGCTTTACTCAAAACGATCTCAGAAAGTGATTTGACCGTTCGACTCAGCGACACTCAAAATGTACTCACACAATGGTCAAAGAAATACAAAGAGGTGTCACCAAAGACGGCTGTTTGGGAAATTCCGTCAAATAATCATTTGCTTCTACTTGATCCCGACTCGATGTTGCTTTTCTTCGCCAAGAATCTTTTCGAGAAAGCATAAAAACGATTTATCTGACTATTTATAGTATGACCGAACAGTTCTATTCCCTTCTTTGATCGGCAAATGTGGAGATTAGTCAAAATTTTACGAAAATATTCTAGTTGACCGACTAAAATTTACACAAAACTGTAGTTTCTCTATAAAACTTTCTCTATTCTCTATCTCTATTTCTCTTTTTCTATCTGTAGATTTAATCCTCTAGTCAAATTGTTGCTACCATATTCCATTTCACGTTAAATTGGAAGTTTCTCGAAATTTTTGAAACTCCACGTTAACTTCTCCACCTAGGCTTGTGACCTATTCAAAATTAAAGATTGTCTCTAACTAAATAAACTGATTTCTCAATGATTTAAACGAAAACAATTGAATTATCGGCTCTTGTGTAATTTCCGGGCCTTTTGAATGTTTTACTTAATTTTCTATGAATCTATGGTTAACAAAGCCAATTTATTTTGACTGACGGTTACACTGTTGGCATTTCTCTATACTTCTGATTCTCTCTTTAATGCCTATAGCAAAGCAGATAAGATAAGTGTACAGATAAAAGCGTTAAGCCGTTTAGGCCTGTTATTGGTGTTAATACATAGCGTCAAAAAATGTGATTTCTTGGCATTTTTATTTTTTGTTCTATTTTATTTGCTATTCGTGCTGGTTGTGTATTAAGGTTAACCATTCTACCACAAGGAATTGAGCCTCAACCTGCAATCGATCTTATCAACGATTATTCGACTAAGATGACGGAAGCTACCCGAGCCACAATTTTTGGAGAAGTGTCAGAGGAAGAAAACGACGGTGCAATTCAATTTTCTGCTTGTTACTCTTTCGAGCGCAATTGCAGTGATGGGATTCAAAGAATGACTCTTATTAAGGATTCGAGCAAAGCAGATGGAGCACTTGGAGAAACCCTAAGTGTTCTCCTTCTAAAGCTAATATTTGAAGCGATATGTTTGAAGACCAATATGCTTTTATCCCAAAAAAACTCCGGCTCCTCGAACATTGAGCTTCTCATTCTCAGGATAAACAAGAAACTGTTGCAGCACAATTTTCTTTGACTAGAAAAACTATTGGCGAGTATTGGGAGTTGCGTCTATCAATTAATCACTCGTTCGTCAATTTGTACCCTTTCAAAAAGCGTGAGTGTGAGTTTTGAGTGTGATATTTTGTTAATAATAAAGTATTTTTATAAACTCAAAAACCTCAAACATACAAGCTCATAGAAAAAAAAGCTGAGAAACATTAAAAGTCCCGAAAATTGCACAAGAGCCTAATTATCAAACAACATTTTTTACAACAAATCAATTCGGACAAAGAACAATGGTATAAGAGTAGGGATATTCTTCTTCACTAGTTATTATCGATCGTATACATGCTCAAATCCGATCAGAAAGTAAACGAAAGTTCTTGTCTTGATCCCTACAAAACCAACTTTCTCAAAAAGATTTGTACTATTTGATCGAGCTTGAAAAATGCCTTTATGATAGTTAAAGCACTTATAGAGATCATCTTTTTGACAATTATTTTGAAAGGCCTCCAAAAGGGGATTTTCTCTTGAAGTCTCAATCCTCTTCTTCTAATTTGGTTCCAATACGGCTCCGATTTGGTTCCAATAAGGTTCTAATTCGGTGCCAATTCGGTTTCGATTTAGTCCAATACGGTTCTAATACGGTTCTAATACTCTAAAATCTCAGGAGATTTCTTCAAAAAACTTTTTTGCAACATTGTGAAATGCTCTTCCTAATAGCCTAAGAGAAATTAAACCTGTGGATTTGTTTAAAGCATCTGTTTGTGTGTTAGTTCTTGTGAACTTGTTTGAAAAACTTTGACTCCTTTAAGTTTTTCAAAAGATAAACGTTTGTATCTTTATTGTGTTTTAAAAATCAATTCTGATCTTTATTTCCAATAATGACAGTCTCTTCTCGTGAAAATCCCGACGTCGATGTCGAAATAGGTGGTGTGGGCAAAGGTGTTAATCTCGTAGATGGGAATACCGGCTGAGCATGACCTGTAGATTTGTTCTCAAAACGTGCTACTCGTTGCTTACGTATTCTTCCTCAAAAACTCACTTGTCTTCATCACCTTCGCAAGTCTTGTAGGGCAAGCCAGCGGTCATGTTGTTTTGATACCAGATCTGAAAGGATCTATGTATGTACAGACAGAGTGCAGAATTATGCTAACTTTATCGATTTATTGACCCTAACTCAGTTCTCGATGCCTCAAATCATATAATTCTTTTTTGATAGTATATTATGAGATTCTTGCTCTAGAAAAAACATTATTAAACAAAGGTAACTGTTTCCTAAAAGTTCGGATAATTATTCAAAGTGCGCGCATCGGGAATTCCCGGCCGAACCACAGTGAGATTCTGATTACAATTGCCCAAAACATGAACATATACAAGAAGTAATAAAACATTGAAATTCAATCAAAGAAACGACTCTGATCAGGACGATTTAGGCGTAGAAATGTTCCTCAGGATTTCAGCTTCAAAATACTATGGAGTAAGTCGAATTTCGATCTGGGTTTATCGAGCTGATAGAGCTGATAAATCGAGCTTCTTTTGTAATGAACTTTGATCTTTTGATGCGGCAACTTTTGATCACCCTGTGGCAAAATAAGCAAAATAAGTGGCTAAAACTAAGTCTCAAAATTTACAAAAGTTTTTGGGTAAAGAACTAGTGTTGTTCAGTTATCAGAGCTCCCTGATTTCAAAGGTCAGACTTGAAGTCAACTGGTGATTTCATTTTCAACCTGTCACTCGCTAACCTCTGTGCTATGATGTTGATAGTTCTCAACGGTGAACGGCAAATGGGGACCCAGTCATGATTGTGCACGACTCGAAAACGATACGGGATCTGAGGATTGATTGGCTAAATGGTGAGTGGAAGACAAAACCTGATCGATTAAATCAGCATATTGTGAATCGCCCGTTCTTGGCTCTCCATAAGTGATCAATCTGATCTGAAAAGGGCTTCATTATCTCTAATTTAAGTTGCGGACCTTCTCTTTTGGCACGTATCCCATTTGAACCACATAACCGGCTGCTAATCCGGCCATTGCTGCTCCAAGCGAGTGACCAGTTACCTGAAATCATAGTCACTAATATTTCAAGAAGCTATAAGCCTGAGCCTAGAGCAAATAAACTCACCCAAACATCATAATCTGGATATTGTTGTCTCAAAGTTAAAAGTCATCCTTGACCCCACTGTTCCAGAGTTTTAGAAAGGCATTGTAGAAGAAATCGGCCACTTTAGCTCCACCAGGAAAAGTTAGCTGAAGTATGGATTGGTTTTTGAGCCTTTTCATACTTAACGTCACAGCTTATTAAAAGAAATATTGTCAAACCTGTTTCCCGAATAGAATATCAATGACTTCCATTGGCACCTCATAATCTCCCATTGATCCTCTGGAAGTTATTTATTATATTCAACATAACATTCAAACCTCCAAACCAAAATCACAGCTTTGTGCGTTTCAGACGAAGCTGTATAGGCTGAGCATGTCTCATTCAAAATATCACACTGTACTTCGACTTTTCTTTTCAACTAAAAGAGCTGTACCAAAAGAGCTGCAATGTTTTTTCATTTCCCTACTCAAAACCCGTGTTTCAATCGGAAAGCTAAATGTAAATAATACAATAGTAATCATGTAATAATGTAATAATAATAATAATAATGTAATACAGGGTGACCAATCAGCATGGAAACAGTTAAATATCTCTAGAGAAAGCTACAAGTTCTATTTCTGATCTCCAAACCCATTTTAAAACTTTATTAACAATCAACAAACAAATTCTAACAATTAGATTTGAATTTGTTGCCATTGGCATCGGATCAAAGCTTTAAACGCTTGGGAAACGTGTCCATCAAGCAAGTAAGATGTATCCAGTTAATCCCAAGCTTTGAGGAGCACTTTCTTCAAGCTATCGACGCTTTTGTGAGGTTTTTTTGCATGCCTTAGTCTTGAGAACTAACCAAACCGAATAAGCCACTGGATTGGGCCGTTGGGTGAGCAGAAAAAGATATGCAGTCGGGCAAGTTTGGCTGACAAAAATTTTGGACCCTTTGGCCTTGTGAGCCGGAGCTCCGTCTTGCTGGTAGGTCCAAATTCTGTTTGTTTTTCCAAATTCTTGTTTTAAATGCTTTCGAGCCCAAGGAACGACTTCGGTTTTTGAAAGAGTTATCCGCGTTCACTTTAAATAGTTCCAAATAGTTGTCCGCGTTCACTCGGGCCCCTTGTGGAGCAAAGATTAAAGATCTTTCCTGTGGATATCTCCGCGAAAACCATTATCGATGCTGAATGAGAAATGAGAAACGGTCACATTAGGCTGAGATTTTGCCCAAACTCGATCGATCGATCCAAGGTCTTTGAATTGTTTTTGAAACTAAGCTTTTGGGGACTTTGAGACGCTACTGAATCACACTCGCCGAGTTGCCTCTCTTGAAGAAATCGATGAGGATTGTATTAGATCGATTGTCAGTGTGGAGAAGCTCGAACCATTCTAAAAACAAACACTTTGGTCTTGTTAACTTGAAGGTACACTCATAAAAAATAAAAAATGAAAGAAAATCAAGAAAAAAAAGATATATAAAGACATGCAATGACTGGTCTGAAGAAAGATGACTGCGGTTTCCAGACTTATTGGTCACCCTGTAGACTTTTTTTCTGTAAAAACAAAGACTTAGATACATATTGAAAGAATAATTAGGCACAGAAACCTCCCAATGATAGTCGTTGATAGTCAAACCTTTCCATCACTCGTTCCACTAGTGATGCAACTTTGTGGATTTGTGTTGTAAGCACCAGCCGCTAACGGCCACATTGACTAAATTTAGTGTTTACTTCTTTCAAATGGTATTCACATTTCTTGCGAAATCATCGGAATATTGAGCTGCTACTACAGTAGTTAGTAAAAGCCTCGCTAGCACTGACGAGAATGACATTATTGACAAAAAATATCAGCAAAGAATGAACAATGCAAAGATTCCTCGTTAAAGCGAATTGAAAGAATGCAGAATTCTCCTTTATGGCCTCATAAAAGTTATCAGCTTGCTTCTTCGAGAGTTCTTTGCGAACGAAAAATGTACCTTGCAAGTTTTGAAGTGTGAGTACAATGAAGTTTTGCTCTTTTAAAAATAAACTTTTCAGAAAGCGTCTAAATGGTTTTTATTCAAAGTTTAAAGTTATGCGACTAGAATGCGAATGAAAGTTTGTACCATTCTTTCCAATTAACACCATTCTTTCACGTTAAAACATTTATAACTTTCTTCAAAGTCATCATCAAACTGTTCAAAATCGCAAAAAAAAGTTTATTATCAGGAAATCAATGACTTTTCAAGGGTCTTGCTGTAATCATTTGGCCCTTCCTTCGATTTTCTTTTGCTTACGAAGAAATAAAGCACTGGTCCGACTAAGTTCTATTCAAAAAACGTAATATTTCTTTTCTACCTTGTGATCAGTGTGAAAGTCTGTGCTCATCGGCTAAAAAAACAAAAAAACAAGCAAATGGGGACTTCTTCAAAGTACACAAAATCGTTTAAACTTGGTAGTGTTTAAGCATCGAGCACCGCATAATACAGTGCTAATAACTTCATAATGATTTTTCTACAATTTACCTCAAAATGACGAAGTTGGGTTGCTTTGATTGCCAACTGGGTTAATGAAATGATGCTTTGAGCTGAAACTTTTAACTCTTTCTGTCAATTCCATATGTAAACCTGATAATTTTGAATCGTCGAAGTAATCGCAAAGTCGCAATTCGATATGGTTTAATCATCCACAAAATCGAAGTTGTACTTAAAAAAGTGTGCAAACAGAAAAGACCCAATAAAATGTGGGCTATCACTAAATGAAAATGATATGATTTGTTGTAGTCACGTTTTTTCTTGAACTTGCAGCTAAATATCATTAAATTTGTGAGAAGGTGAAAAAAATGGAGTGACCTACAGGGTGTCCAATAAAAAACGTTTTCAAACCGGAATTTCTCAGAATTTCTGAATTAGAATTGGAAGTGGTCTCTGTGGTATCATAATAAATCATTTGTGCTCTAAAATTTTTCATATTTTTTCACGAAAACACTATCACTCGATAGGAATATCATGAGATTATGGGTGCCACCATGGTCACCACCATGAGACCATCAATGGGGTAAAATTTTTCCCACAAATCGGAGACTTTCTACTTGCATTGTGGTGTTATATTAGATCTTTATTTTATTTTATTAGATAAACAGATTCTTAGTCTGGAACATGCACTAACCTCTCATGCATAAGACCCTTTCAACTCACCGTCTCTAAAGAGAGGTTTAGTTTTTCCAAGGAAATTTTAATCAAGAAACTGTTTGATTAATAATCTTAGTTTACAGACATGTCCATTTTCGAGTTTTGGCGGCCGGGTCGGGTCAGCGGGTCGGGTCAGCGGGTCGGATCAGCGGGTCGGATCAGCGGGTCGGGTCAGCGGGTCCGATCAGCGGGTCGGATCAGCGGGTCGGGTCAAGCTCAAAATTTTTGCCGGTTCGGGTCAAAATATCAATGCAAATTTACCAAATGTTTTTCAAGAAATGTTATTAACATAGGTATTTATTCAAACGCAACAATGAAATAGGCAAACAAAAATTAACAACAACAAATTACTTATCAATAACTGCTCGAATAACTACAATCCGATCCATAGGAAACAAATTCACTAGTGCTATTAGAAAAATCACTGCTTGAATCCGATCCTTTTTCGATGTGTAACTCTGTAGCAGCTATCTTCAGAGCCGAGCGATACCCATAACGAGTCTCCAGCGAAGTTGGCCAAACTCTACAGATTTGAAGCCAGTTAGAAGTGTTTGTAGTGTGACAGTTCGTCATTTTTGTAGTTTATAGTGTCCATGTTCATCGCAGTTTAGAAAAGATAGTTGGCATTAGTCCAACAAAGCCGGGTTGCGGTTCGGGTCAGCGGGTCACTTTTGACCCGACCCGATCCGACCCGACCCGCTGCCCATGTCTAGTTTACATATTAGCTCTAATATAACACCACAATGCAAGTAGAAAGTCTCCGATTTATGGGAAAAATTTTACCCTATTGATGGTCTCATGGTGGTGACCATGGTGGCACCCATAATCTCATGAGATCCTAATTGAGTGATGGTGTTTTCATGAAAAAATATGAAAAATTTTAGAGCACAAATGATTTACTATGACACCGCATCACTTCTAGCTACTAGAAATTCGGAGAAATTCCGATTTGGAAACGTTTTTTTATTGGACACCCTGTATAGTTCTCACAAAACTTTTTAACTTACAAGGCACCAATGAATTGGAAGCCACACCGGTTCGATGCACTTGAACGTAAAACATTCCAATCAAAGCGGGCAGATAGAACAGAATTCCGGGAATGGCTACCTGTAATCTAGCTTTGACCTTAACTATTAGGTTGGTCGAGAAGTTTTTAGACACTTTTTCCTACTAGCGTTTATAAATGAAAAATTCATCAATTGTTCTACAATTGGCTCTACATAGAAAATGTTTATTATTCATTTTTCTAGCTTTTCAAAACAATTTAGGTCCTTTTCCAAGCAAAATTCGAGTGCAAAAACTCGTTTTTCATCAAATTCGTTAAAAAGCTCTACAAAGAAACCGGCTGAACAGATTATCCTGAAAATTCGACTATATACCTAACCTTTTGCGCTTTATCTTTTATATATTAACAGTAACATAGGTTTCTGTGGACCAAAGCGCCTAAATTGCATCTTCGGTTTGTCGCCTTTTTTGAAAACCCGATTTCGCGCTCCCATAAAAAACTGTAGGCAAAATATTTTCATAAAATTCGAACGTTATTATAAAGAAAAATAGTAGGCCTTTCTAATGAAAAGATAGTAATACTAATAGTATAATAAAAATAGTAAGCCTTTGACCAATTGTAGATCAATTGGTGTATTTGTCATTTATAAACCTTTTGCATTGGGTTGTCCAGTTATGAATGCGCGTTTTTACTATTTTGTAAATTTCTCAAGATATCGAACAGATGTATATGAGGGTTATATATCATTCGAAAGCTGAAGATCTCCTCTACATTTTGGAATAAAAAAGTTTTTGAATTCATTCAACTTTTTGGGAAATTGACTGCACAAAGGGAGAGGTCGTTTTCAAAAAAACCCATTTCAGCTTAGCTATTCCTCAAGTTTTATGGTGTAAAATAACCGCCCAGAAAAGAATAGAAAAGTAAAGATGCTCTGAAATTGTTATATTTAAAAAAAAGTTGTATTGATATATCTATTAGGCAAACATCAAACGGTTAACTCAATTTGAGCGGAGCCAAAACTTGATCCAAAGGCACCCTTCCATTTTTTGGCCACCTCTTCTTCTGTGCAGTCAATTTGCCCAAAAGCTGAACAAATTCAAAAACTTCAAAAAAAGGAGATCTTCAGCTTTCGAATAATACTCATATGTATCTTTTTCTTGCTTTCAGTATCTTGAGAAATTTACAAAATATTAAAAAACGCGCATTGATAACTGGACAACCCAATAGAAAGAAGTATCTAAAGACTTATGAGCCAACCTAATACTATTAGGGTGGTGCAAAAGAAACTGCCGATGGGTATCAGCTCTAATTTATCAGAAACGAGCGATGCTAACGGCATTATTTTTTTAATGTTTTATTCGCATATTTGTTTGCTACGAGCAGCATTACTGTTTAACTTCAAAATTGGAAAGTCTACTGCCGAATCGCATCGTTCTCTCTGTGCTGCTTTCGGAGATGGCAGTTTTTCTCTCAGGCAGTGTCAGACTTGGTTTCAACGGCTCCGAGAGGGAGACGAGACTTTGGAAGATTACGAGCACGGTTCGAGGCCAGAAGTCGTGAACGAAGCCAAGCTGAGGGACGTTATTCAGGCCGATCCATGCCAATCTGCTCAAGATCTTGCGAAAATATTCCATTATGATCATGTCACCATCGAACGCCATCGTTTTTTAAATTTACCGTCAAATCGGCAGTTTCTTTTGCACCACCCTAATAGACCTGGTCAATTTTGGTTTAGGCGACACTAGGTGCATAATGGAAATTCACGTTTTTAACACCAACTTTTTTAAGAGCATTTGATAGCATTTAAAAGCTCCATCCGATGATGGGAAGTACTCTTGAAAAAGTTGATTTTAAAGGGATCAATGTGTGTTTTTTCAATAAATCACGTTCAGAACGAAAATTGAAAAGTTCACTAACCTGAAGTACTAGTGATTTCAACAGCATTTGATGTATTTCAAATGTGTGCTGGCTTAGTTTCCCACGAAGTTTCTGTTTTCAAAGTCTATTTGACTGTCATTTGATTATTTACTTTTAAAACATGTAAAATTGTGTAAATGACCCAAGCAACGACGAGAAACACGATACAATTACCGGTGCACAATGAGTAGAAAACATAAGCATTGTATGGATTCAAATCGGGCTCTAGAAGCACATAATTGGGCAAAGTGAGAAGATTTGAGTAGGCTGGGTAGTTCTAAAATGAGAATAGCATTTGATCAAGAAATAATTTGTGATCTCAATCACAATGTGGTTGGGTAAATTATGAATTAGAATTACACCTGCTTACCAAGAAGTCCAACAGAACGACTAAAAGTCTAGTTTATGCATAGAGGTCTTGTAGTTTGTGTCAAGTTTTCGTTAAAGAGGTAGTTGCAACAAAATTTGGAACAAAATGCTTTAAATCGCCCGTTTTCTCAAGAGTTTTTTTGAAATAAAAGCACTTAAGATTTCGTAAAAAGCCAAGCCACACTAAAGTAATGCATAAGTTCAGCGTTTTGTTCAGTTAGTTTTAAATTTAAAATTACATGTGACAAGACTTTCGCTAGAGCTAACTTTGCAACTTGCTAACTTGAAACAACTTTGTTCAATTTCCCAAAGGTTTTTGGATTGTTCAAACCTCGAGAATATAAGCATCAGTTCTCTCTCGTGGAGTGTACGCCATAAACATCAGATACAAATCCAAAACCGAGCTCCCAACATGCATAAAAATGGTGATCGCTTTACAAATTCTGAAGCTAGCTGTAGAAAATTGAACTAAATGTGTTAACAATTTTCTTTGTTCCAATTTTCCAGCCGAGTCCAATATGATCATTCGATACAAGAAGGCGTCCAGCATTGAAATTGAGACATTAATCGTCACAAAGACAACCAGCATCTAGGTGAACTGATAGAAAATAAAACCTAGAATGTACAAACATATGAGAACCATCCATTATCAGGCAAATGTGGTATTAAGTAGCAAGTACCAGCCGCCGTAGTTGTAGCCCCAATAAGTGGAATGAATAGCTGGGGTTCGAGAAAGAAAGTGATTAAGATGTCACTGAGCGTTGTCCATGCCTGGAAGTTCGTGAATTTATGAACAAACACATTACAGTGATAATTGTGGGTACTTATTAGAAGGTTTTTGAGTTTTGGACGTTTAAAGTTCTATAAAATTGTGATTTTTGAGTTTCTGATTAAAGTATCAAAGTAAAGTGTTTAAAATGAGCCATAAATTCTACCAAAAAAGTTTCATATGGATTTGTTAACTCTAGACAGAGCTATGCATTAAAGAAAAAGTGCCCGTAATTCTTGGACACCCTGTAGATAAGAAAAAAGAAATTTACGTAAAGCCGAAAGATCGAATGCCTAAATATCTACTGATCATTTGAACGAACCCAAAAATGAAAGAGAATCCACTTGTAGACTCCCATCTCTGCCGGTGTCTTCTTCCAAATGATATATCCAGCGTAGAAAGTAAACGGCAATGTACACAACATAAAGATATAAAACATTCGTAACCAAAAATAAATCTCAAAATCGATATTTTCACCCCAAATATTGATCATTATTAAAGAATTTGAAAGAAAAGTTTTCTTTCAGAGTTTTTTCTTGCAGAGTTCACCTGTGTGTAGTCTTTGTTCATAGAAAAATCTCTCATTACACCTGACAAACACGGCTCATAGAGTTTTTTTTGTTCTTTTCTAAGCAAACTTTTTGTTTCAACAGTCTATTCAGCAGCAGCTCTTATGATTTTAGTTAGTTTATAGCAATGAGTCTTGCAGTTTCATTCACACTCTCTTGGACGATCGAGAAAGCACAACTCTCCCTGTTGACAATCACTGTACTGCTTGAAGGGTTTCTGATAGTTTTTGAATGATTTGTATAAACACAGTAATAAATAAAACAGTCGATCAGAGAACAATTCTTTTTCTCTGGAACAGCTTTAACAGTAATTCTTTGAAGTCCACATATCTCTTTCAAATATTGAGTTTTACTCATTGCCTCCAAGGCAATTTTTTAATAAAAACAGATAAAGACAGGCAGATCTTTTAAATGAAAATCATAGTTGGCTTTTAGTGAGGCCTTGTAATTTGTTATTGTTTTGCCTGTTATTGCCTTCTTATTGTGGGATACAATACTATTAGAAAAATGCTTTTTGAGAGCTGCTAAACATCTCATGTCTGATATTGTCATCTCACGGAAAAGTCTCTGCCCTATCGATTTGGTTACTCACCGAAACATATCGAAAATATTTACGCAAAAAGCTCAAAGTGATTCTTTGAGCCTCTGCCTCTCTGCCACCAAAGGATCACTCGGTCATTTCGGTGATTCGCTTGAATGAAATTTCGTAGTGAAACCAGCAATTTTTGTGAAAATGTATTTGCAAATGTTTTGTCAAAATGAACAGCTCTTCAATCTTTTATCTATTAGATTATCTAAGATGTCCAAAATTGGGTCGCCAAGTTTTTCGAGTCACAGCCGGCTGAGTTTCTCAAGAGCGGCATCAATTCTTTGCGCAAAAGATGGCAAGAAGCAATCAATAATAATGGTGAATATACTTTGGATTAAACTGTGTTGTTTCTGTTTTTAAGGTAAATTTTGTCGACTACTAAAACGCTCGTTTATATCCGAACAACCTGATATTTTTTTTCGCATTAGCAATTGAATTCCAATCACTTTGATACTAAAAGTAAAAACAGACAAAAAGAGGCTAATAAAGGGAATCAGCTTCAATTTTTCTGATTGTGAGTGACCATTTGAGTGGAGATGAGAACCTTGCCGAGAACTCCCTGCACAGAGCCCTGAAACTGGATAGTTTGTATTTTTCCAACAAAATCTTAATTCTTATTTGAATTGTTAATTGATTTGGTTTAACAAAATCCAGGTTACATCCGAGTCCAAGTCCTAAATCAAAGTCAGATTCAGGTCAAAAATAAAGATTTCGGTTTCCTGTTATTCTCGCTTTTCACTATTACACTGTTTGACATATTGGTTTGGCCGGAAAGTCTTGTCCTCTTGGAAATTTTCATTTATAAATGAATAATTAGCCGATCAACGTATGGCTTGCTTTAAATAAAAAATTAACTATTACATTTAGCTCTTTTAGGCAAATTTGAGTTCCCTTTGAAGCAAATCCGAGAAGGAATTTTTGTTCTTTCTAAAATCCTTGCAATGGACCTAGAATGAAAACGGTTTGGTGAAATGTTATGAAAATTTGTCTATCTGCCTAACTTTTCATTCTCTATCTTTTGTGTTTTGACACCAAAATAGATTTCTGTGCTGAGTAGGATTCTGCAAAGGATTCGAAGAGCCTAGAAAAGAGCACCAAAGAAAAGTTTGCTTAAAACTAAAACTAGCTCGCATTTCAAGACTCGATAAATAAATCAACGATCCCCTAGTAAAGTAAAGTAAAGTAAATGCTCGAAAAAGCCGAGTTCAAAGTCTCAGCTCATGGAGAAAGATTATCGTAATCTCTAAAACGATTTCCTAATCTAGAATATCAGAATTTCTTACAGAGCACTTTGTAAATAAATAATAGAAGTTTCTGATAAAACAAAACATAGATCCATTAGTTCATTATTTATTTCAAAAAAATAACCTTTAAAAAAGACTAAGCGAACAAGACTTTCCGGCCAACCTGAGATCGCCGCTATTTCAATTGAGATTTCTTGTCGTCCTTGTCCTCAACTCCTCAAATTCACTCACTTTTCTTTCCATTAATTGAGCATTTGAGAGGCTAACGGTCGTAATACTATTTCTCGGCATTTTCTTCTCACGTAATAGCACCACATAGAAAATGCTGAAAGCAAATGCTTTTAATGGCAAATTGGTAATCTAAGACATCAATAGCTACCATGGAATGAGCGTCGAAATAAGCCAAAGGGCAGTGAAAAGAATAAAAGTGGCAAATGTGGAGAAGTGAATGTCTTCGCCCATATATGTCGTCAAAATCGAGGTGGTCATGATGAGACCGGCGATCAGATTCGTGATCATCTACAAAATGATTTATAGGTAAGTCGATTTCTGTTTAAAAGTTTCTTCAGCTTTCAAGTGATCCCACTTGTGTGGCCAATCTCATTTCTCGTCGAATCTGCATCGCTTGATGATTGCTCACGCTTGAACGAGCATTCTTCAGATTTCGTAGTCGTTTCCTCATCAAATAGAAAACGGAACAATCGAGAAATGTTTGGAGTGGAACGATTGTGTAGCAAGGAAGTACCTTAGAACAGAATCAATATATATGTCGTAGCCGATTATGAATGAAATTTTTTTGTAAATCTTTCTAGTAGAGCAACCCTTTAATGTATGAGGACAATATTATATCATCCTGTAGCGAATTAAATTCTGCGTCGATTGGTATCAAATTTGTGAGTTTACGTCAAAAATTACCGGCGCTACAATGTTTCATTCAAAATCGGCGGGACCCCCGTAGCCGATTATGAATTTCAGCCGATTATGAATGAGTGGGTCTAGGAGCGTCCAACCATCAAGTATTTGGTATCATTCAACGCAGAATCATTAATAATTATGTTAAATTTTTTAAATTAGAAAGATTTGATAAAAAGAAAAAAAATTTAGAACAAAAAACTGTTTGTTCAAGAGGAAACTTTGAGGCCCCATTTCTGATTTTAAAAATTTAACATAATTATTAATGATTCTGCGTTGAATGATACCAAATACTTGATGGTTGGACGCGTCCGGGACCCGCTCATTCATAATCGGCTACGACATATAAACACAATCAAACACTGCAAAGGGTTGCTCTGTGAGTTTAAAACAATAAAGTTGTCTTCATTAGAATCAAGTTCATTAGAATTCACGGGATAAGTCAAAACGCGACTTAACGGCTTTAAAATTTGATGGGATGCTACCAATTATCAACCAAATCTACTTGATGACTTGGGCAACAAAATCAATCCAACCAATCTATTGTCATAAGAGATCTAATTGCCTTTATCATATCAAAAACCCTCTGTTTAAACATTATCATTTGTATATTTTTTCACAAACCAATGGCTCACCTGTGTTATATAAATCATCATTTGTCCACACTCGCCATCTTCCACATAAAATGTATTCGCTAGATAGGCCACGAAAATACAGTGACAACCAGCTGAAATTCGAAAGCATTTCCTTACGATTTTTCACTTACGAACAGCAAAGGCGATGGCAGTCATTAGTGGGTAAATGAACATCAGAAAATATTGCAAAGGCTTCGTTTTCTCAAATGTTTTATAAAAGTGTCCTTCAAATGCGAGAGCACAGAAACGGTTGAGGCCGAGAAAGAGCTGAATTGTTTTGTTTAGTTTCATAAAAACCGGTTGCTGGTGCTTCTAAAAACGTTATTTGCTTATTATTCTACAATGCATTTTAGGTTAATAAGAGCACTCCATAACTTTTTATCTAGTAAATGGTCGCGTCCGTTTCCTTCCTATTTGCGTTGCTATTTTGCAAGTAACGAAGCTCAACCTACTGAGTATAACTGAGCACTGATTGACAAGCAATTAAAACTCTACAACAAGCATACAAACCTTTGGCGGAAATCCTATGGAGATTGCTGTGAATGCAGCTCCTGCAATGATATTATCCAGCCATGGAACAGACTCATTGACATGCCTAAATCACTGATATCTTTGATCGTTTAGAACTAGACTGACCAGATAGCTGATGGAACAGCCCAGATCACATGGCTTGCGTTAATGATGATAAAATTGGATAAATCGATGAAAGCATAGTGTTCGATGATACCTGAAAGTTTGTTGATTGAGGTAAAGCTGTTTTGATGACCTTTTAAAATCGAGTTCTTTCTGACGACAAAAAGGCCGGTGACACCGAAAGCGACTCCCATTAAGCCGAACTGCAATTGATGGATTTTTAGCTGAGACCAATTTGGTGATGCCTCAGCTCAACAAAAAGCCAGTTTTTCAAAAAATCTATAAATTGTCATTTAAAGAAAACGGTTGAATGGATCTTCCTGAAAATTTGGTAACTTATGTAACTAAGTGTGCTCTATCTTTTTTAGGTAGACGGTAAAGGAGGTTAATGTGGAAGAAACTGTTCAAACAATCAGGCGGACTCTGCCACTTTGACTAGCTGTGTTTGAAAGTCCATAGACTTCACAAAAGAAAAGCTTTGTGGAATCTCTTAAAAGTTATTTTGTAGAGAAATACTGGGATCTCTTGATGAAACAAAACCTGTATTTAAAGAAAGCTTTATGCATATAAAAGTGTCTTTGAAGTTTGGCGCCACTTCATTCTCCCTGAGCCTAAGCAAAATTAACAAAATCCTCTTGTTTTTTGATTAATAACAAGACAATCACAAAGTTTAAAGCTTTCAGCCCCGTCTGATTATTGGTTGTTTTTGTCTTTCATTCTCTAGATCCCCAGAAAATTCTCTAGAACTCTAGATATCTTCTGGCAGACAACTTTGCTGCTGGTATCCAGGTATTCTCCCAAAAAGACAAGTCCACTAAAGTGATTACAAATGCTACTCTGCTTGCTCTCAGTTGTTTGTTGTCCCTAGGATAAGAAATAAGAAGATCCTCTAGAAAAACCCTAAGAGAAGCCGAAGAAAATCAAGAAACAACCCGCTTAATTCGTTTCAACCTTGAGTCTTTTTCAGCTGGCTTTCGTTTCGAAGGATGTAGAATTTGTGGCAAAATTACTAGCAAATTACTCACGACTTCCATAAACACCAAATCGAAGATGAACTCGATCGTGTTCGTTTTATAAATGTCCGGATTGGATACATCAATCAAGTCAGAATATAATCGTTTCGTAGTGAAGTTATCCATCTCTTGAACAGCGATCGATCTCCAATTTAGACATAGTATTCTTCAACGTGTTGCAAAAGCTAAAAACATCTCAATTCTGTGTATCAATTTCAAAAAGAAAAGAAATGTATCAATACTCAGAAAACTAATAAAATCGCGAGAAATCTCTCTCGGGAATTGAAGTCTTTGATCAATATTTTTTAAAAACCAATTTACCAAGTTGACAATAGCTTTATTCGATTCGATTAACGAACAAATAAACACATATTGTAGCTGTAAACAAAGATTGAAGAATTAAAAACAGAAAGGAAATACTTTTGTAGAAAAAGTGAAATCCAATTTGTAAACTAAAAGCGGAACAATAGCCAAAGAAACGAGTGAACTTTAATCATCGCGGGAGCCAATATTCTTTTTGCAAATCTTTTTCTCTTTTGCGACAAGTTTTCGGAAACGGAAATTGGCCAACTAGAGAAATCTTTTTGGCTTATAAAGTACACGTTGATAAGGGTGAGAGTTTATTGGCTTTACTGTGTGTTTTTTCTGGGTAATAGAAAACATATGAAAGTATGGTTGCGTTGAATGCTAATTTTGAGCTTTCTCATTAAGGTGAATGAAAAGCAAAGAGTAATGGTGGAAGTGATAGAGCTTTGTAGTGATTGAAATAGGTTAGAAGGCATGAAGAGTGTTACTGATGAGTGAGAAGAATCTCTGTGATCTCAATTTATGGCAACACTTACGAGGGAATGGTACTAGGTCGCCGTGGCCTTTCCAAATAAAACCTATCGGATGCAATTTTTTTTGTGCTGGAGATAGCTAAAACTTGTTCAGCAAGTATCTCGCATTTTCCGAATCCGGTTTTAGTTTTTGCAGAACACATCGAAAATGCGAGATACTTGGTAAACAAGTTTTAGCTATACCCATTTAAAACCATCCTTAAATGCTTTTCAACAGTGGTCGTGGTAGATTGGATTGTAGTACTGTCTACGAAACTATCAAAAATCTTTTGACGTGAGTTCGAATCCTTTAGGTGACAAAGAGTTTTACTTAGCTTTCGCTGACAAAGTACCATTTCCTAGACAACTTCAACTCTGTATGTTCACATGTTTTCCCATCGTATCTACTCATCGACAGTGCCCTGTTAGTCTTCAGTGTTGCCAAGCTTTGTATTCACGAATACAGGCAATTCACTGAATCTCACTGAATCAATTTTACCCTTTTTATCAAGATTCTTGATTCAGAAATAGTAATCATGTATCAAGTTCGTTGAAATGCTTGAACAGTGATCGAAAAGATTAGCGACAAACAGGTGATCTCTCAAAAAATCATCAAAAATACAAAAAAAAGATACCCAGAACACGAAGGAAAACAGGTGCCCTTATGGGAATTGCATAAAGATAAATAGAATCAAAAATCTGATTTCAGATGGGCAAAAATGACATATAATCTCAAGTCTTGCCGATTTTGATTCCGATTCCGATGAAACTCTTTGAGCTTTTCGCTTTGTCGCGATTCGCCGAATTATGGGCCGTTTTGGGTATCGCGTTGCTTCTGGAAGGTTTGATGTGAAAATCATTATATTATATTAATGACAGAAACGTAAACAACATTATCAGTACTTGCCAGAAGCTTTAATAATTTTATTATCCAGGTATCTACATTGTTGGCTTCATCATCATGACACAATGGTGGGTTTTATGGACTGAGCCACTGGACGCTAGTATCGAGTTGAGAGATAAAATCCTCGTCTACCTGCAAATGATCATTTATGGGGTGAGAGTTCATTGAATTTTAGATCAATCAATAATTCTAGACTTTGGATAACAAAGCTGAATACAGCGATTTCATTGAGGTTTTGATTGCGGTTTAATTCGGTTCACGTTCGGCCACCATTACCGAACCGACCAAACTAAACCAATAAACAGTCAAATCAGTTTGAACCGAAACCGTTTGAAAGCTAATCAAAAACAATATCTAATCTTAAGTAAGGTAAAAATCGATCTGAAATTTGGCTAGACTGTATGATAGAAAAATATGCATTTATTCTAACTAATGAAATTCCTCATTGAGATCTTTTTCTTCTCACTATTCACCACTTCAACGGCCGCTTTGTGTGCGGTGACAAATGATCGATTGGCGTTTCCGATTCGGTAAGCGAAATCACAAAAACACATTTGGTCCTCTTCTAAATTTAGACTTCTGGTGGCAACAGAGAATCTCACGAAATTCGCGTTCTCTTTTCTGTTTTTGCTGCCTTTTCTTTGCGAATCACAAATAATGACGTAAGACTTATGAACTTTTTTTGTGGCAGTTGTATTTCAAAAGGCGAAAGCTATGCTCGGTCTGACTTGAGTTTTTAAAACTGAGTCAAAGTTTATTTACAATATCTATTGGGTTGGTGAATTGAAAACTGCGGGACTTTGAAATAAAATTTATTGAACATAAAACCATGAATTCATTCAAAATAATTTCCATTATTATTGACGACTTCTGCCCATTTTACAGGCAATTTGCGGATTCCTCTTTCGTGGTAGGATTTTGGTTTGTGTGTGAGACAAGTGTGAGACTCAAAAATGGAGGACTGGAGATGTCCCAGTTTGAGCACTTTCTTCAAAAGAAACCCATTTTGGTGTCAATAGAAAAGTTGCAGAAAATCAAAAATTAGGCTTATAGACAAATTTCGAAAAAGATACACTTAGTAGTTTCGCTTAAAATGCAAGTCTTGTGAAAATTCGTAAATTTGGCATTTCTTGAAAACCAGTCTTTGAATCGTTTTGAAAATTTGGATATAAGCTTCATTTTTGATTCTCTACAACTTTTCCATTGACACCAAAATGGGTTTCTTTTGAAGAAAGTGCTCAAACTGTCACATTTGACAATAGCCGGCAGTTTTCAATTCACCAACCCAATAGATAAGATAAACTCACTTTTGACAATCCAAAGGGTTTACGAAATAAAACGAATGAAACAAAAGCCCATAGATAACTCATAGTTAGTCTTAAATGAGAATTGGACTAATAAATGAGGAGAGTAGAGCCGAAACTTGTCGCAACTCTATCTACTGTTCTTTTTGTTAAGACTTTCGCAGTTTAGCTGTTCAACGGACTATTTGAAATCACTGGAAACTATCTTTACATGGATCAACTTCTACGGGGCCACTGATATGGCCCAGTACTGTCAGCTCATTGTGTCGACTAGGTAATTAGCCTCCAAAAAATTAATGACATGTAGGCACTAACTGCAAAAATTCAAACCTACAATCCGGCATTCTTGGTAGTAAATCCTGTTTGAAGCGGAAAGTTTAATTCGCCTCAAAACAATATTTGTCAAATCAAATACAATCAACATTTCTACTCTGACATTGAATCACTTTTCCCAATTAACTTTTCCCAAACAATTCCTTTAGTCGCTTCTTTGCTGTCTCGTTTGACGGTGCCTATTTTCGTTACACTCAGCGATGGCCATATCTACAAATGGCATGTCCGTTCGTTTTGCGAATCATTCTTGCCCGATTGAAGTTGCTCTTTTACGAAATGGATCGAATCCAGTCACCCATTGATATCACAATTATCATTTTTCCTTATTATTTAATGTGTGCCATGGATTTTATGACTAATCGTCAAATGAAGAAGGTTTGCTTAAAAGAAAATTCCCTAAAAATAGGTTGAAATAAATTTTTAGTTGAAAAAGAGCGGCACGACGACAAGAGCTGAGAAGTTGTTGATGTATCAAGTGAGTGTTTCTGTTTTTGGATCACATCTAAGTCGTTAGTTCTAATGGGTCAAAGGTCAAAGGCTCACCTCCACCGACTCTAGGTTAAAGAGAGGCCTGAATCGGTAGAGTCGAGAGTAAAAAGAAACATATGACAAAATCCTACAGTAAATCTGTGGAGTGGGTGGAGAGTACGGTAAATGTGGTCACAACTTAGTGAACAAGTAGTTATGATAGCCAGTAGCTTCTGTGCATAGAGTGCATTTCAATAGGATTTAAAGGGATTGGCAGAGTGAAATCTAAGCGAGCACTGGTGTTATTAGGTTGGTGCATAAGTCTTTACAATTTTTTCCAAATTTTTGTTTCCACAGAAGAGAATCCTTTACCAAACTTGTTATTTACTATTAAACTACTAAACTATTAAAAAGCTCCATCATTTCTTTATAAAATGGCTTTTGAGAGAAAGAAAGTTCGCTTCAAATCGGTAAAAACGCATTTTTGTGTAAACTTTTCAGTTGTTATTTTAAAGAAAATGGCTGGACGGATCGTTTTTCAAACTTTACAGACTTATGTAATCAAATGACTTTTATCTTTTTTGCTTTGGCACTAAAATCGGTTTGTATTGAAAAAAGTGTTGTGTGCGGCTTCGCATCGAAGCAGTTTTGGGTGCTCGCCTTTGCGCCTTTGAAAAACCACAAAAACAACTATTTCCAAGAATTTATAAAAGCCATTTTGCAGAGAAACAATTAACCTTTTTAATAGTTTAAATAGAAATTTTGCTAACTGCGGCATTATTTTTAAAAGACTTTTGGAAAGAAAATTATAGACTTATGCACCAATCTAATAGTTATTTTCCAAGCGGTTCATTATAAGTTGCAGCTATGGTTCTAATAAAATGTCCCAGATGCTTGCCAACTCTTCCGTCACCATATTGGTTACAATCGGCGGTCAAACGATTCTCACCATTGTCTATTTGTTTTTCTATGCCAACGTTATCATGCTTCTCCAAGTAACGCTGGTTCTCAATCAATATTTGCTTCTCTATTTTGTGCTCAGGTATTTGTAAAATACTTATTTGCTCAAATACCAATTACAGCCTAAATTTATTTAGCTTGCTTTCGGCGCTATTTCTTCGAAAACGATTGGAAAAACCACGAGCAGGAAAAAGGATTACCGTGGCCACAATCGGGTCAACAACACTGACACAACAACACACAACAACAACATTCATTATCTGAGTAGAATTGCATATTGTAACCTTAAAAAAATCAATTTTTGAACTGTATTGACTGTAATGACAATTGTGTGATGATCGGTTACAGAACAGTCTTCACGTATACAGGGTGTTCCAAAAAAATAGGATTTCAAATCGAATTTTCGAAAAAGTTTTAGTGGCTCAAGGCTCAAGGCTCAAGGCACCCCTAGTGCCAAAATGATTTTTTAATCAATTTTTCTTTGGTGTTTTATTCAACGTACCCACCAGACTCACCAAAGTTTTAATCGCAAATTCGTTTTTCGTTTCGTTTTAGAAGTTTTCTCAGGTTGAAGACGACAACACCAATGTAAAGGCGAATGAGTGTGATTCTTATTGTTGAAAAGATTTTAATACCATTCATCATTTTACTAGGTTACTTATGCCAATCAGATCATCAACTGGACTGCTTGGCACTTGCTTCAAACTTCTAAATAATTATTGTCTCTGATTGGGAGAATTTTCGAGCAACAAAAGTGTCAACTATGCTTGCTTACTTTCATTATCGATAATTATCTAGATCACTACAACTAGATAAATTGAAAACCCGACGCTGCTCACATTCATCCCTAATCAGTTCCACCATTTTGATCATTTTAGGAACAAGGTTCCGCAATCATTTCTATTTTTATTGAACAGAGTTATTTATCTTTCCTTTTGAATTAATCTTTTAAAGATTATTGTCAATTATGCGATGGCTGTTTTTTCTGGTGTTTCTCAAATTCCTTTGGATGTCTGAAGC
Source organism: Mesorhabditis belari (assembly GCA_958450365.1). NCBI lineage: Eukaryota > Metazoa > Nematoda > Chromadorea > Rhabditida > Rhabditidae > Mesorhabditis > Mesorhabditis belari. The sequence goes on from CAUEEP010000167.1 coordinate 172,695, forward strand.
TCTTGACGCATCTTGCCAAGAAGCTCCCACTCCTGCAGCAAAGATCATTTGTGAGCAACTGCACGAGATGGATACCCAGGCCGTGGTTTGTGACTTTTATTCTTCATTGACAAACAAAAATGGAAGACTTTTGTGTAGTTTTTTGATTGGCTTCTGCAGAGGAATCCTGAGAATTTGACCAAACTGAGCCTAAAGCATAAAGAGACTTTATATCAAATTTTGCTTTGCAAAATGCAAATATAAAGTGAATTTAGAAAGCGGAATATACTAGAACAAGAACAAAACATAATGTACACAGCAGGAGTTCTGAATAAAAATAAACATGTATTTGTTAAGAGTACGAAAGACCAGATTAAGTGATGTCCCTTCGTGATGTTTGTTTGATATTCAGATGAAAAAATCCTCGATTATAGCGAATACCGTATTTTCTCTAATAGTAGTGCACCCTGCTGAGTCGAGTTGATGACTATTTTACGGTTTCCAAGTTTTCACAGAAGCTCAACGCTCTAATCCCCCACAAGAACTCATCCTCAGCTACATTTTCCGACCCGACATTGATAGGTTCTGATAAGCAGTTTTCGAGATTTCGAGCAATTTAGGCGAGGCTTAGAGTGCACTATGATTAGGGAAAATACGGTAACCAAGGTCGATTTAGGAAGACTCTGAAAAACAGCAAAGTTTTGATATGCCACCGGGAGCTCCTGTTGGAGGAGCAGCTGGCCTTCCTGGATTAATGCAGTTTGGATGGGCGCCCGTGAGTGAGAAAATAGTGACAAACATCCGAGAATGCATGGATCTAAGCTGTGTTTGTGAAATGTTGACTGGTTTGTTGTCTGTTTTTTGGTTATAAACATATAATCAGGGAATCGATCTAGCACTTGCACATATCGAGGGAAACGTGTCGGAAAAGTTTGTGGATGAATGAGAAAAGGAAAAGTTCTCAATTACAGGTTATACGCAAAGAGTATCGACAGATGAGCGACTTCGAGAGACAACGATTTCATGAGGCCATCAATCAAATGAAACGAGCCGGGAAATATAATGAAATTGGTGAGTGAGCAGATTGAGTACCAAAGCTGATTGAGAGTGATTGATTTGGGCCCGGCATCACCAAAAACACTCAATTTATTGGGTTGGGGAGAATGAGTCGGCGCCGAAAATCAAAAAAATGTCTAAAACTTCTATTCGACTTCGTCAAATAATATGCGTTTGATATGAGTAGAATGGTTAACTAATTCTCTACAAAATCACATTTAAAAGAAAATTCAAACAGCGCCTCCGCTCAAGAACAAGCCATTTTTTCACAAAAACTACAAACTGTGATCTAGAAAAAAGCATTGGTGGGATCTTCCTGCAAATTTGGCAACTTAAGTAATTGAATGTGCTCTATCTTTTTTATATAAACACCAAAGAAGGTTTATGTGAAAGAAACTGTTCAAATGATGAGTCGGACTCTTTGCCATTTTAACCAGCTGCGTTTCGAAGTTCATAAACTCCACGAAAGAAAAGCTTTGTGGAATCTCTCAAAAGTGATTTTGTAGAGAAATAGTGGATCCTTTTGATGAAACCAAACGTATGTTTAAAGAAGGCTTTATGTGTGCAAAAAGTCCTTTAAAGTTGGGCGCCGACTCATTCTCCCCAACCCAATACAATTTTATAAAACAAATTTTGGCTCCTTTTTAGCGCGAATTGAAAATTTTTCTTTGCCAGTTTTCTAAATATGGCTTTACAAGCAAAAAAAAACAATTTTGTGGCAAGTTACGGAAAGCTTTTAGATCAGCACACAAAAAAATCAAAAATGCTTCAAAAGGCTTTAAAACTTTGATTTTTAGTAATGTTTTTAATTTGTATTTTGAATAAAGAAGAATTTCCTTCTATATTTCTTTTTCTTTTAGCAAAAATGCACTCCGAAATGAGTCAAGCAGGAGGCGCTCACTCTGGACCGGCCTTTCTACCGTGGCACCGGGAATTTCTCAAAGAGTTGGCTAGCATTGATTTTTGTCATAATCCTTTGTTTTCAGAGTTGAGCTAGATTTGAGACGAATCGATCCAGAAATCTACATTCCCTATTGGGATTCGGCTCTCGAGGCTCGCCTACCTAGACCACAGGATTCTGCGCTTTTCACGCAAGTTTAGCACATCTCTATCACTCATTATCTTAAGCCCGGACAAAATGCTCAAAATACTTTGATCAATGAGAAATTTAAAGACATTCGAAGACGAAACTCTTTAATAGAAATACAACTATTCAAATTGCAAACACTAGCAAGCACAAGTAAAAATAAGAAAGAGGTTTACAACGAGCTGACCTTGCTATCAGAAGTTAAAGAAAATCGACCCAATTTTTGTTGTTGACCTAGATGGAGTTGGGAAGTTGAGGAGTATTTAGTGTATCATGATTTAGCTCCCGGCAAAATCCCTAACTATATTATATTAAGTCCGAAAAAGATGCTCAAAAAACTTTTTCTATTTAGAGTTGAATTGATGGGAAGTGGCCAAGGAGTGGTCACCAATGGCCCGTTCACCAATTGGAGAACAATAGAGGTTAGGTGATGGAGCTAAAAAAGCAATTTCTTTTCTTCTTTCAAAATGTTCCCCTTCGACGTCAAGCGGGAGCAAAGGCAAGTCCAATGACAGTAGGTTTTCACAAGGCAAACCATTATTTATCGACTGTTTCATGATTCTGATATTGCCTACGTCCTCAACTTGACCACCATCAACAAGATGCTCGCCTTCTCTGCAGTTAGAGCTGTATGTTTGAGCTGGATCCAAACAAAGTTGACTTGTTTCAAATGAAATTCAAATCTTAAGTTTGCATTCTCAAAATATATTCGAGGATTAACATGTCGAATAATACAGTTTCTTAAAGGCAGCTACAAGATGCAGTTATTTATTTTAATAGAAACACATGTGCTTCTATTTTCCTCCCAAAATTGGGCGGCCAAAAAAGTAGGTAAGGGGGAACCAAATGGATCAAAAAAACTTCCTAAAAACTATTTTAAACGTTATCCCTTGGCCTAAAACGCACTAAAAACACGTTTAAAAGTAAAATCATTTTTTATCCGGAAAAATTTTCTCGGAAAAATCCATCTGATTTTTCCACCATCAACAAGATGCTCGCCTTCTCTGCAGTTAGAGCTGTATGTTTGAGCTGGATCCAAACAAAGTTGACTGACTCCCCCCTTATGATTTTTTTCAAAACACAATTTTTAAAATTTTTCGAAAACCAAGTTTTAAATTTTACTGCCGGTGCAATATTAGTTAATTTGAAGTCTAGAGCTATCCATAGAACCCCCACAAAGGGATTGAAAGTCAAGCTTTCAAAAGATCTCGAGGGGCTGGATTGTTGCTTCTATTAGAGACTGTGCTTTTATTAGAATAAATACGGTATTTCTCGAAACTACCGTAATCAATCAGTCAGTTTTGACTTAATCAGCTCAATTAAAGACTAATTGACTAATTGAATGGGCCTAATTGACGGTTTCTTTTGCAGAAATGCCAATATCGACTCGATTACAATTCTCTCGAGTACGCTCACGGAAATGCTCATTTGTGGATTGGAGGTAAAATGCATTCATTCACTAATTTCTGGTCTCCATCTCTAGGGCAAATGCTAGAGCCGATGACGGCCGCAAACGATCCAATTTTTTTCTTGCACCACGCATTTGTTGATCTTATTTGGGAAATGTGGAGACAAGCCACACAAGTTTGTTTGGGTACCTATAATTTTCTAATGACATATATAGCTTCCTTAAAAAAACTTAAAAAAGATATATCACAATTCAAAAAAATAGAATCCTTATGATTCGGAGTAAATCCTTTACTTTAGACTTTTAACGAAAAAATCTACCGGTCCTTTCTTGCCGTTGGCAATTTAAGGTTTTTTCTGTTTTTCTTAGCACCAAGCCTTCAATTTTGACTATTTAAACTATCATTCGATGCAGAATAAAATTGCGCGTCAAATGGTACCAAAATTAACTCAAAATGTAATATCCACGCAAAGCTGTTCGCTAAAAACCTAAACATCGCCCATTATGGGCGGAACTTAACCTTTTGTCTCATAACTTTGCGTGGCTATTATATTTTGAATTAATTTTGGTATCATTCGACGCGCAATTCTATTTTGCATCGAATGATAGTCAAAAACGAAAGGTTGGTGCTGAGAAAAACACCAAAAACCTTAAATTGCCAACGGCAAAAAAGGACCGACAGATGTTTTCTTTACAAGTTTACTTATTGAAATCTCAGATTCGTAAAGATTTGTGTACATACAAGCAAAATAGAAGTTTTGATACACTGATAAGTTATCTAACAATCAAATTTCTTATTACAGAATCGCGACCAACGTGAGTCCGAGTATACGGAGGACAACGAGCTCTGCTCATCAATACAACACTTTCGATCGTTACCAATGAATCCGTTCAATCAACGTTTGTTCGTTCGTTTAAGAAGAGAATCTTATTCAAGAATTAATTCAGAAATGAGGATGGTATTTCGAATAAATACACCGATGAGCTGTATGAATACACTCCGAGGCCAAACTGCACCGCCGGTGATCGAGATTGTGGAAGCCGGTAGAGGAGAAGAGCTTTCAATTTTCAGTCAACATTCGAATTCTATTAGCTCTTCAATCGAATTCTGTCTGTATTTATACCAATCTTTACAAATTTACGAAGACAAAAATTGAAAATGTTGGATCACTTGATCAGATTGAAGTCTATAACGAAAAGAGAAAACTACTGTTAGCTTTTTTTTACAGCTTTCTATTTTGTGACGTCTCACACGGAGCACCACGTTGTGCAGCAAAAGTCCGAGTTGGTGGCAGTGTGAGTAAAGTGTTAAATTCTAAAAATAAAGATATGAATTTTTGGAAAATACATTTTTTTCTTCTACTTTTTGTCGAAACTCTCCAAATCCGACACTCTAGGGATAATTTAGTGCCAAGGCTTTGTACGAGATGAAGATGCTTGTTACAATGGTATCTGCTATGAAAACGTGTGCCGACCCAAGGTTTACTTTTATCTCTACTCAAATAATCACTCGTAGGCTACGACTACAACCACTACAGTTGTAACTCCTGTGATCGTCGTTCGCCCACCAGTGCAAAATGTACCTAAATCGAACCAAATCTGTATCTAAATTGAACCAAATCGTACCTAAATCGAACCAAATCTGTACCTAAATCGAACCAAATCTGTACCTAAGTCGAACCAAATCGTACCTAAATGGAACCAAATCTGTACCTAAATCGAACCAAATCTGTACCTAGATGGAACCAAATCGTACCTAAATCGAACCAAATCTGTACTTAGATGGAACCAAATCTGTAGCTAATGGAACCAAATCTGTACCTAAATGGATCCAAATCTGTATCTAAATGGAAAGGAATTCAAGCACTGATGCATTGAGCGGAACCCTAATTTCCATAAAAATTCCATAATTTACATAGCATGTTATTTTTTGACAGTCAAAGAAAAAAAAAACAATATATTTATTATTCCTATTTTTAGCTTCAAAGACAAAAATTTTGTTGTCTTCATCTCTCAAAAAGTATTTTCAAAGGAACTTGAAATACAGATTTCGGATTTATGCAAATTTATGGTTACGCCAGATGTATAAGTACCGGAATTCGTTCTCTCAGCAAAAAACATTTCATTGATAGGATTGCTGGAACGAGAATCAATGCTGTCAACAATGGGCAAACCGTGGCGAGTGCACGAAAAATCCGGGTTATATGCGAACTTATTGCAAAGCTTCGTGCAATGTCTGCCGTCCGAATCCGCCCATTCAAGACGGTTTGTTACAAAAAAGATAACTGACAAACAGAAAACAAACGCAAAACTATTTTAAGATTGTTCGGACCGGCATCGAACGTGTGCATCGTGGTCTCGCTCGGGAGAGTGCACGAAAAATCCGAATTGGATGAAAGAGGTTCTCCTCAAGAGAATCGCATTTCTTACTAGAGCAATGCTCAAAAAAATAAAGCAAAGCAGTGAATTTGATAGGGAAGGATTTGGCTACATTTTGTTTTAGTTTTAGCACAACATACTTGCTTGAGTTGAACTCTAAATCACGATCGAACTTGTTTTTAGAATCAATTAACTTAATCCATTGGTTTTTTTAATTAATTCTATCATTTTTTCCTTAAAAGTTTATTCTAAAAAAATCTTCTAAATTTTCTCTAACTTTCCTTCAGAATGCATTTACATATGATTTTGTGTAAAGAGCATATACATACGTGTTTGTTCTCGCGAATTTAGGTTCTGTTTAGCTTAAATTTCACTCAAAAAGTCAATATGTCTCACACTACTTTGCTAGAATGTTTCAACTTGTAAAAATCTCTTTCCAAGCTTTTTTTCAGAACTGCCGCCGTAGCTGCGATTATTGCCAACAGACACGAGCACAGGCTTGCAAAAGTGGACACAGTAAGTCAATGAGTTGGAACTAGGGCAGATCAAAAACTCGTGCGCCGTCGGGACTCGAATCCACGACCTTTCGCTTACCGGGGAAATGTGCTAACCATCACACCACAACGCACCTGATCTCCTTTACTTCAGAGGGAGTTAAGTCTAGTTAGTAAAGATTTCAATAAACTCACTTTTTTCGCAGTCAACATCGTAAGACTCGAACTTATGTTCGATTCAATTCAACCTCTTAACAATCACTTTTCCAGCCACAACATCTACTCAAGCTCCCACGAAAGAACAGTGTGGGAACTCGCCCGGTTGTTTCAATGAATATGCCTGCTGTCCGCTTTGGGCTGTTCAAGTAATTTGATAATTTGTGGATCTGGGAGGGGGAGCTCAGAAAAAATTTAGCTAGGGGGAATCTCTTCCGTTCATTTTCCACTTGATCTTACTTGATTTTGTTTTTTACTTTTAGCTTGCACTTTTTCATTTTGAACTTCATTCTTTCATTTCCTACAGTTTGCGTTCACATTTTCTGCCTTCAGTGTTGTTTATTGTAATCGATTTAACAAGTTTATTCAAGCATTTACAAATATGGAACGAATCCTTTGGGAGTACCGGCAGGCCAGAAATTTTTGATGTCTTCGAGAATGGCGAAAACTGGACGATCAGCCCGGTTCATTTTCTAGATTCCCTCAGTGATGTAGCTCTCAAGCATTGTTCGATGAGTTCCGTGGTGGCGACAGTTTGCATCTTTGAATAGGCGCCACATCATCTCAATATGTTGTGTTGAAATCTAAATCACGTTTCTTGAATATTTTTTATTTTACAATAAACACAAGCCTATTGGTTGGATGTGAGCTTTTTTATGAAAGATGAAAGCCCAAAACCACCTTAAAAACAAAACTCCAGGTCGCGTATGTGTTAAATCGCAGCATGTAGCCTTTTCTGGTTTCACAAAATCGATTTTCAGGGGCAATGCCGTAACAGTTCGAGCTTCATGACGTGCAATTGTCGAGTCTCTTGTCTACTGTGCATTCCATCAGAATATCCATATGGAGGTGATTAGAGGATAGCAAGGGAAAAATTATTTTCTTGAACAATGTGTGCAATTAGAAAACAGGTAAAAGAAGCACACAGTTGAATTAATTGATTAGAACTTAACGTGATGTTTTGCTAACCGGCCATATTTATCTAACTACACTCATCGTCAGACAGTTCGAATTCTTTTGTGTATAACCCGATCCTTTTCAGAATGTGTCGATTATCACAAAGATTGTCGTGTTTGGGCAAAAAGGGGCGAGTGCCGACGAAACTCGTGGATGGAAGAGAACTGTCGATCGAGCTGTCATACGTGTTTTGTGATGCAGGAGCTCCGATCGAAGTGCGAAGTTGTGGGCAGCACTAGGTATTTGTCATGTTGAATATCTGAAACGGATGTGTGTACTAGGCAAATCCATAAGGGTCAAAGCTCTAAGAGTTTATTCAAAACTGTAACCTAAACCTTTTGAAGTACATCTATTTTGAGTTTCTCATAAAGTAATGCTAGTTTGATGCTTGAATTTAGTTCCTAATTCCTTTTATCGTAAAAACTCTTAAGATTAATTGGCACGATTCGTCAAGAAGCTCAAACATGACTTCAAAGTGATAAGAGAAAAAGATGCAACTTAATTTTGAGATTTTATTCTTCAAAGGTATTCTTTTCTATCTTCTATCATTTTCTTTCGATTCTTTTTTATTATATTTCTTTTTTCTATTCTTTTCAGTCTTTTTCAATGCTTTTTTTTACTTTCAAACGAGATTCGCGATATTTTGTGTTGCTAGAATGAATAGCCTCGAAAAGTTAAATAAAAATCTCATATTTTGAAAGTTTAATAGCAATCACTACATTTTTTCAAAAATCTCCAATTCAAGAAAAACAGAAAGCAACAAATAAGTGACCAGAAGAAGAAAATGCAAATGTTGACAACTTGGAGAAAGCGATCATTTTGGATGACATGATACAGAATATGGGGGATACAGGAAATCATATGGATCAATAAATAGACAATGAAGAGCACGAGACATTTGGATTTCTTAAAATAGATTCCACACAGTCCAACAACACAAAAAACAGGGTATGTAAGAAAAACAGCGACCCCGGTAATCGTGTGGATCTCCTCGAGAATCCCATGTGTCATAGTGGATTTCCACGAGCTGAAAGTATAGATATTTGTCGGAATTTTAAGCGTAACATTTGTCACAAACATTTGACATAATTTTATGAATACAATTATGAATTATATGTTTTATTTTGTTCTCTTTTGTAGCTTATTAGTACCGAACTCCTTTCCTTTTTCCCTTGCAAGTTTTTCTCCCGTTATGACTCTTCAAATTCAAATTATATTGGAGAAAAATGGACAAAAATGAGAACTAATCACATCTAAATCCAATTTTTGCCAAAAATATCAAACAAACCCTCCATTGCCGTTCATGTAAACGAGGGGCCCAAAGAGCGCCAAAGACGACAAGAAAAAGTGACGAGAAAAACGCGGAGATTGTCTGAAATGAGTTGATTTACATCCAGCATTTCCCTCTTTTCCCAACCTTTATTGTATTTCGATGTTTTGTCCAAAAAGCCGATTTGTCTACCTGAATTTTCACTGAAAGGACAAAATAAGGACATAACAAGAATTATTTGAGCTGAAACTTGACCCATTTTGAAAGGCCATCGAGTAGAGTCACAATATTTAGATAAACTCTAAACTTACACAGGAGTGTTCGGCTTGAATCTCTCCAAAATCGATCGCTTGTGGTTCGGGACTGGTTTGAGTCGCTTTTAAATGTCGCTGATCATGAAACTCTTCCGTGTCCAAAGTGAACAACGAACTGTCGTTGATGGATGGACAAACTGAAATTCTATGGAATTATCATTGAAAATTGGGCATAAATCTTGAGTAATTACAAGTTATTTGACGCATTTAGACTTATGTTTGGCTTGGTATGTGTTTAAATGTGATCAAATATCGTAACTTTAATCAAACTTCTTCCAACTCGGAAGCAACAAATTCAACAAGAAACGAGAAAAGCTTTAAAATGACCGCTTAAATAAGCAACAAATGAACATCTAGATAACGAGTGGATACGAAAATGGCAGGGTTTAGGGAATGACAACGAGTTGTCCTTTGTCCTATTGTCATATTGGGTCGGAGCTGGGACTCAAAAATGTCCGCCGCCGGGGACTCAAACCCACGATCTTTCGCATATCGTTGTCACTTCAATGGCTTTGGTATGTTTGACTGCGACTGCTCTACCACATAGCAACAGTGCAACTGATCCCACCAGGAAATTATGCCTTACTAACGATGGGTAGTCAACATGCTTCTTTAAAGCAAATTATCATTTACCTATTTCCGATGCCGATCTGCCGAAGTATTCACTCATTGGATATCATCCAGAAAAAAAAACGATTAGTTTAAAATTAACTTTGCAAGCACACAAAGCTCACTTTAGCGAAATGAAATTTTGAAGTTGAAGTACTTGTTTTTCGAAATGAAATCTTGAAGAAATGTTCCTGTTTTTTGAACGAATTGTTTGTGATCCTTAGAGGCGGTTGTTTTCAAAAAAAGACATTTTTCTTTTGAAATTAAATACTGATAAATGTTTCTGCTAAACATTTTTGTGTGCATTGGCTCATTTTGGGCGCTGTTTATAGGACTGATTGTCAGACTCTGTTTGTATGTATTTCCTTGTGACGTCTGTTTATCTCTCTTGTTGAAGGCTTTTGATTTCATCATTCCCCATTTAAAAACTGATAAAAATGTGTAGACTGGTGTCACTTATCGGGGTAAATTTTACGTAGAACCCCTTCCAAACATGGTCTGTTAGTTGCAAAAAAGATAATTGTGTAGCTACCCCATTTTTTAAAGAGACATTTTTGACGATAAATCGTTGGTTTTTTGCCAGAATCCTGCAAAAATCCTAATCTCTGACCAAAATCTACCCTAGAAAGTTGATTTTTTAGCAAAAAACACTGTGTCAGAGTCCAAAACTTAAAACGTGGCAGAGTACATGGCCTGATATTGAAAAACCTTCAAAATTGTGTCTAGCTTTATCTAGAAAAACGCGTGTTTAATTGTGTCTAGCTTTGTTGAAATTGATCTATTCTTAGACTCAAAAAATGAGGGTTGAACATTTTTTTTTGTGAGATTTGTCCTGAAAGGGGTCCCTATGTGTAGCTCAAAACGAAATCCGTTTTCATTTGAACAATTTGCGAATTTTGAAAGCTTCTTGTTGTTCTGTTGAAGAGATGTTGTTATTGTGTTCACGGGAGAAACTTTTTACCCAAAAATCTTTCAAAAGAAGAGCCAGGAGGTTTTCCTCTTGACTAGGCAAAGTTTCGTTTACTTTGAACTTGGCTTTTATTTTGAAAAACTCCTAAACAGAATAAAACGAGTTAGAAATAAAACTTGGTCTTAAACAATGAAATTTTGAGCTTGCAATAAAAAACATTTCATGAATCGATTCTCATCGATTGTACTATTGTACTCAATCATCTTCTCCAATATTTTTTTTTCTTTTAAGTTTGAGTTCTAATTTTTCCACAATTTCTAGAAGTTTACTAAGATTACTACGATATTTGGGGATAAATCTTTAAAATTCTTTCCTATTTCTCTTAAAAATTTTGTTTAGAATTCAGATGACTAGGAAAAGAAAGTCATCTTCAGGAAAGAGATTGACATCTCAAAATTCTTGTCGATTTCAACCTATAAACCAACTAAGGACAAAATCCACTGGTTTTCCAGTGGCTTTTAACTTGTAAAGTAACTAAGGACAAAATCCACCGGTTTTTCAGTGGATTTCACCTTATAAAGCAACTTTCGGTTCGGGCAAACATCCACTAGGAGAAATTATCATTTACAGTTGGCTAAGGTTATCCGATAAGCTTTTCTTGTTATGCTAATATTTATTGTCGGTTCTTTTACATTTTAATTTGTATGCACATCCTTTAGTCATCGTCTCTCCCATTGGTACATTCATCCACATTTGTGCAATATCGCGGACCCTTCCCTTCGGGATTCGACCAGCAGCAAACTTTTTCCTGCGGGCAAAATTGCTCCTCTCCGCGACATTTCCGCGGAAAACCTTTCTAAATTATCTTTTCACTCTTCATTTACCAATACAATTCGTATTTATCATTTGAAGAACTCAAAAAACATACCAAAGCCATTGAAGTGACAACAAAGGAAATCAAAAAGAGTAAGAAAAAGAGTTTCATCGTTTTTTTGACAAAGTGTTTGTCTATTTTCAGTTTATTTATAGGGGAAAATGATTCAAACTTCTGTTTTTAGGAAAAAGACCTCATGGGACTCCATAGTACCATTTAACTAATATTATTTGACAAAGCTTACTCATAGTTTTGTCTAGAAGCGAGAAAACGTTCAACAAAAATAGTTGACAAGTCCTTTTTCATGACATTCAACCGAAAAAAATAGATTGACGACGCTTTCATCATCTCAAAAGCACTTTGAGGTTTTTTAAACGTGTCATGCAAGTCTTTGTTGTTTACAAAAGCTTGAAGGCATCACGGTCATTGCACCCTACTTTTATAAGCTAGCACATTTATATTTATAAGCTTTTATAAGCTAACAGATTTGCGACAGAGCCATTTTTAGCTATCTAGTGAAAAATTAAAGAAATGCAAATTTCCAAACTAATCGGTAGATTCAAATGCTTCAAACAGTGTTTGGGCCATGCTTGCTTTTCAACTGAATATTGCTCTTTCCCATTCCCAATCTTATAATTAAAATTGCTTATAATGACCAGCTCAAATCGAAGAGTTTCATCGTTTTTGACTGCTCGACTTTAAAAAAATCAACTAACGCGAGTTTTATAAGAATTTGTAAATAAATTTGCAATCGTAGGGCAATTTGTAAATAAATAGGAGAAAACAAATCATAGATCAATTGGTTTATTATTCATTTTTAAAAAGTAACCTTTAAAAAGCAGACAAGACTTTCCGATCAACCTGGTAAAATTTCTATTTCGATTAAGCCAACAATAGTTTTGCTTTTGCAACGTATCAAAATTTTATTCATTTTGAACAAGTGCAAAGAGAGAAAAGAAACATGATCAGCGTGCACAAAAACGACTGTAAATCACCCAAAAAAGCTTCTATCATAAAATGAAAAGAGTCATAACTAGAGTGTGTACATCCCTCGAGTAATGCCCACTTTCTAAAAGGTACCTATTTAACGAATATAAGCAACCAATCAATTTTGACCAATCACTTCAATTTTGGTGTCATTGCCTGAGCATTGAAATTTCTCATTGATTGATACGAACGTTGAGCTGATTGAGTCAAAACTGACTGATTACGACAGTTGCGTAAAATAGGTACCTTTCAGAAAGTGCATTACTCGGAATGTACACACGCTATTCATAACACACAGATGACTTGCTATGAGAAAAATAAAATGTAACGCTTCCATCAACATTCTAATATGTGTCAACAACAACAAACACCATCGAATGATGTGGCTTCAAAAGCACGATTTCGTATCAAACCCTGGTAATCCATGACGAATTTTTCATATTTTACTCGATTTTTTTTCTTGGTGAAAGACCTGAAATTTTAAGATTATTAATCGGGTCTTATCTTTTGCGTTTAGCATATTTACGATAGTTTTCTTTTTTTCATTTTCTCCTTGTAAACTGTTCTTCGCTCACCTGAAATTTTGCTTTTTGTCTGTCGAGAAAGTGATCGAGGATGACACGATGAATGTAGAGATATTGCTGAAGATCCACTTTGGTTTTTTTATGAAAAAACTCGATGTAATCAGAGTTTTTTAGCTGATTCAGTCATTAAATAAATGGAATGAGCGCTGTTCATGCTTGAATTCTTATTAAGAAATCCTCAAAAGTTAGATGATTGGGTTAATCGAAACCTATACACCAATTAACGTTTTGCTTTTAGATAAGTCAGATTTTAATTTAACAATAGACCAAAAAAATGAAAAAACAGCTTGAAATTGAAACCTCGCAAGATTTTTGAAAACTTAGAAACACTATCATCTAACCCAACTAACCAAATCGAAGAGAATCGACCATAGCCGGTATGATCGAAGTTGTTTCATTAGATCGCACATTGTAGGGATTCCTCTTTTTAGGTTGCTGCATTCAAGTAAATATCTAAAAGTGGAATGATGAATTAATGCGTTGATTTAATACTTTCACTCACTCGATAGCCACCAAAATCGACGTTCTTCCCGTCCCACCACCACAATGCATCACGATCGGTTTTTGTGAACCGCGAATTTGGGAAAGTAGTTCCTGAATCACTCAAAAATTATGCAGATTAAGTAGATAAAGTGCTTTTTAGGCTTTTTTAGCAATCAATCATCAATAAATACCTTAAAATCACAACAAGCCATTTTGAAAAAAACAGAATAGCTTTCTTACCGTAGAAACTCGACTTCCATAACGAGACAGATCAGAAAATCGCGCAACTCTAGGCACTTGATCTAGCCTCCAGCGTATCGGATTCCAATAAACTTATGTTTATTTAAAAACCAAGATTTTAAGCTATCTAATGATATTGATCAGTAATGTTTTTCTTTCAAAAAAGTGAGTCAAAAACCTTAATGAGACTTAACGAGACAATTCCTCGTTATCCGTTATGTCTCAATAAGGTTTTTGATATATCGCTTGATTTAAGATATCATTAGATAGCTTAAAATCTTCGCTTTTTAATAAAAAAGTTAATTGGAATCCGATACTCCGGGGCTAGATCAAGCGCCGGGAGTTGCGGGTCCAAAAATAAAAATTGCTTTAATTTACCACGCATGTTATCAACAAAGTTATTTAATTGGTTAAAAACTCACGATTGGAGTCCGCAAACAGCTCGGGACTTCCCCTTCTCGCCAACCTTCCCACATAAAGTGTCGGATCTGAAAGAAATCTTTTAACTAAATACCGAAAAATACCATTCGTTACTCCTTTTTTCCATCGTTGTTATACATCATTTTAAAGGTCGCAACTTTTAGCCATGACATTTCGTCGATTATTTGATGATGAGCCTGAAGAGTTAGTCAATGCATCAAGCTAATCTTGAACTAACCTCAACATTTGTGACTTCAAGCTTGTCAGTGATCCTCATTGTCCTGTTTTTATTTCTTGGAAAATACTAAAATGATAAGTTTGAAGTTCCGATCACGCCCAAAACCTGAGCACATTTTGTGTAACCCTCGTTATCGACGAAATCACATAACATGACGATTGTATCAGATTCTTCTTGAAGCATCATCAACCTTAACCCACTTGCCACAAGGTTTTTCAAATTTTTTCTTGGCTCTTTGATCTTTAAACAAGTCTACAAAAGTTCACAGCAAACCAATTCACAGATAAATGATCCTTGCGTATTTCCCTTTCCTTTGATACCAAATATGAGTCGATTGGTTGCCGATCAACTGTTTTAGATTAAAGGTCAAAAATTCAAAAAAGAGGAAAAGCTTGTCGCACATCCGCGCGAAAATGCATTTTGTGATGAAAATTGATGTTATACCTATCATTCGATAGAAAAAAGTGTTCTAAATCCGAACCTCAATATCATTTTTAAATTCCATCGACAGTTTTGTTAGAAAGTGGGCCTTTTCAAAAAACGCAAAAAAGCCAAAACGTAAGTTCGTAAAACGGCCATAAAATCTTGCACCTTAAACCACCTTGCTTTTTTTCAGATATTCTGAAAATAGGCATTTTGAGCTTTTTTTCGATTATTGTAAGTTATCGGAAATTTGCTAGAATTACTCAAATTTTAGAAAGGGAAAAGTATGAAGATATCAGATCAAAAACCAAGTTTTAAAGGCTTTTACTTTGAAAAAAAGTCCACTATAGAAGAAAATCCGTCTGATAATTTTTATTTTACAATCTTTTCTAAACATTTTATTTCAAAAAGTAATTAAAAATAATCATTCTGGGCAAAGTTATAACTTTTTTCTTGTCCTACTCAGAGATAGGGTCGTGTTTTCTAAGGCACGCTTCAATTACCGTACCCCTGAATGCCCTTCAATTACCGTACCCCTGAATCAGAGTTAATTATATGCTTGTTTTTGAAATAAGAAGAAGAAATAAGAAACTAGCGGCTCATAAACAAAACAAGTTATGTAAGCTTATTTATTGAGTAGCCGACCAACCAAAAATCCACAATCGTCCCGTCAAGAGGCCCCTGTGTACAAATGAAACGTCGCTCGGAGCTTGGCGTCCCCACATAATTTGCATGAATATACTTAGATGGAGCGTCTTTATGAGTGATCACAACCCGATGAGCATCTCCACAAGTTTGACCACCAGAACTGAAAAAATTATGGGTCCATATCAAAGGAGATGAGACAGCTAAAATCAAATGTGGAGGTTTACTTCTCTAAAAGTTTAGCCAGTTACATTTTTGCTCAAAAACTGTAAGCAAACATTAGTTTATGAGTTCGGTGATTGCCTGTTTTTGTGAGATCCGTTTTGAAAAGCCCATGGTACTTTTTTGTTCGACCATTGTATCTATTGTACAATTGTATATTTTCGTAACTTATTGTTAACTTATCATAAAGCATAAGCCCTATCCTCGGGATCCGGGCGTCAGGATCACTTGTAAAGTCTGTACACTACGAACACTTTTACGAAAATACCGTAATCAAGCATCAAGACTCTACGAAAATACCGTAATCAAGCAGTCAGTCTTGACCCAATCAGTACAATTTTGATACCATTGGCATTGCAATTCCTTCTCGATTCACATTAAAATTGATCTGATTGAGTTAAATCTGACTATTTGAGTACGGTGCCTCTTAGATGCCTTTTTGAAAGTGCATTAGGCAAGATGTACACACTTTAATCACTGGCGCTGTATCTCATTGGTAGAACAATCGTTCGGTATATGAAAGGTCACAGGTTCGAGCCTCGGCACATTCTTTCTTGATTCGAGAAACTAATCGTTGACTCAAATCACTCAAAAATTTTTCTCAACTTCATGGTTTTTGACATTTGAAAAAGAAGGGTAGAATAGAAAGCTTGTGAAATTTCTTTCGTAATCAAGAAAGACGATTGCTGAACTCAAATTTTGGTATTTTGGCGCTAACGGGGGCCAGACTCCATTTTTTCAGAATTGCCTATGCTGAACCGATTGGAAATACTTTAGGGAAGTTTAGAATAAGTTTTTATATGTCACTTTCTCACATTGACCTTGTCACTGTGGCAAAAGAACAGCCCTACAGAGACATTACTTGATCAAATGATCCAGATCATATCGCAAAACCCTTTCAGCTTTTCGAACGTGTTTTTAAATAATTTTGCATAATTTATTACGTTGAAAAATTCATATCAAACCTAGAAAAGGTAGAATGAGAACTGATCAAAAAATGTCTGGTGAATGACTCCTCCAACCCGAAAAGTACCCAAATTTTAAACGTTAAACCAACCGGTTTCGACTCCCATTTGCCATGTAGGCACGAGTTGAAGTCCCATTAGGAATCCAGTCGGAAAGCTGCACAAATTCTCTGCGAAGCCCAGAAACTCCCATGTCTAGAGCATATTGCATCCATCCATCGAGCTAACTCGAAGTTTATGTAGCTCTTAAAAAAACCTTACCACTTTTGCATTTTGAAGTGCCCAACAGCGAAGTGATTTCGTCACTTCCAACAATTTCAGCGTTTCCATAGTGCCCAACTTTTTCAGTATTTCATGTTGAAGCTCTGCCGGGAGGCGGAGAGGAAACAAAGTTCGCTTGTTTCTACAGAGTTACTAATGCACACATTCAAGGTTGAATTTTACCGGTCCTCTTTCTCCATCAACATCTTTATTTCTTGTTCATCCGGCAAAACCCTCTGTCTTGTTATTGGCTCAAAATAGTTAATATACATTTCCTTTCGACACACAGGGAACAAAGGTTCGTAGCACTGAAAACGTTTTTGAACCTTCTTCATGCCAATTAAACAAGTTACTCACACAACATAGTTGTCCCATATTCCGTGAGCAAAAAAACACGGGTAATAAGATTCCCAATCGAATACGGGCTTAAAATTCAATACAATTAGCAGAATTCCAGCATAAATGCGAATCTCTATTGACTTTCTACAGCTTGGGGCCATCATCAGACCCTTCAAAGATATCCATCAGCAGAATATGGGTCAATATTTGAGTCCGATCAAAAATCAACATTCTGGAGCTTGGAAAGAAATAAACTAAGGACTAATCATAAGATGACCTTTGAAATTTACAATTCATAAAAAAGCTTAAATTTATGTGACATTTTTAACTAAATAATATTTGTTTATTTGAAAAGTTTAAACTTTAACAACTCATTTGATTTATTGAACATTAAAGCAACTTTGTCGACTCGATATATTCATTTCTAGATTTCGAAAACATGAAACGAAAATACGCATATGTCAGTCATAATTTCTACTCGATGCAAACGCTTTTCACACTTCACATTCACAAACTAAATCTGAAAAGTGGAAATGAACAAAGATCAGAATTCAAATGAACCCAAAGCTCTTCGAAAATCTTTCCGAGCATGATCAAATTACGACAGGAAAATCTGAAGAGTTCCAAAAAAGTGTTCGTTAATCTTATGTTCACTTTATCATCATTTGCTGCTGAAATTGTAAAAAGGAATTTTCTTGAACAGATAATTTTGAGAGATTAACTTATCTTACAACCCGTAAGTTGTTTCTTGAATCTATATTGGGAATATGAAATCACGGCTTCTTCGGACGAGCTTTGAAGAAAACTAAACCATAACTTTTTCTCCAATTTCTTCCTAATAACAATTGAAGTTTTGTTGATTATACGCCGAAATTTGATCTCGATCTAATGCAGTTTTTAAAAACTGAAGGAGGAGCACCTTTTAGAAAACATGATTTGAAAGGTTTGATTTGAGAGGAACACACTCTAGGTTCGACTCCTATTAAGTTTTTCTTATTTTGAACAGCTGTTTTATATAGTTCCCTAATCCTCTTCTCTTCGTAATTGCTAAATATTCAAATTTTGTTCAACAAAAAATAATATAAATATCATAATAAACAAATAATTTAACAAACATGACAACAATCGATGAAATGAGTAAAACATAGTCCAATTTACATTTAGCACAACACATAAAAGCGTTCGATGGTCCACCTTGAAGTAAATGTCAACGGCTTTCTCAAATGGAATAAAGGGGGCATCAACGTACTGTTGTACTGAGGTTTATAGTGCAGCAATCCCCCTTCCCGACCCACCCAAAAGTGGGAAGGGGAAAGGGCCCCCCTTCCCCTACCCACTTGAGTCACAAAGATGAATAAGTCATTTCCCTGGACAAATTGATTGATAAGCTGATTGATAAGTATTGTTAAGCTTTTTAAGGCACTCACCTAATAGAATTTGCTGTGTGAGATACAGTGCGTTGCAAAATGATAGCCTCGATTTTTGCGATTTTCTGATTTTAAATAACTAAAAAAGCAAAACGATGCTTAAATTCGAATTTTATATACAAAAGTACGCACAAATACCGTTTGCCAAATAATTTACTTTAAAAGGCCAAATTTTTCAAACATTTCTTTATTTTACACCTGTTGCAAAATGATAGGACCACTAGGTTTCTTTTTGATTTTCTACCTGTAATAGCCATAGTTTCTGTTTACTTTTTGCTAATTTTTATTTTTTAGGAAGGTGAATTTGGCTTTCGCGGATCGAAAAGATGAAAATTTTGAAAATATAGAGAATTGAAGCCGGAACTCTTGCAGACACATTACCAAAAAGTCTTTGATTAAAGTTTTACAGCCCATTTTACAGACCCTTATGTCTGTAATGAGAATGAGTCCAATTTGACTGGTCTCCGAGACGCTCTCCTTTGTGGCTGTTTTCTGACGAAAAAATTTATCTAAGAGAAATTTTTCGGGTGTTTAATACATCAGAATGTAGTATTTTGTCTGGTATCAAAAAATGATGATGACACCAAAGTGCTTAGACAATGTTAACCTAACCCAAAAATTGAGCTGAAGAAAATCTTCTTTTGACAATCCAGCAAAAATCGGGTTTTTGGGAAGTTCAACTCTCAGTGTTTCGTATTCGGATGAGTCTTGTGGCTCTAAATTTGTTGGAAATAACTTTTTAATAAGAAATATATTAATTAAATAAAAAAAAAGCTTTTCTTAAATAGGAATTTTTTCATCAGAAAACAAGAAAATGACAGCGTCCCGGAGACCAGTCGAATGGGGCGCATTTAAAGTGGTATTCTGGTCTCCAGCGAAATCCGATTTTTGCTTCGAACCATTATAAGCCGTTCTCAGCGACCGGCGCACGCTACTGGTTTGGCCGAGTTCGAAACAGAACTCAGTTCATGTTCAGTCGAGTTCAGTCGAGCCGAACTGGGAACTGTTTCTCTAAAAATTGCTTATAGTGAAAGTATTGGTTTGGCCAGAAAGTCTTCTCCACCATTTTGAAATTTTTGTTTATAAACTTCCGACCAAGAAGAACAAGAGCAAAAGAGAATCGAATACTCGAGATGGCTTCCAAGAAGGATCCGAACATAACATCAACTGAGGGAGCTCGGCTGATCAAGAATGTTGCAAACAAGGATATCTCTCGATGGACCGTTTCTCGACGATTGGCTCAAGCAGGACTTTATAGCCGGAGAGTTGTACGAAAGCCTTTGATGATCGCTGGCCACAGGAAATAACGGCTTCTATTCGCCAGGACGCACCAAAGTTGGACAAAGTAGAATTGGGTCAACGTGATTTTTGTCGATAAAACAAAAGCGGATATCTTTTCTCCAAAAGGCAACCACTTGATCAGACGACCCATTGGAAAGCGAATACTCCTTAAATATGTGCGACCTACAATGCAAGCTGGCGGAGGATCAATCATGTGTTTTGGTAAGCCTTATTTCTAATACATGCTTTAATTTGTCTTTTTCTAGGGGCGATGACAAAAAATGTGGCAGGTCCGCTCGTCCTCGTCCAGTCAACCATGAATGCTCGGCAGTATATGGAAATGCTAGAAGGATGTCTACTTCCATTTGCACAGGATTATATGGCTCCTGAATGAGTTCTCTACCAGGACAATTCGCCGGTCCACAAGAGCAAGCTCATGATGGGTCGCACGGTGAATCTCTCAAATGGAGGAAAGCTCATCTCCCTGGATGGTTTGCCCTTAATAATGTTTTGTTGGTCAAGGTGCCCCCCTATGTCGCCTGATTTAAACGTTATTGAGAATTTATGGGCTTGTGATGGCAAAGTTACGAAGAAAAGACTTTCACACAAAAGTTGACTCATGGTTTTACATACGAAAAGTTTGGAGCTCAATTCGCCCAGCAACTCTTCACGAATTAGTCGACTCAGTGCCTAAACGACTTAATGAAGTGATTTTGGCAAAAGGTGGACCGATTGAATATTAATTTTTGATGTTTCTGTATAATGTTGCAAGACTTTTGCACTCGGTACTGTGAAACAAATCATAGATCAATTGGTTTATTATTTATTTTTAAGAAGTAACCTTTAAAAAGGCAGATAAGACCTTCCGATAAACCTGCTAATATTTCTATTTCGATTAAGCAAACAGTAGTTTTGCTTTCGCAGCGTACGAAAACTTTATTCATTTTCAACAAGTACAAAGAGAGGAAAGGAACATGATCAGCGTGCAGAAAAATGACTGTAAACCACCCAAAAAAGCTTCTATCATAAAATGCAAAGAGTCATAAATAGGCTGTGTACATCCCTCAAGTAATGCCCACTTTCTAAAAGATACCTATTTCACGAATATAAGCCATCAATCAGTTTTGACCAATCAATTAAATTTTGGTGTCATTGTCTGAGCATTTAAATTCCTCATTCATTGATACGAAAGTTGAGATGATTGAGTCAAAAATGACTGATTACGACAGTTGCGTAAAATAGGTACCTTTCAGAAAGTGCATTACTCGAAATGTACACACTCTATTCATAACACACAGATGACTTGCTATGAGAAAAATATAATGTAACGTTTCCGTCAACATTCTAATATTTGTCAACAACACTTCCCTACTGATCTGGAAAAATCTGGGTTCAAAAGTCCAAAATGGACAAATCTGGGTTCAAAAGCACGATCTCGTATCAAACGCCTGTAATCCATGACGAATTTTTCATATTTTGCTCGATTTTTTCCTTGGTGAAAGACCTGAAATTTTGAGATTATTAATCTGGTCGTATCTTGTGCGTTTAGTAAATTTACGGTAGTTTTCTTTTTTTTCATTTTATCTTTTTAAATTGTTTCTCGCTCACCTGAAATTTTGCTCTTTGTCTGTCGAGAAAGTGATCGAAGATGACGCGATGAATGTAGAGATATTGCTGAAGATCCACTTAGGTTTTATTAGGAAAAAATTCAATGTAATCAGAGTTTTTAATCAGATTAAGTCATTAAATAAATAAAATGAGCGCTGTTCACGCTTGAATTTTTGTTAAGAAATCCTCAAAAGTCAGATGATTGGGTTAATAGAAAACTATAAACCAATTAACGTTTTGCTTTTAGATAAGTCAGATTTACTCGTTTTTGCTTTAGCCGGAGATTTAGAGGCAGATTTTGCTTTACTTTACTCGTTTTGGTTACTCTCTATAAGTTGCATTTAAAAATAAACCAAAAAATGAAAAAAACAGCTTGAAATTAAAACTTCGCAAGATTTTGGAAAACTTAAAAACACGATCATCTAACCGAACTAACCAAATCGAAGAGAATCGACCACAGCCGATATGATCGAAGTTCTTTCATTAGATCGCACATTGGAGGGATTCCTGTTTTCAGGTTGCTGCATTCAAGTAAATATCTAAAAGTGAAATGATAAATTCATGCCCTGATTTAGTACTTTCACTCACTCGATAGCCACCAAAATCGACGTTCTTCCCGTCCCCCCACAACCACAATGCATCACGATCGGTTTTTGTGAACCGCGGATTTGGGAAAGTAGTTCCTGAATCACTCAAAAACTACGCAGATTAAGTAGATAAAGTGCTTTTTAGTCTTTTTTAGCAATCAATCATCAATAAATACCTTTAAATCACAACAAGCCATTTTGAAAAAAATATACCTTTCTGATAAGAGTATACCTTTCTACGGATAACGAGGAATTGTCTCGTTAAGTATCATTCAGGTTTTTGACCCACTTTTTCAGAAGAAAAAAAGTTAGTCATGAATATCATTAGATAGTTTAAAATCCTGGCTTTTAAATAAAAAAGTTTATTGGAATTCGATACTCCGAGGCTAGATCAAGCCCCGGGAGTTGCGCGACCCGATTTTCTGATCTGTCTTGTTAAGGAAGTCTAGTTTCTACTGTAAGAATTTATCTCGTTAATTCTCGTTAAGCAAGTCTGGTAGAAACTCTGAAAAAAGAAATATCAGGTTGAAAAATAAAAATTGCTTGAATTTACCATCCATCTTTTCAACATAGTTATTTAATTTGTTAAACACTCACGATTGGAGTCCGCAAACAGCTCGGAACTTCCCCTTCGCGCCAACCTTTCCACATAAAATGTCGGATCTGAAAGAAATCTTTAAGGTAAATACCGAAAAATACCATTCGATGCTCCTTTTTCCCATCGTTGTTATATATCATTTTAAAAGTCGCTACTTTTAGCCATGAGATTTTGTCGATTATTTGATGATGAGCCTGAAGAGTTAGTCAATGCATCGAGCTAATCTTGAACTAACCTCAACATTTGTGATTTCAAGCTTTTCAGTGATCCTCATTGTCTTGTTTTCATTTCTTGGAAAATACTAAAATGACGAGTTTGAAGTTCCGATCACACCCAAAACCTGAGCACATTTTGTGGAACCCTCGTTGTCGACGAAATCACATAACATGACGATTGTATCAGATTCCTCTTGAAGCATCATTAACCTTAACACATTTGCCACAAGGTTTTTCAATTTTTCTCTTGGCTTTTTGATCTTTGATCATGCTTCAATTACCGAACCCTTGAATGCCCTCAGTGCTAATTCTATGCTC
Organism: Mesorhabditis belari; assembly: GCA_958450365.1. Taxonomy (NCBI): domain Eukaryota; kingdom Metazoa; phylum Nematoda; class Chromadorea; order Rhabditida; family Rhabditidae; genus Mesorhabditis; species Mesorhabditis belari. Next base: position 196,089 of record CAUEEP010000167.1, read on the forward strand.
GTTTTTTAAATAAGAAGAAGAAACCAGAAACTAGCGGCTTATAAACAAAGCAAGTTAAGTAAGCTTATTCATTGAGTAGCCGACCAACCAAAAATCGGCAATCGTCTCGTCAAGAGGCCCCTGTGTACAAATGAAACGTCTCTCGGAGCTCGGCGTTGCCACATAATTTGCATGAATATATTTATTTTGAGCGTCTTTATGAGTGATCACAACCCGATGAGCATCTCCACAAGTTTGTGCACCCGAACTGAAAAAACTATGGGTCAATATCAAAGGAGATGAAACTGCTCAAAAGCAATTGCGAAGGTTTACTTCTATAAAAGTTCAACCAATTACATTTTTACTCAAAAAATGTAAGTTGATTGAGTTGTTGAAAATATTAGTTGATGAGTTCGGTGATTGCCTGCTTTCGTGAGATCCCTTTTGAAAAGCCCATTGTACTGTTTCGTTCTACCATTGTATCTATTGCACAATGGTAGATTTTCGTAACTTCTTGTTAACTTATCATAAGACATAAGCCCTATCCTCGGTAACCTGGCATCAAGATCACTTGTAAAGTATGCACATCTCGAGCACTTTCTAAAAGGCACCTATTTTACGAAAATACCGTAATTAAGCAGTCAGTTTTGACTCAATCAGTCCAATTTTGATACCATTGGCATTGCAATTCCTTCTCAATTTACATTAAAGTTCATCTGATTGAGTTAAATCTGACTATTCAAGTACGGTACTTTTAGTGCTGCCTCTTAGATGCCTTTTTGAATATGCATTACGCGAGATCTACACACTTTAATCACTTGCGATGTAGCTCCTTGGTAGAACAATTGCCCGGTATATGAAAGGTCACAGGTTCGAGCCTCGGCACATTCTTTCTTGATTCGTGAAACTAACCGTTGAGTCAAATCACTCAAACATCCCTCTCAACTTCATGGTTTTTGACATTTGAAAAAGCACGGTAGAATAGAAAGGTTGTGAAATTTCTTTCGTAATCAAGAAAGAAGATTACGGAACTCAAATTTTGGTACTTTGGGGCTAACGGGGGCTAGACTCCACTTTTTCAGAATTGTCTATGCTGAACCGATTGGAAATACTTTAGGGAAGTTTAGAATAAGTTTTTATATGTCACTTTCTCACATTGACCTTGTCACTGTGGCAAAAAGAACAGCCCTACAGAGAGATTACTTGATCCAATGTTCCAAAACACTTTCAAACTTTTCGGACGTGTTTTTAATTAATTTTGCTGAATTTATTACGTTGAAAAGTTCATGTAAAACCTAGAAAAGGTAGAATGAAAACTGATCCAAAAATGTCAGGTCAATGACTCCTCCAACCCGAAAAGTACCCAAATGTTAAACGTTAAACCAACCGGTTTCTATACATATTTGCCAGGTAGGCACGAGTTGAAGTCCCATCAGGAGTCCAGTTGGAAAGCTGCTCAAATTCTTTTCGAAGCTCAGAAACTCCCATGTCTAGAGCATCTTGCATCCATCCATCGAGCTAATTCGAAGTTTATGTAGCTCTTAAAAAAACCTTACCACTTTTGCATTTCGAAGTGCCCAACAGCGAAGTGATTTCGTCACCTTCAACAATTTCAGCGTTTCCATAGTGCCCAACTTTTTCAGTATTACATGTTGAAGCTCTGCCGGGAGGCGGAGAGGAAACAAAGTTCGCTTGTCTCTACAGAGTTACTAATGCACAAGTTCAAGGTTGAATTTTACCTGTCCTCTTTCTTCATCAACATCCTGATTTCCTCTTCATTTGGCGTTATTGGCGTTATTGGCGCCAAATATTGATCCAAAATATGCGTTTCCTTTGTGGCATTTTGTTTGTAGCACTGAAAACGTTTTTCAACCTTCTTTATGCCATTTTAACAAGTTACTCACAGAACATAGTTGTCCCATACTTCGTGAGCAAAAAAAAAACACGAGTAATAAGATTCCCAACAGAATACAAGCTCAAAAATCCAAGACAATTAGCAGAAATCCAGCATAAATGTGAGTCTCTATTGACTTTCCACAGCTTGGGGCCATCATCAGACCCTTCAAAGATAGCCATAAGGGGAATATTGGTCAATATTTGAGTCCGATCAAAAATAAACATTCTGGAGCTTGGAAATAAATAAACTAGGGACTAATCATAAGATGACTTTTGAAATTCACAATTTATGAAATAAGCTTAGACTTCCTTCACATTTTTAACTAAAGAATATTTGTTTATTTGAAAAGTTTAAACTTTAACAACTCATTTTATTTATTGAATATTAAAGCAACTTTGTCGATTCGATATATTCATTTCTAGATTACGAAAACCTAAAAGAAAAATATGCATATATCAGTGATAATTTCTACTTGATGAAAGCGCTTTTGCACATTTCACATTCACAAACTAAATCTGAAAAGTGGAAAGGAACAAAGATCAGAGTTCAAGTAAACTGTTCAATTTTCGAATGTTCACTTCATCATCATTTGCTGCTGAACTTGTAAGAAAGAATTTTTCTTTAACAGATGATTTTGAGAGATTAACTTATCTTACCACTCGTTTTACAACAAGTTGTTTCGATTGAATTGGTGAATAAGTTCTGTCGGTTTTTTTTGGAAGCGGCTCAAACTTCATTAATCCAGACGTGTTAGAGCTTCTTCGAAAGCTGAAATCAAGAGAAACACAATTTTGGGTCTAGTAAAGCCTTTAGAAAAACTTTTAAACTGAATGAATCAAAAAATGGTTTTCACCATCGTTTTTCCTGGAATTCATATTGGGAATATGAAATGGCGGCGTCTTTGGACGAGCTTTCAAAAAAAGCTAAACCATAACTTTTTCTCAAATTTCTTCCTAATAACAATTGAAGTTTTGTTGATTATACGCCAAAATTTGATCTCGATCTGATGCACAGTTTTTAAAAAATGAGAGAGGAGCACCTTTTAGAAAACATGATTTGAAAGATTTGATTTGAGAGGAACACACTCTAGGTTCGACTGCGATTAAGTTTTTCTTTTTTTGAACAGCTGTTTTATATATTGGGTTGGGGAGAATGAGTCGGCGCCGAAAATCAAAAAAATGTCTAAAACTTCTAGCGGACTTCGTTAAATAATATGCGTTTAATATCAGTAGAATGGTTAACTAATTCTCTACAAAATGACATTGAAAAGAAAATTCAAACAGCGCCTCCGCTCAAGAAAAAGCCATTTTTTCACAAAAACTACAAACTGTGATCTAGAAAAAACCATTGGTGGGATCTTCCTGCAAATTTGGCAACTTAAGTAATTGAATGTGCTCTATCTTTTTTATATAAACACCAAAGAAGGTTTATGTGAAAGAAACTGTTCAAATGATGAGTCCGACTCTTTGCCATTTTAACCAGCTGCGTTTCGAAGTTCATAAACTCCACGAAAGAAAAGCTTTGTGGAATCTCTCAAAAGTGATTTTGTAGAGAAATAGTGGATCCTTTTGATGAAACCAAACGTATGTTTAAAGAAGGCTTTATGTGTGCAAAAATTCCCTTTAAAGTTGGGCGCCGACTCATTCTCCCCAACCCAATAGTTTCTAATCCCCTTCTCTTAGTAATTGCTAAATATTCAAAAATTTTGTTCAAATTTTTCACTGTTCAACAAAAAATAATATAAATATCATAATAAACCAACAATTTAACAAACATGACAACAATCGATGAAATGAGTAAAACATAGTCCAATATTACATTTAGCACAACACATAAAAGCGTATGAGCTGCAATTCAAAGCTTTGCACATTCGATTGTCGATCTTGAAGTAAACGTCAACAGCTTTCTCAAATGGAATCAAGGGGGCATCAACGTACTGTTGTACTGAGGCTTATAGTGTGGCAATCACCCTTTCCGACCCACCCTAAAGTGGGAAGGAGAAGAGACTCCCCCTGCCCCTTCCAACTTTTCTTGTTTGAATTGTTAATTGCTTTGGTCTAACAAAATCCAGGTTACATCCGAGTCCAAGTCCTAAATCAAAGTCAGATTCAAGTCAAAAATAAAGATGTCGGTTTCCTGTTATTCTCGCTATTTCACTGTTTGACATATTGGTTTGGCCGGAAACTCTTGTCCTCTTCGAAATTTTCGTTTATAAATGAATAATTAGCCGATCAACGTATGGCTTGCTTTAAATAAAAAGTATTAACTATTACCTTTAGCTCTTTAAGGCAAATTTAAGTCAGCTCTGAAGCAAATCCGAACGGGAATTTTTGTTTTTCCTAAAATCCTTACAATGAACATAGATTGAAAACGGCTTGATAAAATGTTATAAAAATTTGTCTATCTGCCTAACTTTTTTATTCTCTATCTTTTTTTTGACACCAAAATAAGTTTCTGTACTCAAATCGAAGAGTTTCATCGTTTTTGACCGCTCGACTTCACACCTTTAAAAAAATCAACTAACGCGAGTTTTTAAGAATTCGTAAACAAACTTGTAATTGTAGGGCAATTAGTAAATAAATAGGATTTCTGTTAAAACAAATCATAAATCAATTGGCTTATTATTGATTTCTGAAAAGTAACCTTTAAAAAAGCAGACAAGACTTTCCGATAAACCTGATAATATTTCTATTTCGATTAAGCAAACCGTAGTCTTGCTTTTGCAACATATGAAAATTTTATTCATTTTGAACAAGGGCAAAGAGAGAAAACAAACATGATCAACGTGCACAAAAACGACTGTAAACTACCGAAAAAAGCTTCCTAAAGTTCCTAGAAATTCCTAAAAAGTCTATCATAAAATGCAAAGAGTAATAACTGGAGTGTGTACATCCCTAGTAATGCCCACTTTCTAAAAGATACCTATTTCACAAATATCAGTTTTGTGTTGCGTAAAATAGTTGCGTAAAATAGGTACCTTTCAGAAAGTGCATTACTCGAAATGTACACACTCTATTCTGAACACACAGATGACTTGCTATGAGAAAAATAAAATGTAACGTTTCCGTCAACATTCTAATATGTGTCAACAACAACACCACATTCCTGGTTGATAATGGCAAAACCTGAATTTAAAAGCACGATCTAGTGTCAGACCCTCGTAATCCGTGACGAATTTTTCATATTTTGCTCGATTTTTTCCTTGGTGAAAGACCTGAAATTTTGAGATTATTAATCTGGTCGTATCTTGTGCGTTTAGCAAATTTACGGTAGTTTTCTTTTTTTTTTCATTTTATCTTTTTAAATTGTTCCTCGTTCACCTGAAATTTTGCTCTTTGTCTGTCGAGAAAGTAATCGAAGATGACGCGATGAATGTAGAGATATTGCTGAAGATTCACTTAGGTTTTATCAGGAAAAAATTCAATGTAATCAGAGTTTTTAATCAGATTAAGTCATTAAATAAATAAAATGAGCGCTGTTCACGCTTGAATTTTTGTTAAGAAATCCTCAAAAGTCAGATGATTGGGTTAATAGAAAACTATAAACCAATTAACGTTTTGCTTTTAGATAAGTCAGATTTCGCATTACTTTACTCGTTTTGGTTACTCTCTATAAGTTGCATTTAAAAATAAACCAAAAAATGAAAAAAAACGGCTTGAAATTGAAACCTCGCAAGATTTTTGAAAACTTAGAAACACGATCATCTAACCCAACTAACCAAATCGAAGTGAATCGACCACAGCCGATATGATCGAAGTTTTTTCATTAGATGACACATTGTAGGGATTCCTCTTTTCAGGTTGCTGCTTTCAAGTAAATATCTAAAAGTGAAATGATAAATTCATGCCCTGATTTAGTACTTTCACTCACTCGATAGCCACCAAAATCGACGTTCTTCCCGTCCCCCCACAACCACAATGCATCACGATCGGTTTTTGTGAACCGCGGATTTGGGCGAGTAGTTCCTGAATCACTCAAAAACTTTACACATATTAAGTAGATAAAGCGCTTTTTAGTCTGTTTTAGCAATCAATCATCAATAAATTTAAATCACAACAAACCATTTTGAAAAAACAGTATACCTTTCTTACAGTAGAAACTCGACTTCCTTAACAAGACGGATCAGAAAATCGGGTCGCGCAACTCCCGGGGCTTGATCTAGCCTCGGAGTATCGAATTCCAATAAACTTTTTTATTTAAAAGCCAGGATTTTAAACTATCTAATGATATTCATGACTAACTTTTTTTCTTCTGAAAAAGTGGGTCAAAAACCTTACGATACGCTGGAGGCTAAATCAAAATCAAAATTGTCTTAATTTACCACCCACCTCATCAACAAAGTTATGTAATTTGTTAAAAACTCACGATTGGAGTCCGCAAATAGTTCGGAACCTCCCCTAGTTGCCAACCTTCCCACATAAAGTGTCGTATCTGAAAGAAATCTTTAAGCTAAATACCGAAAAATACCATTCGATGCTTCTTTTTTCCATCGTTGTTATATATCATTTTAAAAGTCGCAACTTTTAGCCATGACATTTCGTCGATTATTTGATGATGAGCCTGAAGAATTAGCCAATGCATCGAGCTAATCTTGAACTAACCTCAACATTTGTGATTTCAAGCTTTTCAGTGATCCTCATTGTCTCGTTTTCATTTCTTGGAAAATACTAAAATGATAAGTGTGAAGTTCCGCTCACACCCAAAACCTGAGCATATTTTGTGGAATCACATAACATGACGATTGTATCAGATTCCTCTTGAAGCATCATCAACCTTAACACATTTGCCACAAGGTTTTTCAATTTTTTTCTTGGCTTTTTGATCTTTAAACAAGTCTACAAAAGTTCACAGCCAACCAATTGACATATATTTGGTACCAAATGAAAGAGAAATACTCCAGAAACATGTTACTGGAACTAAATTGAAGAAATATTAATTCGGAAGGAAGTTATGAAATTTTTAACACGGAAAATCTGCTGCACTGGAATTCATTTGCATTCAAAGACTTTCCACAAAATTATTATTTTGTCGCTCTGTTTTCAGATAAATAATTCTTGTGTATTGCCCTTTCTTTTGATACCAAATATGAGTTGGCAGGTTGCCGATGAACTGTTTTAGGTTAAAGATCAAAAATTTAAAAAACACTGAAAACCTTGTCGCACATCCGCGCAAAAGTGCATTTTCTGATGAAAATTGATGCTGTACCTATGATTCGATAGAAAAAAAGTGTTTTATTAGATTGGTGAATTGAAAACTGCGGGCTATTTCGCGGGACTCGCAGATAAAGAAAACAACAGCATTGAACCAGCGGAAAGGGGGTTTGTTTACTTCAACATTTCCTCTAATTATTGCGAAAAAATTATGCTTCCAGCTTTTTATGTTTTGGTATTTTTCTTTACTTGTTCTATTGCACGCGACGATCTGCCACCGGGACACATTTGCCATGTCATGCTTCATGAGTTCCTACAAGAGCACAGTGCAGGTTTGGCAGCTGCTAATATTAAATAGATATTTGGGGAGGACTCACCTTCCAAAAGAACGTGCCAAGTATTGTTTGCCAAGTTTGCCAATCTGGGGGCAAATCTTTGAAAGATGCAGAGGGCCGTGGAGCGGCACCCCAACTGGATGACTCCAAATTACTCAAACTTATTACCAACGACCATCGGGTATCATGTAAAAGGGGGAGAAGTCGTCAATAATAATGGAAATTATTTGGAATGAATTTATGGTTTTATGTTGAATAAATTTTAGTTCAAAAGTCCCGCAGTTTTCAATTCAGCAATCCAATAAATCCGAACCTCGATATCATTTTTAAATTCCATTGACAGTTTTGTGAGAAAGTGGGAATTAAAAATAATCATTCTGCGCAAAGTTATAACTTTTTTTCTTGTTCTACTCAGAAATAGGGTTTTGTTTTCTAAGGCACGCTTCAATTGCCGTACCCCTGAATGCCCTCAGTGTTAATTATATGCTCGTTTTTGAAATAAGAAACTAGCAGCTCATAAACACACCAAGTTAAGTAAGTTTATTTATTGAGTAGCCGACCAACCAAAAATCGGCAATCGTCTCGTCAAGGGGCCCCTGTGTACAAATGAAACGTCTCTCGGAGCTCGGCGTTCCCACATAATTTGCATGAATATATTTATTTTGAGCGTCTTTATGAGTGATCACAACCCGATGAGCATCTCCACAAGTTTGACCACCAGGGCTGAAAAAACTATGGGTCAAAATCAAAGAAGATGAAACTGATCAAAAGCAAATGTGAAGGTTTGCTTCTATAAAAGTTTAAGCAGTTACATTTTTGTAAGCAAATATTAGTAAGCTGTAACTGTAAGCAAATATTAGTTTATGAGTTCGGTGATTGCCTGCTTTCGTGAGATCCGTTTTGAAAAGCCCATTGCACTTTTTCGTTCTACCATTGTATCCATTGTACAATTGTATATTTTCGTAACTTCTTGTTAGCTTATCATAAGACATAAGCCCTATTCTCGGGATCCGGGCATCAGGATCACTTGCAAAGTGTGCACATCTCGAGCACTTTCTAAAAGGCACCGATTTTCGAAAATACCTTAGTTAAGCAGTCAGTTTTGACTAAATCAGTCCAATTTTGATACCATTGGCATTGCAATTCCTTCTCAATTTACATTAAAATTGATCTGATTGAGTTCAATCTGACTATTTAAGTACGGTACTTTTAGTGCTGCCTCTTAGATGCCTTTTTGAAAGTTCATTGCGCAAATTGCTTGATTGCTCAACGCAAATTTGGGTATTTTGGCGCTAACGGGGGCCAGACTCCATTTTTTCAGAATTGCCTATGCTGAACCGATTGGAAATACTTTCGGGAAATTTAGAATAACTTTTTATGTGTCACTTTCTCACATTAACCTTGTCACTGTGTAGAACAACCCTACAGAGACATTACTTGATCAAATGATCCAGATCATATCCCAAAACACTTTCAAACTTTGCGAACGTGTTTCTCATTAATTTTGCATAATTTATTACGTTGAAAAGTTCATATAAGGCCTAGAAAAGGTAGAATGAAAACTGATCAAAAAATGGCTGGCCAATGACTCCTCCAATCCGAAAAGTACTCAAATTTTAAACCTTGAACCAACCGGTTTCTACTCTCATTTGCCATGTAAGCACGAGTTGAAGTCCCATCAGGAGTCCAGTCGGAAAGCTGCTCAAATTCTTTTCGAAGCCCAGAAACTCCCATGTCTAGAGCATATTGCATCCATCCATCGAGCTAATTTGAAGTTTATGTAGCTCTTAAAAAAGCCTTACCACTTTTGCATTTCGAAGTGCCCAACAGCGAAGTGATTTTGTCACTTTCAACAACTTGAGCGTTTCCACAACGCCCAACTTTTTCAGTGTTTCATGTTGTAGCTCTGCCGGGAGTCGGAGAGGAAACAAGGTTCGCTTGTTTCTACAGAGTTGCTAACGCACAAGTTGAAGGTGGAATTTTACCTGTTCTCTTTCTCCATCTCCATCAACATCTCCGTTACAAGACATAGTTGTTCCATACTTCGTGAGCAAAAAAAACACGAGTAATAAGATTCCCAATAGAATATGAGCTTAAAATTCAAGGCAATTAGCAGAAATCCAGCATATATGCGAATCTCTATTGACTTTCCACAGTTTGGGGCCATCATCAGACCCTTCAAAGATAACCATCATCAAAGTATTTGTCAATATTTGAGCCCGATCAAAAATAAAAATTCTGGAGCTTGGAAAGAAATAAACTAGAGACTAATCATAAGATGACTTTTGAAATTCACAATTTATAAAATAAGTTTAAATTTCCTTGACATTTTTAACTAAATAATATTTGTTTATTTGAAAAGTTTAAGATTTAACAACTCATTTTATTTATCGAATATTAAAGCAACTTTGTCGATTCGATATATTCATTTCTAGATTACGAAAACCTAAAAGAAAAATATGCATATATCAGTGATAATTTCTACTTGATGAAAGCGCTTTTGCACATTTCACATTCACAAACTAAATCTGAAAAGTGGAAAGGAACAAAGATCAGAGTTCAAGTAAACTTAAAGCTCTTTGAAAATTTCTCCGGGCATGGTCAAATTACCGCAGGAAAATCTGAAGAGTTCCAAAAAAAGTGTTCGTCAATCTTATGTTCACTTTATCATCATTTGCTACTGAACTTGTAAAAAAGAATTTTTCTCTAACAGATAATTTTGAGAGACTAACTTTTCTTACAACTCGTAAGTTGTTTCGATTGAATTGGTGAATAAGTTCTGTCGATTTTTTTTGGAAGCGGCTCAAATTTAATTAATCCAAACGTGTTAGAGCTTCTTCGAAAGCTGAAATCAAGAGAAACACAATTTTGGGTCTAGTAGAACCTCTGGAAAAACTTTGAAATTGAATGAATCAAAAAATGGTTTTCACCATCGTCTTTCCCTTGAATTCATATTGGGAATATGAAATGGCGGCGTCTTCGGACGAGCTTTTGAAAACAACTAAACCATAACTTTTTCTCAAATTTCTTCCTAACAACAATTGAAGTTTTGTTGATTATACGCCAAAATTTGATCTCGATCTGATGCACAGCTTTTAAAAAATGAGAGGGGAGCATCTATGAATTTGCAAATTGTTTCATTCAAGGGTCAAAAATGTCAGCTTTTGATTGCCATTTACCTAACGAATTTTAATGAGTAAGCATCTTATAAATCTGATCGAGAGTATCTATTATCGATAAGCTTATCGATGAGTATTGATAAGGATTTATAAGCTTTTTAAGGCACTCACCTAATAGAATATGCTGTGTGAGATAGCAATCAAAAGCTGACATTCTTGGCTTTTCAATGAAACAATTTGCAGATTGATAGCTGTTCTAGAACCTAAGATCTGAACGGCTAAACTTGAGCTTGCTGTTTGTATCGATAAGCAAGTCTAATTGGCATTATCAAAGCTCAACTTGACAAGTTTTTATGCGACAACAAGTGTACAGAAGTTTTGCAAAAGTTAAACTATCCGATTCGATAGGCAACAACTCCAAGGTCCATGTAGAATCAATTTTTAAAGGTGCATCGGTCTATGAAATCAAAAACAAGTCTTTTGATCGCTTCCAATAAATATTTAAAAGCGAAAAGTATGAAAACAAGAACGAAACGACAAAAGATATTGTGATTTTGGTGCCTTTATAACACAAAATATTTACCTCATCGTAGTCCATTGTGTCTTTGATATATAAAGCTCTCACAAAAAGTGTTTTACCCATCAATTGAACACAACTATGATTTCCTTTTCATATTCATCTTCTCCACTCTTCTCTCCTCATTTGTTCATTGTGGTGGTGGGGTGCTCGATGTGGGCGGCGCCGTTCAAGAGCTCGTCGAGACATTCACCGAGAAGTATAAAGTGGTTGTCACCAATAAAATGGAGAACTCGATGGATCTGAAATGTGTGTCAGCTGATGATACAATTGAGGGCAGTGGATCGGATGAGAATGGCTTCTGGACAGTGTAAGAGGTAAATAAGGTAAATAGAGGTAAATAAAAAGTAGGCAATCGGTTTACCAAAGAATTTACAGGCTCTGGGTTGGGGTTTCACTCCGAATAACTGGGGAACCACGTGTTTCTGGTGCTATGCAAACAACAACGGGCAAGAGGCCCGCGATTCGGGCAACTGGTATTTGCATCAAGATGTTTGGGGTTGGGAAGGTGAGTGAAGAGAGGAGAGTGAGATATATCTATTCTCAAATGTGCTCTCTAGGAACAGCATAAAACTAGAATTATATAAAGTTAAGTTCGTTAGAAAATCCCTGATAGCAAACCAATCTCGATAGTAAACCAGGAAGCTAGAAATGCCCATATTTAAACCTCCCTCATATGGCATTCAATCGAACCTAATCCATTAATAGTGAACCGATTCTTCTGGCTCCATTCAAGCATTTAACAATGAAGTTCAATTATAACGCAATTTTTTAGCAGTTGGAATGAACAGTGTGGTTCAGCTTGACTTCATGATGTTTGACTCTACTTATTATAAGAGAGATTGTATGTTTGTGTGTGTGTGTCTGTTTGTCTGCTATTTTAGAAAAAACGACTAAGCCGATTGGTCTGAAAATTTGACGATTATATTTAAAATTTTATGTAATTTCCAAAAATCTAATTAGTTTTAGGGATTAATTGGATGATTTTTTGCAAAGAAGCGGAATTTCAGAATTCCCTTTATCCGCGTGGCCATTTAATAGTGTGATTCAGTTCGATTTTATGATGCTATATGCTTTAAAGGCGCATTTTTTAAAGGCTCTTTGTTTAAAGCACATTTTTGCAGGCTGTGACGGTCCGGGAAACAACGAGGGCGTTGATGGAAATGACGTGACGAACTGGGAGATCCGCGACGATGGAGCCTACTCGAATATGTGTGCGGATTGTGATGGAGGAGCCTCGTTCGAGAAATACGCCGATTGGGGACCCGAACCATAAAAAGAACACAATGAATGAACTATAAATATTTTGGCACTACTTCCATTACGTTTCATTTCGTTTTGAAGGGGAAATGTTTGTCTTTTAGCACCGTCGGACAATGTGATGTTTTTTTATGATTTTTATGATGTTTTGACCATTGGAAACGGAACATATTTTGAAGTTGAATCATTTGATTTGCACCCGGGAGGGCAAAGTATGCAAAGGCCATTTTCAATTCTAGATGCGCTTCGATACCCGAGAATATCTAAAGGTCTAGCTACAGGTTGCGCCAAAATCACGGCTACACCTTTTCAGCAGATTGCATTGTAACGCCGCAATCAATTCAAAACCCTTAAGTGTTATATAGAGAAATGAAACCTGACTTCTTGCCTACATTTCTGTAGCAAAAGATGTTTGATTAGAGTTTTGGAGCCCATTTTTCAGACCCTCAAATGAGCCGAGTCCGATCAATCTCCGTCACGCTTCCATTTTTAGCTTTTTTCTAACTAAAAAACTTGTAATTAATAACAAAAGTTGTATCAGCAAAGTATGCAAAGCTCGGCGCGACTAACGTTGAAACTGCCTCTCCGTTTTATTACATGCAAAAAAGATTATTCAAGAATATTGATTAGTAAAAAGTTCTAGCCCATCAAGGAAGGTCAAAAACCTCATTTTTGCTCCTTCTCCATTTCTCGTTGTAGAGTTACTTCGGGCAGCCAATTTTTTTTGCTCATCGATATTCATCATAAGACCTATCGAGTGTGATATTACTCGTCCGAAACGGTTGCATTCACGTCTGGCCATTTCTTTGTGAGCCTCATTTTGTCTACAAGATTTCCTCAAAAAGCCTGCTGTAAGTAAAGAGAAACAAGAAGAACAATACACGAGTCATTTTTGTCAAATAACCTTCCTGTCTATTTGTTTCAATTTGTGTAATTAAGCAAAGAACTTTCATTCCAAAAATTGAATTGATAAAAAGTTTTTCTATAGTGGCCACTTGCAATCAATAACCACCGCTTAAAAGAAATCAATAAAATGACCACTATAATGGTGATTTGAGTTCAGCCTCATATGAGGGGAGGATAGGGGCAAAGCATGCGGTCGTTTCACTATCTGTTTTCATATATGTTCTCGCTATGTTCGAGAGGATTCTCATGGTTTGATGTGTTGATTTGTATGACGTGTCGAAACAGATTTGGAAATATTGCATACCTGTGATTTTCAATTCCAGCTTGTGCCACTTTATTTTAATAATGGAGTATACATCTGCTTGCGATTGATCTCTGTGATTGTGAAAAAAAGAAATGAAGAGTTTATTAAAGATTTAGCAAGATGAGAAATTTAATGTACAGGGTGCTCCAAAGTTACCCGAACCAAGAAACTCATGGTTTAAAAACCTTTTTAAAAATTAACATTAACAAATTTATTCTCTAGATTGCTTTCAACAATTTGGTTTATTTCTTTTCGAAAATACATCGATGGGCGCTGCGAGCGTTTAAGGAAGCCACCGATGGTAGCCAAAAGATACACAGAATCAAGTTTAGCCCAAGTTTTCTGGAGTGATTTTTTCAGGGAAACAATGCTTGAATGTGCTTTGAGCAGGCCTTTGCTTCAAGAACACTCCAGACTGAGTAATCCATCGGTTTAAATTGGGGCTTGGTGGTGGCTACTACTTGAAACTGATGAAATCCGGAAAGTTTTGTCCACACCACTCTTGGACAATTCGGGCATTGTGCGCAGGCGCCCCATCCTGCTGAAAGAACCAAATTTTGTTTCCGAAGTGGTTTTGTGCCCAAAGCAGCACTTTCTGCTTCAAAGTATTCCTGCGCATCATAGCAAAGTGGTGCAAATGGAGGTTGGTTCAGGTCATTTTGGGGCACCCTGTATTAAGTGATTGACGTGATTGACCGAACAGCTGCTGCCCCCCGCCTCTCTTCGAAAATCGCTTCTGTCGATCTAATTTTGAATGATAAACAGAAACTTTAGATTAAATGCAAAAATAATAATGAAAAGAAATAAAGTAGAATAAAGTTGAAATAATCATAAAAGTTTCTCAATCATCAACCTCACATTTCACATAAAACTGAATTCGACTTCTGCTCCCCCAGTGGTCAACGTTTTTCACCAAAACGAACACATCTTTTTTTCCGTTCTCCAAATTTCGCTCAAAAGATAAAGGTCGTTGCCAATTGGTTTCAACCTCGTAATGGCAGAAATTCGTGACCATCGCACCCCTTTTACCTAAATGCACAAAGTTTTTCTCGATTTTCTCACATTCAAATTGGCTGGTCACTTTTCGTAACTGTTCTGCTTCACAAATTAATGCGATTTGATTGCCAAACTCGTAGCTGCCTCCATTAATTTCCCTCTCATCAATCGAAATTCCGAAAGAAACGTCGGGGTTTTGAGTGAGAAATCGATTAGTCAAAATGAATTTCAGTGACTTGATGAATTCCTCTTTTGCACCAATAGTCCCCTTTTGAAAAATTTGACGAATATTTGTCTGTTTCAACAAGCTGTGCACATCTACGAGATGAATGGGTAGATTTGAAGAGAAAATTCGGCAATCCTTGACATTCTTTAGAATCCATTTTGAGAAAAGCTCCAAGTCAAGCTCTTGAAATGGATGATCGATGGTGAGATTGAACTCGCCGCCGACTTCAACATTGTATTTCGACATTAATGTCCCCGCTTTTGGATACGATGTACTGAGAGTGAGTCTGGGAAGCACTTTGAGCTCGGGAAGTTCTTTTAAAATGTCAAATTTTTCCTTTTCTTCCACATTTCTCCACCGTTTGCTTTTCTTCACGGGCTCCCTGAAGTTAAGTGGCAAAAAGTCAAAACGAGCGTATTTCTGCGTGATCCAATTCGAATTTTTGAGATCTTGATAAGAGTAGGGATGATCTTCCCAACTTGAACAGTCTTCGAGTGTCATAAAAGTGCCCATCACGTAGCCGGTCACCACTTGGCCACTTTCGTCCAAAATCGGATGCACAGTGTAGGTGCAGATTTTGAAATCGCGTAAAAGGACGCCGGTTGAGATGACCAAATTGCGCAACCCTTTTGTTGTTTTCATCAACTAAACAGTACGGTATTTGCATACAGGATGCGTGAAAAGTTTTGACGGCAAGAAAGCCACTTATATCAAGATTGGAAAAAGCTAGAACAAAATGCTTTTTAGATTCAAAAAATATTATTTCTCGTAAACATAAAGTTTTCAGTGTCTAATAAACTCCAAAAAAAACTTTTGACATGCTAGATCATCAAGAGCAAATAGAGATTTTTGTTAATATTTTTGGCCGTGGAGTGAAGTGCCGAATCTCACTGCTTAAAATGTTTTGGGATAAACTGAAATGTATCCTTTTGTGCCTATTAGAAAGTCGAATCATTTTCCTTTAAAATCAACCCTCATACAGCCCAATTGATTTTGAAATAACCATTTTCTAGTGGTTCAAAAAGTTGTAGTTAAGTTTGAAAACCGGAAAAATTTAGCAAAGTGGTCCGAGTTGCCACTGGGATAAAGCTCAAAAAATTGATGCAAGAAGCCGAAATGTTCCAAACAAAAAGCTTACCTTAGGTAAAAATAGTTAATTTTTTCAAATATGAAATCTGTTTTACTCTAGCTTTTTTCAATCTTGATATAAGCGGCCTTCTATTCATGTCATCAAAACTTTTCACGCACCCTTGTATGTTGCTAACGAGCCAGCTCAGACTTTTCAAGTCTGCTGCTCGATCGTTTAAACTCTTTGATCTTGTGAGCTTGACTCTATTAAAACAATCTAAGCTCGCAAGCTCAAAAAACGTTTTGCACAAACTAATTTCAGATTCGAAATCAGCGTGAATTTCTGCATAGGATGGCATACTCAGAATTTGAAAAGCTCATGCCTTCCCCTCGTTAGAATTGTTAAAAAGTAAGCTTAAACTGTGAGACATTTGTGTGGTTTTTGTAAATAAGATTCGAGCTTCAAATTCAATTAGTTAAAACGTTGATCTTTGGTGGTAACGAAGCAGAGTAAAAAACGCAGAAGAAAGCTTTTTTGGCAAAAAAATGCAAACCTGAAAACTCTGCTTGAGCCACGAATTTCGAAGAACCTTTTTCAATAGTTCAATGGGAAGACGACGAATTTGAAATTTTGTCTTTCCACATGAGAAAACGAATGGAATTGATCGCGGATCCACCCAAAGGCCGAACACATTATCGGCGTCACTCATTGCGTTTGGAGGCAATCGAAATAACGTCTCCTTCAGTTTTCCAAGAGAGTTTTTGAGTTTTTTCACCAGCCGATTGAAAATAGAAACTTTGAGTCCACCAAAAAAACGAATCAATGCTGCTTCGTTTTTTTGTTCAAAAAATTGCTTTCAGAAAGATAAGAGCCTCCTGACTGTTTTTTGGCGCAAAAACCCTTGTGAATTGCAGTTTTCAGATTGAGTACTAATTGTTGATAACATTTATACGTTTTTTAGAAAAAACTAGAAAAAGCTTTGGTTTTAGAGGTTTTATGGTGGAAAGAAGTTGAGGAAGCGGAAACGGTGAACGCTCGATAAGGCGATTCGGCCACTTTCTTCCACAGAAACCTATTTTGAAGTCAATAGAAAAAAAAGAGCATAAAAAATTAAGCACATAGCCAAATTTTTTTGGTTGATCTATTCAATCGTTTTTATTATTGGTTCATTTGAGGAATTTACAGAAAAACACGGAAATCTGCGTAAATTTGTTTCAAAAGATTGCAAATTAAACTATAAACAACTTCTATTTGAGGAAAATTCTAATTTTATTCATGCTTTGATATTTCTAAAACAAAAACTGAATAGGGGTTATCAAGAATTAATACTCAATCTTATATACCTCAAAAAATTTGCGTTTTTCAAACGCTCACAACTTTTCATAAGATAGCTTTAATAACAAATTTATTGAAGAAAACTGTACAAATATGCAAAAAACATAAATTATAACAAATTTTCAAAATTCCCACCTTTGGTTTTCACACAGGCCTTCAAACGGGGAACTACTGAATCAATGGTGGCCCGCAAGTACTTGACATCAAGATTGACCCGGCACCAATCAGTTCCTTCATAAGTTTAGCGAGATTTGTGATTTTCTTGGTCTTCAGAATTTTCTCTAAGCAGCCCCATATCGAAAAATCCCATGGGCGAGATCTGGCAAGTTGCTGGGCAATTCTTTCCTTGTGAAACGGGAGGGCAATTTTCGTCGCATCGGATCCATTATGAATTTGGCTCTGGGCTGATGCCCGGTCTTGCTGAAAGATCATCTGGGGGTTTTTTGCTTCAAAGGAGTTACAACTTTCTTGAGAACCTTTTGATTTGATTTTGATAGACTTGGGCGTTGATTTTGACGTTTTTGTCGATGAAAACGAGTGGCGTCTTTCCTTTTGCAGTGACTCCGCGCCAGACCATCAATCCTTTTGGAAAAAGGCTCCTCGTGCAGATTTTTCGTTTCAATGTGTTCTTTTGATCTGGGGGCATCAGTCGACGATGGTTTTCTTGGTTTTGAGCAACTTCAACAGTAAAGATTTTTTCGTCAGACCACAAGACTCCCCTCATTGCGTGTCGTCTTGGAAAATTAAAGAAGACGCTTGCTTTTCTGAAGTCGACTGGCCTTTGATACATCGGAAAGAAACTGTCATTAACTTAGACGATAACTACGGAATCCGAGGTTTTTCTTCACAATGTTTTGGACTCATTCTCTCGAAATTTTTAGCTCTTTGGCCATCTGATTGAGGCTCCTTTCATCATTTCGACCGATCCGCTGCTTCCGCATCCTTGCCGTGTTTACGGTTCAAGTTCGCCCTGATTTCCTGGTCTCCTTGACATGTTCTTTCATCTTCAGTTGCTTGCGAGACGTTGGATGGTCCTTTTGTTGATTTTGAGTTTCCTCAATATTGCAGCCTTCGACTTTCCAGATTGCAAAAGCGCGGCAGTTGCATCGCGATGAGGACAGGCTCGCATTTCTAAAAATTCATGATACATGTGATATACCATTTGAAAGAGGAAGAAAAACTACAAAAAATAAGTCTATCATAAAACATCTGCTAATTCTACGCGCAGAAAATTAGTGCGAAAAGCGTCGGAACTTACTATTTAGTATTTTGAAGCTGAAATTCTTGGGAGCATTTCTACACCTAAACCATCCTGATCAGAACCTGATCAGATCAGACCTAGCTCTCCAAAGAAGCATTGTAGTGAGCTGGAGGGAAACTGTCATGGCTCTCACCTATTTGAACCTGTTTTTAATTGAAAAATCATTAAAAAAGCCTTTTTAAATGTATACTTTTGTTTTAAGTAAGATTTCAATAGTTATTTAAAAAGAATAAAATCTCTTGTCAAAATGAAAACGTAAAATAGCCATTAAAAACTTGTTATTCGAAAACATGCGAAACGAAACATGGACGCTTTGTCTCGAATGCAATGCAAAGCTTTTTGAAAAGGCTGGAAATTTCTGATCCGAGTCATTTACTTATAGAAATATTCAACAGAATTTCAGCTTCAAAATACGGAAAATTTTTGCTTTAGCTTTCATTTAGAAAATCAATCATTTACAAGTGTGCGGGAACTTTTTGATCACCCTGTAAATTGAAGGCACGAAATGTAACCAGGCCTAGCTCAGGCTCTTGACCTTAGTTAGACCTTGGTTTACTCGCTCGAAAAATGTCTGTTTGAGATCTCCGGGTTAGATTAACATTTATCTGCAAGTTATTGAAGTTTATGGAGTTTATGAGGGGGAAAAAACAAGTACAATGTGATCTTCTTTATAACAATTAGTAGTTACCCAATTGAAACATGAAAGATTCCCTAAAGTTTCTTTTCATGTGATTGATGAATCATTTTTTCATTTTCTTATCATAAAAAATATCTTGGATTTCTTTTTCTTTGGATTTCTTTCTTTGTGCGGTTTTGTTGCGTTTCTTTTTTAGCTCTGTGAGGATTTTTATCATCAAGCCACGTTTCTCAATATTGATTTCTATAAATATCCCATTTAATTACGTAAATTTTTACTCATCACGTAAACAAGACATAAAAAAACTATATAAAGACTGAACTCAGCTGATTGGATCAGTTTACTTTCTTTGGTTAGACTTCTCTGTCTACTACCGCACTCTTTTTGTACTATTATACTGTAACTTTAATAAAAGCATTGAAAACTAATAATAAACTGATTACTCTTTTTCACATTTAGATGAACGTGGCACGGTTTTTACCAGAAAGTTATGTGCAGAGCTTGGCACATTTTTTGCCAGAAGATCGTGTCGAAACGGTCCATTTTCGACATTTGAAAGGATACACACCAGATATTGTATGTAGTCGAGTCATCAATGTTAGAATGAACAAGTTTCAGAATGACAAAGCATCACGCAATCCAGCCACACCGGATGATCATTTTCACATCTTGGCCAAAGGCGAATTCGGGAGCATTGTGTGGGTGGTTCTTGCATAAGCTGATTCAATCAAAAAAAATGATCTATAAATTGGCTCTGGTTTCAAATAGTAGCTTAAACATGAAATACAGGGGTAGCTGAAAAGTTCTGATACCTTATGAAACAGTTCTTTTTGATGGGAAATATTGGAAAACTTTTTAAAATATGTTGATCTTCAGATCTTCAGGCCCTCCACATATTTTTACATTATAAACTAAATTTTCAGCTCATTAGCTCTATTCGAAAAAGTTTTACGCTAATTTCTTTCTGATGTGTGCTAATGGTGGTTGGTCGCATCCTCATGGCTAACAAGGGAAAAAGAAAAGTCACCCATTTTGTCGTTCTATTGCCATTCTATTACATTGGAGTACTTTTTTTCTCACTAAAACCTTTTTCAGTTATTATTATTAAAGTGATTAATATTATTATTAAGCACTTTATATTCAAAGTGAAATTAAGTAGCAAAGATAATCAAAAAGATTTTTTATGGCACAAATGGCAAAATGAGTGACGTTTCTTTTTTCCTTGTTGCCCATGAGGGTGCGACCAACGAACATTAACGCACAACAGAAAGAAATTAACGTTAATCTTTTCCGAATGGAGCTAGTGAGCTGAAAATTAAGTTTCTAATGTAAAAATATATGGAGAATCTGAAAATCAAATATAGTTTAAAAAGTTTCTCAATATTTCCCATCAAAAAGAACTCTTTCATAAGGTATCAGAACTTTTCAGCCACCCTGTAGATGCTTTAGTGCAGCGCTATTGTATTATCCATCAGTTGAACGAGCGGAAAATCCAGATGAACTACCACAGTTTGAGTCAAAAGATGAAAAATGGAAGAGAGTGGTTTGTAAGAGGTAAGCAAAATGTAAAAGCTGATAAGTCAATAAGGTTAGTTCATGTAAAATCTTGTAAGTCAAGAAAGTTATTGATCCTCTTCTTGCTAAGAAATTGAAGCTTTTTAGATACAATGTAGAGAGATTGGAGAAGCTAAACGATGGCTACACGAGGCTAATAAGAGAGATAGAGTTCGCCCGTTTTCATTATCATGAAAGTGTAATCAAATGATCATTAGCATCAAAAATAGTCACTTCAGATTGTTAAATACTATGAGGCTTTCCCGGAATTTGATGGAACGACTAAAATAACCCATTATTGGTTGGTTTCTGAGCGAATGGATTACAATATGGAACAATATTTTAGGTATTTAGGTAAATAAAAAGAATCCATTTAAAAGTAAAGCCTTTAGAATGCAAGATTATAAAAAGCTCGACCGGAAAACATTCTTATATCTCATCGGTTCATTTCTTGCCCAGTTATTGAGAGGACTTGATTATCTACATCAGAATGGGATCATGCATCGAGTAAAGAGCTGATTTACTCAAAAGCTATTCAATTTATAGAATATCGAGCCACAACATATCGGTTACAATCAGCACAGATCACAATTGAAAATCCTAAATTTTGGCCTTTCACGGTAAATCACTTTTAATGAGAGAGCTGTTTCTGTTTTAGGCCAATTGATTTGAATGATGATGACTATTCTATGACTGTCGATGCACCTCTCCGATATAAAGCAATTGAAATGCTAGTCAAAATCAAGTACAACACAAAAATTGACATCTGGGCGGCAGCGTTGGTGACCATCGAATGGCTGGGAGAGAAGCTTTTTCAACCGCCTGGAAGTGACGAAGAAATAAGAATGGAGGTGCAATTTTGATTAGAGTTTGTTGCTTGATTAATACACTTTCTAAAGCGTGCGGCTCAAAAAAAACTACTGTGGTTATGCAAATTTGTTTATTTGCAAATTTCTATTAATGCCAATTTAAGGTTTTCATTCATCATTAAATAAGTTGGTGAATTGAAAACTGCGGGACTTTGAACTAAAATTTATTCAACATAAAATTCATGAATTCATTCCAAATAATTTCCATTATTATTGACGACTTTTGCCCATTTTACAGACAATTTGCGGATTCCTCTTTCGTAGTAGGATTTTGGTTTGTGTGTGAGACAAGTGTGAGACTCAAAAATGGAGGACTGGAGATGTCCGAGTTTAAGCACTTTCTTCAAAAGAACCCCATTTTGGTGTCAATAGAAAAGTTGTAGAGAATCAAAAATTAAGCTTATATCCAAATTTTCAAAAAAGATACATTTAATGGTTTCGCTTAAAATGCAAGTTTTGTGAAAACTCGTAAATTTGGCATTTCTTGAAAACCAGTTCTTGAATCGTTCTGAAAATTTGGATATAAGCTTCATTTTTGATTCTCTACAACTTTTCCATTGATCTCAAAATGGGTTTCTTTTGAAGAAAGTGCTCAAACTGTCACATATGACAATAGCCGGGAGTTTTCAATTCATCAACCCAATATTTTTTCTCAATAGTATCCGCATCTTTTCTAACATTTTTGTTAAATATTTTTCGAATTCTTTAAAAATTTGAAAACGTTTTCAGCTCCAACTTGTGGCCTTAAAAGTCATTTTAGGCAAAGAAATTTGGATCAACTCGAATCGTGCTAAATCGAATTCTTGACATTCTAGGTGTTCCAGATGATTACTACTATAGCATGTAAGTAAAATTCTGGTTTAAACTTACAAAAACTTCATTTAGTTTTGGCAAAGAATTGAGATGCGTGAAAAGACCCAATAAACTTACTGAAGAGCTCAAGAGGTTATGCAAGAAAAGTAGCCTTCAATATGTAAATGTGGTTGATGTCGGGCTACTGGATGGTTGGTAAAATTTTAGCTTTGGAGTTCGCTTTAGATTGATTAGTACATTAAGTACATTACAGTCGAAGATTTCTGTGATCTTCTTCAAAAGATGCTGAACCCGGATCAAAAAGTCAGACCAAGTGCAGAGGAATGTTTGGAGCATCCATTTCTACAAGGATTGAATGTAGGTTTTAAATTTTAAAAGCAATCAGTCTCTAGATTATTCTCTTTTTGGCTAAGTTCAGAAAATAGGGACTATGAAGATTGCGCCGCTGTGTAAAAATGGAAATTGAGCTGAATGGAATTGCCATTTACCAGCGCTTTCGCTTTTTTAGAAAATATGCACCAAGTCCATTCTAGAAGCGATTGCAAACTCATGCCCTGAATCGGCAACCGGTCACTGACGAGGAAATGAAGGATCGTAATCAAAAGCACAAAGAACTGCTTAACAAACAACTTTTGAGTGGATATACAAGACTCTCTTTCTAAATGAATGTTTGTATTGTTTTATCAGCGGGTTTCAACTTTTAGCTTACAGTTGCAGTTACAAAGTGACTAGTGACTTTTAGCTTACAGTTACAAAGTGACTAGAAAGCACCCATCCTTTTTTAGGCTCAAATTTCTGTTATTTGTAGACCAAAACGATTAGTTTCTTTTTTAAATGAAATTTCCCATCATTTTCTGTATGTGCTTAAGATTTCATGATCATCACATCGATAGATAATTTTTGATGTACGCTTAAAAATGGCCAAATTTAGGGGTTCCTTTATCGATGATCTTATAGAAAATATTAACGGATTTAATATTTTTTTAAACTAAATCTGCTTAAACATAATAAAAACTTAGCTTTTAGAAAAGAAACTGCAAAGAAAAAAGTATTTTTTTTGGGTTTTTTTTTTCAAA
Organism: Mesorhabditis belari; assembly: GCA_958450365.1. Taxonomy (NCBI): domain Eukaryota; kingdom Metazoa; phylum Nematoda; class Chromadorea; order Rhabditida; family Rhabditidae; genus Mesorhabditis; species Mesorhabditis belari. The sequence continues at coordinate 219,452 of CAUEEP010000167.1, forward strand.
AATCTCAAATTTGAGTTGCGGCTCGGTAATTTTGTGAACAGCCATTTTTAAGCGTACATAAAAAATTATCGATCAAGGTTATGATCATGAAATATTGAACACATACAGAAAATGATGTGAATTTTCATTTAAAAAAGAAACTAATCGCTTTGGTCTACAAATAACAGAAAGATGAGCCTGGAACGGAGTATTCGGACTGGGTGTTTCTGATCACCCTATTGTTCTTTATGTGTCATAACTTTTTTGTATTTCACTTTTGCTAGCCAAAACTTGGTTTTGCATAATAAATTGTTGAAAACAACCATCATCCAATCGTAATTGAAAAATTTGGCTTTTGGCATTTGGCTTGCACCTCTTAATTTGAGGTGACTCACACTTTTGCTTCTTCTTATCACAAAAATCGTTTGGTTTTTGTTTGAATCCATGACAAAAAAAGAGTTTTTATTTGAGTCGATTATTTGTCTCATCATCATTGATTTCTTTCTGGAAACGAATTAACTTTAAACTTTAGTCAAAAATAAAGATGTCGGTTTCCTGTTATTCTCGCTTTTCACTATTACACTGTTTGAAATATTGGTTTGGCCGGAAACTCTTGTCCTCTTTGAAATTTTCCTTTATAAATGAATAATTAGCCGATCAACGTATGGCTTGCTTTAAATAAAAAGGATTAACTATTACTTTTAGCTATTTTAGGCAAATTTGAGTCAGCTTTGAAGCAAATCCGAACGGGAATTCTTGTTTTTCCTAAAATCCTTGCAATGGACCTAGAATGAAAAAGGACTTGGTGAAATGTTATAAAAATTTACCTGCCTAACTTTTTATTCTCTATCTTCTTTGACACCAAAATAGGTTTCTGTGCTCAAAGCGAAGAGTTTCATCGTTTTTGACTGCTCCACTTCACACCTTTAAACAAATCAACTAACGCGAGTTTTTAAGAATTGGGAAACAAACTTGTAATTGTAGGGCAATTTGTAAATAAATAGAATTTCTGTTAAAAAAATCATAAATCAATGGGCTTATTATTGATTTCTAAAAAGTAACCTTTAAAAAAGCAGACCAGACTTTCCGATCAACCTACTAGTATTTCTATTTCGATTAAGCAAACAGTAGTTTTGCTTTCGCAACGTATGAAAACTTTATTCATTTTGAACAAGTGCAAAGAGAGAAAAAAAACATGATCAGCGTGCACAAAAACGACTGTAAACCTACCAAAAAAGTTTCTATCATAAAATGCAAAGAGTCATAAATAGGCTGTGTACATCCCTCGAGTAATGCCTATTTCTAAAAGGTACCTATTTCACGAATATAAGCAACCAAGCAGTTTTGACCAAACACTTCAATTTGTGTCATGTGTCATTGTCTGAGCATTTAAATTCCTCATTCATTGATACGAAAGTTGAGATGATTGAGTCAAAACTGATTGATTACGACAGTTGCGTAAAATGGGTACCTTTCAGAAAGTGCATTACTCGAAATGTACACACTCTATTCATAACACACAGATGACTTGCTATGAGAAAAATAAAATGTAATGTTTCCGTCAACATTCTAATATGTGTCAACAACACATCATTCTTGGTTTATAATGGGAAAATCTGGCTTCAGGCTTCAAAAAAGCACGAATTCGTATCAAACCCTTGTAATCCTTGACGAATTTTTCATATTTTGCTCGATTTTTTTCTTGGTGAAAGACCTGAAATTTTCAGATTATTAATCTGGTCGTATCTTGTGCGTTTAGTATATTTACAGCAGTTTTTTTTTTTATTTTCTCCTTGTAAATTGTTCTTCGCTTACCTCAAATTTTGCTCTTTGTCTGTCAAGAAAGTGATCGAAGATGACGCGATGAATGTAGAGATATTGCTGAAGATTCACTTAGGTTTTTTTTATGAAAAAATTAAATGTAATCAGAGTTTTTAATCAGAGTAAGTCATTCAATAAATAAAATGAGCGCTGTTCACGCTTGAATTCTTATTAAGAAATCCTCAAAGGTTAGATAATTGGGTTAATAGAAACCTATAAACCAATTAACGTTTGGCTTTTAGATAAGTCAGATTTTAATTTAACAATAGACCAAAAAATGAAATAGCTCGAAATTGAAACCTCGCAAGATTTTTGAAAACTTAGAAACACGACCATCTAACCCAACTAACCAAATCGAAGAGAATCGACCACAGCCGGTATGATCGAAGTTTTTTCATTAGATCGCACATTGTAGGGATTCCTCTTTTCAGGTTGCTGCATTCAAGTAAATACCTAGAAGTGAAATGATAAATTAATGCGCTGATCTAATACTTTCACTCACTCGATAGCCACCAAAATCGACGTTCTTCCCGTCCCACCACCACAATGCATCACGATCGGTTTTTGTGAACCGCGAATTTGGGAGAGTAGTTCCTGAATCACTCAAAAACTACGCAGATTAAGCAGATAAAGTGCTTTTTAGGCCTTTTTAGCAACCAATCATCAATAAATACCTTTAGATCACAACAAGCCATTTTGAAAAAAAACAGAATACCTTTCTTACAATAGAAACTAGACTTCCATAACGAGACAGATCAGAAAATCGGGTCGCATAACTCCAGGCGCTTGATCTAGCCTCCAGAGTATCGGATTCTAATAAACTTATGTTTATTTAAAAACCGATATTTTAAGCTATCTAATGATATTGATCACTAATGTTTTTCTTTCAAAAAAGTGAGTCAAAAACCTTAATGAGACTTAACCGACAAGTGCTCGTTATCCGTTAAGTCTCAGAAGGTTTTTGACCCAATTTTCCAAAAGAAAAACATTAGTAATGAATATCATCAGATAGCTTAAAATCCTGGCTTTTAAATAAAAAAGGAAATTGGAATCCGATACTCCGAGGGCAGATCAAGCGCCGGGAGTTGCGCGACCCATTTATCTCGTTAATTCTCGTTAAGCAAGTCTGGTAGAAACTATGAATCGTAAAAATATCAGGTTCGAAAATAAATAAATAATAAATAAAAAAAAAAAAATAAATGAATAAAAAGCTTCAATTTACCACCCATGTTATCAACAAAGTTATTTAATTTGTTGAAAACTCACGATTGGAGTCCGCAAACAGCTCGGAACTTCTCCTTCTCGCCAACCTTCCCACATAAAGTGTCGGATCTCAAAGAAATCTTTAAGGTAAATACCGAAAAATACCATTCGATGCTCCTTTTTTCCATCGTTGTTATATATCATTTTAAAAGTCGCAACTTTTAGCCATGACATTTCGTCGATTATTTGATGATGAGTCTGGAGAGTTAGTCAATGCATCGAGCTAATCTTGAACTAACCTCAACATTTGTGATTTCAAGCTTTTCAGTGATCCTCATTGTCTGGTTTTTTTTTCTTGGAAAATACTGAAATGATGAGTTTGAAGTTCCGATCACAACGAAAACCTGAGCACATTTTGTGTAACCCTCGTTGTCGACGAAATCACATAACATGACGATTGTATCAGATTCCTCTTGAAGCATCATCAACCTTAACACACTTGCCACAAGGTTCTTCAATTTTTTTCTTGGCTTTTTGATCTTGAAACAAGTCTACAAAAGTTCACAGCCAACCAATTCATATATTTTGGTATCAAATAAAAGAGAAATACGCAAGGAACATTTTACTGGAAATAAATTGAAGAAAGTTATGAAATATTTAACACGGAAAATCTCCCGCACTAGTGACCGGAGAATTCATTCAAAGACGCGTAACTCTCCATAAGATTTGTTGCCGAAGAACTCTTTTAGGTCCAAGGTCAAAAATTCAAAGAAAAGAATGAAAAACTTGTCGCACATCCGCCCGAAAGTGCATTTTCTGATGAAAATTTATGCCTATCATTCGATAGAAAAGAGTGTTCTAAATCCGAACCTCAATATCATTTTTAAATTCCATCGGCAGTTTTTAGAAAGTGCGCTTTTTCAAAAAACCCAAAGAAGCCAAAACTCAAGTTCGTAAAACGGCCATAAAATCTTGCACCTTAAGCCAATTTGCTTTTTTACAAATATTCTCAAAATAGACACTTTCAGCCTTCTTTCGAATATTGTAAGTTATATGAAATTTGTTAGAATTGCTCAAATTTTAGAAAGGGAAAAGTATGAAAATCTCAAAATGAAGACCAAGGTTTGAAGGCTTTTACTTTGAAAAAAGTCCACTATAGAAGAAATCTGTCTGATAATTTTCATTTTACAGTTAAAAATAATCAAGCTGGACAAAGTTATAACTTTTTTTCTTGTCCTACTCTGAAATAGGGTCCTGTTTTTTAAGGCATGCTTCAATTACCCTGAATGCCCTCAGAGTTAATGATATGCTCGTTTTTGAAATAAGAAGATGAAGCAAGAAACTAGCGGCTCATAAACAAAGCAAGTTAAGTAAGTTTATTTATTGAGTAGCCGACCAACCAAAAATCGGCAATCGTTCCGTCAAGAGGCCCCTGAGTACAAATGAAACGTCTCTCGGAGCTCGGCGTTCCCACATAATTTGCATGAATATACTCAGATTGAGCGTCTTTATGAGTGATCACAACCCGATGAGCATCTCCGCAAGTTTGACCACCAGAACTGAAAAAACTATGGGTCAATCTCAAAGAAGATGAGACAGCTCAAAATCAAATGTGAAGTTTAACCAGTTACATTCTTGCTCAAAAACCCTAAGCAAATATTAGTTTATGAGTTCGGTGATTGTCTGCTTTCGTGAGATCAGTTTTGCAGAGCCCATTGTCATTGCACAGTTGTATATTTTCGTAACTTATTGTTAACTTATCATAAGACATAAGCCCTATCGTCGGGTTCCGAGCATCAGGATCACTTATAAAGTGTGTACATCTCGAGCACTTTCTAAAAGGCACCTATTTTACGAAAATACCGTAATCAAGCCGTCAGTTTTGACTCAATCAATACAATTTTGATGCCATTCCTTCTCCACTTACATTAAAACTGGTCTGATTGAGTTGAATCTGACTATTTAAGTACGGAACTTTTAGTTCTGCCTCTTAGGTGCCTCTTTGAAAGCTATTACGCGAGATGTACATAATTTAATCACTTGCGCTGTAGCTGGTAGAACAATCACCCGGTATATGAAAGGTCACAGGTTCGAGCCTCGGCACCTTCTTTCTTGATTCGTGAAACTAATCGTAAACTTTGTGGCTAACGGAGGCCAGGCTCCACTTTTTCAGAATTGTCGATGCTGAACCGATTGGAAAGACTTTAGGGAAGTTGAGAATAACTTTTTATATGTCACTTTCTCACATTAACCTTGTCACTGTGTAGAACAAAGCTACAGAGACATTACTTGATCAAATGATCCAGATCATATCCCAAAACACTTTCAAATTTTTCGAACGTGTTTCTCATTAATTTTGCATAATTTGTTACGTTGAAAAGTTCATATAAAGCCTAGAAAAGGTAGAACGAAAACTGATCAAAAAATGTCTGGTCAATGACTCCTCCAACCCGAAAAGTACCCAAATTTTAAACGTTAAACCAACCGGTTTCTACTCGCATTTGCCATGTAGGCGCGAGTTGAAGTCCCATCAGGTATCCAGTCGGAAAGCTGCTCAAATTCTTTTCGAAGCTCAGAAACTCCCATGTCTAGAGCATATTGCATCCATCCATCGAGCTAATTCGAAGTTTATGTAGCTCTTAAAAAAGCCTTACCACTTTTGCATTTCGAAGTGCCCAACAGCGAAGTGATTTCGTCACCTTCAGCAAATTGAGCGTTTCCACAACGCCCAACTTTTTCAGCATTTCATTTTGAAGCTCTGCCGGAAGCCGGAGACGAAACAAAGTTCGCTTGTTTCTACAGAGTTACTAACGCACACGTTCAAGGTTGAATTTTACCTGTCCTCTTTCCCCATCAACATCCTTATTTCCTGTTCAACGATTAGTTTCAAATTAACTTTGCAAGCACACAAAGCTCACTTTAGCGAAATGAAATTTTGAAGTTCAAGTACTTGTTTTTCGAAATGAAATCTTGAAGAAAAGTTCCTGTTTTTCGAGCAAATTGTTTGTGATCCTTAGAGGCGGGTGTTTTCAAAAAAAGACATTTTTCTTTTGAAATTAAATACTGATAAACGTTTCTGCTAAACATTTTTGTGTGCATTGACTCATTTTGAGCGGTGTTTATATGACTAATTGTCAGACTCTGTTTGTCTGTATTTCCTTGTGGCGCCTGTTTATCTCACTTGTTGAAGGCTTTTGATTTCATCATTCCCCATTTAAAAACTGATAAAAATGTGCAGACTGATGTCACTTACCGGGGTGAATTTTACGTAGAACACCTTCCAAACATGGTCTGCTAGTCGCAAAAAAGATAATTGTGTAGTTACCCCATTTTTTAAAGGGCTTTTTTTGACGATAAACCATAATCATGTAAAAATCCTAATCTCTGACCAAAATCTACCCTAGGAAGTTGATTTTTTAGCAAAAAACACTGTGGCAGAGTACATGGCCCGTTATTGAAAAACCATCAAAATTGTGTCTAGCTTTATCTAGAAAAACGCGTGTTTAATTGTGCCTAGCTTTGTTGAAAATTTATCTATTCTTAGACGCAAAAAATGAGGGTCGAACGTTTTTTTTGTGAGATTTGTACTGAAAGAGGTCCCTATTTGTAGCTCAAAACGAAATCCGTTTCCATTTGACCAATTTGCGAATTTTGAAAGCTTCTTGTTGTTCTGTTGAAGAGCTGTTGTTATTGTGTTCACGAGAGAAACTTTTTACCCGAAAGAAGAAGAGCCAGGAGGTTTTCCTCTTGACTAGGCAAAGTTTGGTTTACTTGGAACTTGCCTTTTATTTTGATAAACTCCTAGTCAGAATGAAACAAGTTAGAAATAAAACTTGGCTTTAAACAATGAAATTTTGAGCTTGCAATAAAAAAACATTTCATGTGATCGATTCCAATCGATTTCAAGAACCATTGTACTCAACCATCTTCTCCAATGTTTTTTTTCTTTTAAGTTTGAGTTCTAAATTTTCCACAATTTCTAAACATTTACTAAGATTGCTACGATATTTGGGAATAACTCTTTAAAATTCTTTCCTATTTTTCTCAAAAATTTTGTTTATAATTCAGATGACTAGAAAAAGAAAGTCATCTTCAGGAAAGAGATTGACATTTCAAAATCCTTTTCGATTTCACCCTATAAACCAACTAAGGACAAAATCCGCTGGTTTTCCAGTGGTTTTTAACTTGTAAAGCAGCTAAGGGTCAATTCCACCGGTTTTCCAGTGGACTTCACCCTATAAACCAACTAAGGACAAAATCCACTGGAAAACCAGTGGATTTTACTTTATAAAGAAAGTAAAAGCAAAATCCACTGATAAACAATGGATTTTACCTTATAAAATAACTAAGGACAAAATCCACCGGTTTTCCAGTGGATTTCACCTTATAAAGCGACTATCGATTCGGGCAAACATCCACTAGGAGAAATTATCATTTACAGTTGGCTAAGGTTTTCTCATAAATCTTTCTTGTGATGCTAATATTTATTGTCGGTTCTTTTACATTTTAATTTGTGTGCACATCCTTTAGTCATCGTCTCTCCCATTGGCGCATTTATCCACATCTGTGCAATACCGCGGACCCTTCCCTTCGGTATTCGACCAGCAGCAAACCTTTTCCTGCGGGCAAAATTGCTCTTCTCCGCGACATTTTCGCGGAAAACCTTCCTAAATTATCTTTTCACTTTTCATTTACCAATACAATTCGTATTTATCATTTGAAGAACTCAAAAAACATACCAAAGCCATTGAAGTGACAACAAAGGAAATCAAAAAGAGTAAGAAAAAGAGTTTCATCGTTTTTTTGACAAAGTGTTTGTCTATTTTCAGTCTATTTATAGGGGGAAATGATTCAAACTTCTGTTTTTAGGAAAAAAACCCTCATGGGACTCCATAGTACCATTTAACTAATATTATTTGACAAAGCTGACTCATAGTTTTGTCTAAAAGCGAGAAAACGTTCAACAAAAATAGTTGACAAGTCCTTTTCATGACATTCAACCGAAAAAAATAGATTGACGACGCTTTCATCATCTCAAAAGCACTTTGAGGTTTTTTAAACGTGTCATGCCAGTCCTTGTTGTTGACAAAAGCTTGAAGGCATCACGGTCATTGCACCCTACTTTTATAAACTAACACATTTATATTTATAAGCCCTTATAAGCTATCAGATTTGCGACAGAGCCAGTTTTAGCTATCTGATGGAAAATGAAAGCCCCCGGATGCAAATTTCCAAACTAATCGGTAAATTCAAATGCTCAAAACAGTGCTTGGGGCATGCTTGCTTTTCAACTGAATATTGATCTTTCCCATTTCCAATCTTATAATTAAAATTGCTTATAATGACCAGCTCAAATCGAAAAGTTTCATCGTATTTGACTGCTCGACTTCACACCTTAAAAAAATCATCTAACGTGAGTTTTTCAGAATTTGTAAATAAATTTGTAAATGTAGAGCAATTTGTAAATAAATAGGATAAAACAAATCATAAATCAATTGGCTTATTATTGATTTCTAAAAAGTAACCTTTAAAAAAGCAGACCAGACTTTCCGATCAACCTGGTAATATTTCTATTTCGATTAAGCAAACAGTAGTCTTGCTTTTGCAACATATGAAAATTTTATTCATTTTCAACAAGTACAAAGAGAGAAAAGAAACATGATCAGCGCGCACAAAAACGACTGTAAACCACCCAAAAAAGCTTCTATCATAAAATGCAAAGAGTCATAACTAGAGTGTGTATATCCCTCGAGTAATGCCCACTTTCTAAAAGGTACCTATTTCACGAATATAAGCAACCAAGCAGTTTTGACCAAACACTTCAATTTTGGTGTGATTGCCTGAGCATTGAAATTCCTTATTGATTGATACGAAAGTTGAGATGATTGAGTCAAAACTGACTGATTACGACAGTTGCGTAAAATAGGTACCTTTCAGAAAGTGCATTACTCGAAATGTACACACTCTCTTCATAACACACAGATGACTTGCTATGCGAAAAATAAAATGTAACGTTTCCGTCAACATTCGAATATGTGTCAACAACACCTCATTCTTGGTGCCTAATGGAAAAATCTGGGTTCAAAAGCACGATCTAGTGTCAGACCCTTGTAATCCCTGACCAACTTGTTGCCTACTTTGCTCGATTTCTTTCTTGATCATCTGAAATTTTGAGATTATTAATCTGGTCTTATCTTTTGCGTTTAGCATATCTCCGGTAGTTTTCTTTTTTTCATTTTCTCCTTGTAAACTGTTCTTCGCTGACCTCAAAATTCGCTTTTCGTCGGTTGCGAAAGTGATCGGAGATGACACTACTAACATAGAAATCATGCTGAATATTCATTTAGGTCTTTTATGAAAAAATCCAATGTAATCAGAGTTTTTAATCAGATTAAGTCATTAAATAAATAAAATGAGCGCTGTTCACGCTTGAATTCTTATTAAGAAATCCTCAAAAGTTAGATGATTGGGTTAATAGAAACCCACAAACCAATTAACGTTTTGCTTTTAGATAAGTCAGATTTCGCTTTACTTTACTCGTTTTGGTTACTCTCTATAAGTTGCATTTAAAAATAGACCAAAAAATCCAAAAAACAGCTTGAAATTGAAACCTCGCAAGATTTTTGAAAACTTAGAAACACGATCATCTAACCCAACTAACCAAATCGAAGTGAATCGACCACAGACAAGATGATCGAGGTTTCTTCGTTCGATCAAACATTAGATAGGAGCTCAAACATTCTGTTTTCAGCTTGCTGCATTCCAATAAATATCTAAAAGTGAAATGATAAATTCATGCGCTGATTTAACACTTTCACTCACTCGATAGCCACCAAAATCCACGTTCTTCCCGTCCTACTACCACAATGCATCACGATCGGTTTTTGTGAACCGCGGATTTGAGCGAGTAGTTCCTGAATCACTCAAAAACTTTACACAGTTTAAGTAGATAAAGTGCTTTTTAGGCTTTTTCAAAAATCAATCATCAATAAATACCTTTAAATCACAACAAGCCATTTTGGAAAAAAACAGTATACCTTTCTTCCAGTAGAAACTAGCCTTCCTCAACGAGACACATCAGAAAATCGGGTCGCGCAACTCCAGGCGCTTGATCTAGCCTCCAGAGTATCGGATTCCAATGAACTTTTTCATTTAAAAGCCAAGATTTTAGGCTATCTAATGATATTGATTACTAATGTTTTTCTTTTGGAAAAGTGGGTCAGAAACCTTCTGAGACTTAACGGATAACGAGCACTTGTCGGTTAAGTCTCATTAAGGTTTTTGACTCACTTTTTTGAAAGAAAAACATTAGTGATCAATATCATTAGATAGCTTAAAATATCGGTTTTTAAATAAAAAGGAAATTGGAGTCCGATACTCCGAGGCTAGATCAAACGCCGGAAGTTGCGCGACCTATTTATCTCCTTAATTCTCGTTGAGCAAGTCTGGTAGAAACTATGAATCGTAAAAATATCAGGTTCAAAAATAAAAATTGCTTTATCTTACCAACAAAGTTATTTAATTTAAAAACTCACGATTGGAGTCCGCAAACAGCTCGGAACTTCCCCTTCTCGCCAACCTTCCCACATAAAGTGTCGGATCTCAAAGAAATCTTTAAGCTAAATACCGAAAAATACCATTCGATACTCCTTTTTTCCATCGTTGTCATATCTCATTTTAAAAGTCGCAACTTTTAGCCATGACATTTCGTAGATTATTTGATGATGAATCTGAAGAGTTAGTCAATGCATCGAGCTAATTTTGAACTAGCCTCAACATTTGTGATTTCAAGCTTTTCAGTGATCCTCATTGCCTCGTTTCTATTTCTTGGAAAATACTAAAATGATAAGTTTGAAGTTCCGATCACACACAAAACCTGGGCACGTTCTAGGGAAGCCTCGAAGAAATCACATAACATGACGATTGTATCAGATTCTTCTTGAAGTATCATCAACCTTAACACACTTGCCACAAGGTTTTTCCATTTTTTTTGACTTTTTGATCCTTAAACAAGTCTACAATAGTTCACAGCCAACCAATTCACCAATTAGACTTTCCATAAACCTGATTGCCGATGAACTGTTTTAGATTAAAGGGCAAAAATCCAAAAAAAAGGAAAAGAAAAAGTGTTCTAAATCCGAACCGCAATATCATTTTTGAATTCCTTCAACAGTTTTTTAGAAAGTGGGCTTTTTCAAAAAACGCAAAAAAGCCAAAACTTAACGGCCATAAAATCTTGCATCTTAAATCCATTTGCTTTTTTTCAAATATTCTCAAAATAGACAATTTCAGCTTCCTTTCAATTATTGTAAGTTATATGAAATTTGTTAGAATTGCTCAAATTTTAGAAAGGGAAAAGTATGAAAATTTCAAAATCAAGACCAAGGTTTGAAGGCTTTTACTGTGAAAAAAGTCCACTATAGAAGAAAATCTGTCTGATAATTTTTATTTTACAATCTTTTTTAAACATTTTAGTTCAAAAAGTAATTAAAAATAATCATTCTGCGCAAAGTTATAACTTTTTTCTTGTCCTACTCTAGGGTACTGTTTTCTAAGACACGCTTCAATTACCGTACCCCTAAATGCCCTCAGCGTTAATTATATGCCCGTTTTTGAAATAAGAAACTAGTGGCTTATAAACAAAGCAACTTATGTAAGCTTATTTATTGAGCCGACCAACCAAAAATCGGCAATCGTCCTGTCATCGGGCGTCTCTGTACAAATGAAACGTCTCTCGGACCTCGGCGTTCCCACATAATTTGCATCAATCTGATTAGGGGCGTCTTTATGAGTGATCACAACCCTATATCAAAGGAGATGAGACAGCTCAAAATCAAATGAGAAGATTTACTGCTACAGTGCGTTGCAAAATGATAGGACCACCCTCGATTTTTGCGATTTTTGGTTTTAAATAAATAAATATGCAAAACGATGCTTAAATTCAAATTTTATATACAAAAGCACGCACAAATACCGTTGCCAAACAATTTATTTAAAAGGCCAAATTTTTTACGCATTTCTTGATTTTACAACTGTTGCAGAATGATAGGATCACTACGTCTCTTTTTGATTTTCTACCTGTAATGACCATATTTTTTGCTTACTTTTTACTAATTTTTATTTTTTAGGAAGATGAAGATCGCTTTCGCGGATCGAACAGATGAAAATTTTGATTTTGAAACCAAGAAAGTTGTCGAATCGGGAGATCGCAAAAAATAAGGCGCTCGCACCAGGTTGTCTCAAATTTCTTGCAGGATCCTTCCAAGTATGGAAAGAAATGGTCTCCGGGACGTCATCAAAAGCTCACGGTCCGCGTTGAACGGCATATTGGACGTCTGTTGTCGAATTCGGTGGTCTCGCTACAGGACCTCAAGGTACAAATTGGAGCTCCCGTCCACAAAAGCACTCTTTCTCGAGCCATCAAGTGTCACATCCTTTACATCAAAAGAGCAGTCATGAAGAAAACACCAAAACTGAAGCCGGCACACAAAGAAAAAAGGTTGCCTCGGAATCACAACACCATCGATTGAAAAAAAAGTCAACTTTTTGCCTTGAGTTGTTAACTATTTTGTTTGTGTAGGTCATCTTCAGCGATGAGAAAAAATTTAATTTGGATGGTTCCGACGGCAACAAATACTATTGGCACGACTTGAGAAAAGATCCAATGCTTTGTGAGCGTCGAAACTTCGGAGGAGGATCACTCATGATATGGAGCGCTTTCAAGGTGGATGACGTTCTTGATTTAGAATTTGTAACTTGTCGCATGAACTCGAACGATTATCAGGACGTCCTTGCGGATCAATTACTTCCTTTCCTAGCACAAAATTGAGGGAAACGCTATATTTTTCAACAGGATAATGCTTCAATTCATGTCAGCCAATACACTAAAGCTTTTCTGGGACGTCACAACATCAATTTTCTGCCTGCTCACCGGACTTAAACCCAATGGAAAACTTATGGGGCATCTTCGTGAGGAATATTTATGCTAATGGAAAGACTTACGACACGATTTCGCAACTCCAAAAAGCAATTTTGCAAGCTTGAACGTCCATTCCACCACAAACGCTTCAAAACTTAGTGAACTCGATGAAAAGTTGACTACTAGACGTCATCGAGAAAAAGCGAGCATCTATTGATTATTAATGAACTTTTCATTCGTTTTTCTTTAAATTTTCTTTCTTTCATTTAAAAGCTATTTTGCATTATTAGTCAAGAAAATGTAAAATTGGGGATGGTCCTATCATTTTTCAACGCACCTTTTCAAAAGTTTAACCAGTTACATTTTTACTCAAAAACTGTAAGCAAATATTAGTTTATGAGTTCGGTGATTGCCTGCTTTCGTGAAATCCGTTTTGAAAAGTCCATTGTACTTTTCCATTCTATTGTACAATTTTCGTAACTTATTGTTTACTTATCATAAAGCATAAGCCCTATCCTCGGGATCCGGGCATCAGGATCACTTGTAAAGTGTGCACATCTCGATCACTTTCTAAAAGGCACCTGTTGAACAAAAATACCGTAATCACGCATTCGGTTTTGACTCAATCAGTTTAATTTTGACACCGTTGGCATTGCAACTCCTTCTCAATTTACATTAAAATTGATCTGATTGAGTTAAATCTGACTATTTGAGTACGGTACTTTTAATGGTGCCACTTAGGTGCCTTTTTGAAATTGCATTACGCGAGATGTACACACTTTAATCACTTGCGATGTAGCTCATTGGTAGAACAATTGCCCGGTATATGAAAGGTCACAGGTTCGAGCTTCGGCACATTCTTTCCTGATTCGTGAAACTAATCGTTAACTCAAATCACTCAAAAATCCCTCTCAATTTCATGGTTTTTGACATTTGAAAAAGCACGGTAGAATAGAAAGATTGTGAAATTTCTTTCGTAATCAAGAAAGACGAATGCGGAACTCAGGCTTTGGTACTTTGGGGCTAATGGTGGCCAGACTCTACTTTTTCAGAATTGTCTATGCTGAACCGATTGGAAATACTTTAGGGATGTTTAGAATGACTTTTTATATGTCACCTTATCACATCAACCTTGTCACTGTGTAGAACAGCCCTACAGAGAAATTACTTGATCAAATGATCCAGATCATGTCCCAAAACACTTTCAAACTTTTCGAACGTGTTTCTCATTAATTTTGCATAATTTTTTACGTTGAAAAGTTGATATAAAGCCTAGAAAGGTAAAACGAAAACTGATCAAAAAATGCCTGGTCAAGGACTCTTCCAACCCGAAGAGTACCCACATTTTAAACGTTAAACCAACCGGTTTCTACTCCCATTTGTCAAGTAGGCGCGATTTGAAGTCCAATCAGGAATCCGGTCGGAAAGCCGCTTAAATTCTTTTTGAAGCTCAGAAACTCCCAGAGCATCTTGCATCTTTGCAAGTTTACGTAGCTCTTAAAAAAACCTTACCACTTTTGCATTTCGAAGTGCCCAACAGCGAAGTGATTTCGTCACTTCTAACAATTTCAGCGTTTCAATAATGCCCAACTTTTTCAGTATTTCATGTTGGAGCTCTGCCGGAAGTCGGAGAGGAAACGAAGTTTGCTTGTTTCTACAGAGTTGCTAATGCGCAAGTTCAAGGTTGAATTTTACCTGTCCTTTTTTTCCATCAACATCTTTATTTCCTGTTCATCCGGCAAAACTCTCTGTCTTGTTATTGGCTCAGAATCGTAAATATTTTCTATTATTAAAGGAAACAGAGGTTCGTTCGGAAACAGTGGAAACTGAAAACGTTTTCGAACCTTCTTTATGCCAATTTAACAAGTTACTCACACAACATCGTTGTCCCATACTTCGTGAGCAATAAAAACACGAGTAATGATTCCCAATAGAATAGGAGCTTAAAACTCAATACAATTAGCAGACATTCAGCATAAATGCAAATCTCTATTGACTTTCCGCAGCTTGGGGCCATCATCAGACCCTTCAAAGATAGCCATAAGGGGAATATTGGTAAATATTTGAGTCCGATCAAAAATAAACATTCTGGGGCTTGGAAAGAAATAAACTAGGGACTAAACATAAGTTGACTTTTCAAAATTCACAATTATAAAATAAGCATAAATTTCCTTGACATTTTTAACTAAATAATATTTGTTGATTTGAAAAGTTTAAACTTTAACAACTCATTTGTTTTATTGAACATTAAAGCAACTTTGTCGATTCGATATATTCATTTCTAGATTACGAAAACCTAAAAGGAAAATATGCATATATCAGTGATAATTTCTAAAGCTTTTTTGATGAAAACGATCTATTTGATGAAAACGCTTTTCACATTTCAGTTGTGAAAGTTGTGAAAGTGCTGAAGTTGTGAAAAAGAATTTCTCTTGAATAGGTAACTTTGAGAGATTAACTTATCTTACAACTCGTAAGTTGTTTCGATTGAATTGGTAAATAAGTTCTCTCCGTTTTTTTGGGAGCAGCTCAAACTTAATTATTCCCAACGTGGTAGGGCTTATTCGAAAGCTGAAATCAAGAGAAACACAATTGTGGGTCTAGTAAAACCTTTAGCAAAACTTTTAAACTGAATGAATCAAAAAATGATTTTCACCATCGTCTTTCCCTTGAATTCATATTGGGAATATGAAATGGCGGCGTCTTTGGACGAGCTTATAAAAAAAACTAAACCATAACTTTTTCTCAAATTTCTTCCTAATAACAATTGAAGTTTTGTTGATTATACGCCAAAATTTGATCTCGACCTGATGCACAGTTTTTAAAAAATGAGAAAGGAGCACGGTTTAGAAAACATGATTTGAAAGATTTGATTTGAGAGGAACACACTCTAGGTTCGACTACCATTGAGTTTTTCTTTTGTTTGAACAGTTGTTATATACCCTAAACCCTTTTCTTCGTAATTGCTAAATATTCAAAAATTTTGTTCAAATCTTTCTTTCAAGTGTTCAACAACAAATAATATAAATATCAAAATAAACGAAGAATTTCACAAACATGACAACAATCGCTGAAATGAGTAAAACATAGTCCAATGCTACATTTAGCAAAACACATAAGAGCGTATGAGCTGCAATTCATAGCTTTGCACATTCGATTGTCCATCTTGAAGTAAACGTCAACGGGTTTCTCAAATGGAATAAAGGGGGCATCAACGTACTGTTGTACTGAGGCTTATAGTGCGGCAATCCCCCTTCCCGACCCACCCAAAAGTGGGAAGTGGAAGGGACTCCCCTTCCCCTTCCAACTTTTCTTGTTTGAATTGTTCATTGCTTTGGTCTAACAAAATCCAGGTTACATCCGAGTCCAAGTCCTAAATCAAAGTCAGATTCAAGTCAAAAATTCAAGTAAAGATGTCGGTTTCCTGTTATTCTCGCTTTTCACTATTACACTGTTTGAAATATTGGTTTGGCCGGAAACTCTTGTCCTCTTTGAAATTTTCATTTATAAATGAATAATTAGCCGATCAACGTATGGCTTGCTTTAAATAAAAAGGATTAACTATTACTTTTAGCTATTTTAGGCAAATTTAAGTCAGCTTTGAATCAACGGGAATTCTTGTTTTTCCTAAAATCCTTACAATGGACGTAGAATGAAAGCGACTTGATAAAATGTTATAAAAATTTGCCTATCTGCCTAACTTTTTATTCTCTATCTTCTTTGACACCAAAATAGGTTTCTGTGCTCAAAGCGAAGAGTTTCATCGTTTTTGACTGCTCCACTTCACACCTTTAAAAAAATCAACTAACGCGAGTTTTTAAGAATTGGGAAACAAACTTGTAATTGTAGGGCAATTTGTAAATGAATAGAATTTCTGTTAAAAAAATCATAAATCAATTGGCTTATTATTGATTTCTAAAAAGTAACCTTTAAAAAAGCAGACCAGACTTTCCGATCAACCTGCTAGTATTTCTATTTCGATTAAGCAAACAGTAGTTTTGCTTTCGCAACGTATGAAAACTTTATTCATTTTGAACAAGTGCAAAGAGAGAAAAAAAACATGATCAGCGTGCACAAAAACGATTGTAAACTACCCAAAAAAAGCTTCCTAAAGTTCCTAGAAATTCCTAAAAAGTCTATCATAAAATGCAAAGAGTCATAACTGGAATGTGTACATCCCTCGAGTAGTGCCCACTTTCTAAAAGGTACCTATTTCACAAAGCAAAGCAACCAAGCAGCTTTGACCAATCACTTGAATTTTGGTGTCATTGCTTGAGCATTGAAATTCCTCATTGACTGATACAAAGGTTGAGATGATTGAGTCAAAACTGACTGATTACGACAGTTGCGTAAAATAGGTAACTTTCAGAAAGTGCATTACTCGAAATGTACACACTCTATTTATAACACACAGATGACTTGCTATGAGAAATATAAAATTTAACGTTTCCGTCAACATTCTAATATGTGTCAACAACAAATCCTCCCCCGCTCCTCCTCCTCCCCCCTCCTCCTCCTCAGAGCACGATCTCGTATCAACTCCCGGAATATGGAGAAGGAGAGGGTTGTGCCTTTCAAAAAACGATCTTTTAACGAATCCTCGTAATCCATGACGAATTTTTCATATTTTGCTCGATTTTTTTCTTGGTGAAAGACCTGAAATTTTGAGATTATTAATCTGGTCGTAATTCTGCGTTTAGCATATTTACGGTAGCTTTCTTTTTTTCATTTTCTCCTTGTAAACTGTTCTTCGCTCACCTCAAATTTTGCTTTTTGTTTGTCGAGAAAGTGATCGAAGATGACACGATGAATGTAGAGATATTGCTGAAGATTCACTTAGGTTTTTTTATGAAAAAATTCAATGTAATCAGAGTAAGTCATTAATCAAAAAAAATGAGCGCTGTTCACGCTTGAATTCTTATTAAGAAATCCTCAAAAGTTAGATGATTGGGTTAATAGAAACCTATAAACCAATTAACGTTTGGCTTTTAGATAAGTCAGATTTTAATTTAACAATAGACCAAAAAATGAAAAACAGCTCGAAATTGAAACCTCGCAAAATTTTTGAAAACAGAAACACGACCATCTAACCCAACTAACCAAATCGAAGAGAATCGACCACAGCCGGTATGATCGGAGTTCTTTCATTAGATCGCACATTGGAGGGATTCCTGTTTTCAGGTTACTGCATTCAAGTAAATATCTAAAAGTGAAATGATAAATTAATGCGCTGATTTAATACTTTCACTCACTCGATAGCCACCAAAATCGACGTTCTTCCCGTCCCACCACCACAATGCATCACGATTGGTTTTTGTGAACCGCGGATTTGGGCGAGTAGTTCCTGAATCACTCAAAAGCTTTACACAGATTAAGTAGATAAAGCGCTTTTTAGTCTTTTTTAGCAATCAATCATCAATAAATACCTTTGAATCACAGCAAGCCATTTTGGAAAAAAAAATATACTTTCTTACAATAGAAAATAGACTTCCATCACGAGACCGATCAGAAAATCGGGTCACGCAACTCCAGGCACTTGATCTAGCCTCCAGCGTATCGGATTGCAATAAACTTATGTTTATTTAAAAACCAAGATTTTAAGCTATCTAATGATATTCATTACTAATGTTTTTCCCCTCCAAAAATTGAGTCAAAAACCTTAATGAGACTTAACCGACAAGTGCTCGTTATCCGTTAAGTCTCAGAAGGTTTTTGACCCACTTTTTCAAAAGAAAAACATTAGTAATGAATATCATCAGATAGCTTAAAATCCTGGCTTTTAAATAAAAAAAGAAAATTGGAATCCGATACTCCGAGGCTAGATCAAACGCCGGGAGTTGCGCGACCCATTTATCTCGTTAATTCTCGTTTAGCAAGTCTGGTAGAAACTATGAATCGTAAAAATATTGGATTCAAAAATAAAGATTGCTTTAATTTACCACCCTTGTTATCAACAAAGTTATTTAATTTGTTGAAAACTCACGATTGGAGTCCGCAAACAGCTCGGAACTTCCCCTTCTCGCCAACCTTCCCACATAAAGTGTCGGATCTGAAAGAAATCTTTAAGCTAAATACCGAAAAATACCATTCGATGCTGCTTTTTTCCATCGTTGTTATATATCATTTTAAAAGTCGCAACTTTTAGCCATGAAAATTCGTCGATGATTTGATGATGAGCCTGACGGTTAGTCAATGCATCGAGCTAATCTTGAACTAACCTCAACATTTGTGATTTCAAGCTTTTCAGTGATCCTCATTGTCTGGTTTTCATTTCTTGGAAAATACTAAAATGACGAGTTTGAAGTTCCGATCACAAACCAAACCTGAGCACATTTTGTGTAACCCTCGTTGTCGACGAAATCACATAACATGACGATTGTATCAGATTCTTCTTGAAGCATCATCAACCTTAACCCATTTGCCACAAGGTTTTTCAATTTTTTTCTTGGTTTTTTGATCTTTAAACAAGTCTACAAAAGTTCACAGCCAACCAATTCACACCTACTTTTCACAAAATTGGTTGCCGATCAACTGTTTTAGATTAAAGGTCAAAAATTCAAAAAAAAGAATGAAAACCTTGTCGCACATCCGCGCGAAAGTGCATTTTCTGATGAAAATTGATGTTATGCCTATCATTCGATAGAAAAGAGTGTTCTAAATCCGAACCTCAATATCATTTTTAAATTCCATCGGCAGTTTTTTAGAAAGTCAAAAAACGCGAAGAAGCCAAAACTTAAGTTCGTAAAACGGCCATAAAATCTTGCACCTTCAACCAATTTGCTTTTTTCAAGTTATATGAAATTTTTTAGAATCACTCAAGTTTTAGAAAGGGAAAGGTATGAAAATCTCAAATTCAAGACCAAGGTTTGAAGCTTTTACTTTGAAAAAAGTTCACTATAGAAGAAAATCTGTCTGATAATTTTTATTTTACAATCTTTTTTAAACATTTTAGTTCAAAAAGTAATTAAAAATAATCATTTTGCGCAAAGTTCCAACTTTTTTCTTGTCCTACTCAGAGATAGGGTCCTGTTTTCTAAGACACGTTTCAATTACCGTACCCTGAATGCCCTCAGTGTTAATTATATGCCCGTTTTTAAAATAAGAAGAAGGAATAAGAAACTAGCTTATAAACAAGGCAAGTTAAGTAAGCTTCATAATTGAGTAGCCGACCAACCAAAAATCGACAATCGTCCTGTCAAGAGGCCCCTGAGTAGAAATGAAACGTCTCTCGGAACTCGGCGTTGCCACATAATTTGCATGAATATATTTATTTTGAGCGTCTTTATGAGTGATCACAACCCGATGAGCATCTCCACAAGTTTGACCACCAGAACTGAAAAAACTATGGGTCAATATCAAAGCAGATGAGACAGCTCAAAATCAAATGTGAAGTTTAACCAGTTACATTTTTACTCAAAAACCCTAAGCAAATATTAGTTTATGAGTTCGGTGATTGCCTGCTTTCGTCAGATCAGTTTTGAAAAGCCCATTGTTATTGTATCTATCGTACAGTTGCATATATTCGTAACTTATTGTTAACTTATCATAAGACAAGAGCCCTATCCTCGGGATCCGAGCATCAGGATCACTTATAGAGTGTGTACATCTCGAGCACTTTCAAAGAGGCACCTATTTTACGAAAATACCGTAATCAAGCAGTCAGTCTTGACTCAATCAGTACAATTTTGATACCATTGGCATTGCAATTCCTTCTCAATTTACATTAAAATTGATCTGATTGAGTTCAATCCGACTATTTGAGTACGGCCTGGTCCGGTCGATGACTGGTAAAATGTCTGGTCAATGACTCCTCCAACCCGAAAAGTACCCAAATTTTAAACCTTAAACCAACCGGTTTCTACGCCTATTTGCCATGTAGGCGCGAGTTGAAGTCCAACCAGGAATCCGGTCGGAAAGCTGCTTAAATTCTTTTCGAAGCTCAGAAACTCCCTTGTCTAGAGCATCTTGCATCCATCCATCGAGCTAATCGAGGTTTATGTAGCTCTTAAAAAAAAACCTTACCACTTTTGCATTTCGAAGTGCCCAACAGCGAAGTGATTTCGTCACTTTCAACAACTTCAGCGTTTCCACAACGCCCAACTTTTTCAGTGTTTCATGTTGAATCTCTGCCGGGAGTCGGAGAGGAAACGAAGTTTGCTTGTTTCTACAGAGTTGCTAATGCACAAGTTCAAGTTTGAATCTTACCTGTCCTTTTTCTTCATCTCCATCAAGTTATTCCATACTTCGTGTTGTTCCATACTTCGTGAGCAAAAAAACACGAGCAATAAGATTCCCAATAGAATATGACCTTAAAATTCAAGGCAATTAGCAGAAATCCAGCATAAATACGAATCTCTATTGACTTTCCACAGTTTGGGGTGATCATCAGACCCTTTAAAGATAGCCATAAGGGGGATATTGGTAAATATTTGAGCCCGATCAAAAATAAACATTCTGGTCTTTGCGGCAATCACCCTTCTCGACCCACCCAAAAGTGGCAAGGGCAAGCCCCCCCCCCCTTCCCCTACCCACTTGAGTCACAAAGATGAATAAGTCATTTCCCTGGACAAATTGATTGATAAGCTGATTGATAAGGATTGATAAGCTTTTTAAGGCACTCACCTAATAGAATTTGTTCTGTACAGTGCGTTGCAAAATGATAGGACCACCCTCGATTTTTTGATTTTAAATAACTACAAATGCAGAACGATGCTTAAATTCGAATTTCTTATCAAAAAGTATTTATACAGCCCAATCAACCCAACAAAAACGTGGCCAAAAACGGCAATGTCGCCTCGGTGTTCTCACGAGATAAAGGAAAACGAGTTCCATCGACCGGCCCCCGAGACACTGTCATTTGTGGCTGTTTTCTAACGAAAAAATTTATCTAAGAGAAAAATTTCGGGAATTTAATACATTAGAATGTAGTATTTTGTCTGTTATGAAAAATGATGATGACACCAAAGTGCTTAGACAATGTTAACCTAATCAAAAATTGAGCCGAAGAAAATCTTCTTTTGACCATCCAGCAAAAATCGGGTTTTTGGGATGTTCAAATGTCAGTGCTTCGTATCCGGATGAGTTGTCCTGTGGCTCTAAATTTGTTAGAAATAACCTTTTAATAAGAAATATATGAATTGAATAAAGAAAAGGCTTTTCTTAAATAGAAACTTTTTCGTCAGAAAACAAGAAAATGACAGCGTCCTGGAGACCAGTCGAATTGGACTCATTTAAAGGGGTTTTCCGGTCCCCAGCGAAATCCGATTTTTGCTTCGAACCATTATAAGCCGTTCTCAGCGACCGGCGCGCGCTACTGGTTTGGCCGAGTTCGAAACAGAACTCAGTTCATGTTCAGTCGAGCCGAACTGGAAGCTGTTTATCTAAAAAATTGTTTATAGTGTAACTATTGTTTTGATCAGAAAGTCTTATCCACCTTTCTGAAAATTTCGCTTATAAACGAATAATTAGCCGACCAACGTATGGCTTGCTTTAAATAAAAAGGATTAACTATTACATTTCGCTCTTTTGGGCAAATTTGAAGTAAATCCGAACGGGAATTCTTGTTTTTCCTAAAATCCTTACAATGGACATGTCTACTTCCATTTGCACATGACGACGTCTACTTCCATTTGCACAGGATCACATGGCTCCTGCATGGTTTCTCTACCAAAACAATTCGCCGGTCCACAAGAACAAGCTCATGATGGGTCGCACGGTGAATCTCTTAATTGGAGGAAAAGCGCATCTCCCTGGATGGTTTGCCCTTTATAATGTTTTGTTGATCAATGTGCCCCCTATGTCGCCTGATTTAAACGTTATTGAGAATTTATGGGCTTACGTGAAGGCGAAGTTACGAGGAAAGACTTTCACACAAAAGTTGACTTATAGTTCTACATACGAAAAGTTTGGAACACAATTCGCCAGCAATTCTTCACGAATTAGTCAACTCAGTGCCTAAACGACCTAATGAAGTGATTTTGGCAAAAGGTGGACCGATTGAATATTAATTTTTGATGTTTCTGTATAATGTTGTAAGACTTTTGCACTCAGTTTTTAGGGTATTTCTTAGTGGTTTTTTCATTTACTCTTTGTTTTACGCTGAGCTTCAAATTTCTTTCGTAAATAAAGTGTGCATGTACAGTCATGGACAAAAGTCTTTACCCCTACCGAGGCCAGCTTTTAAAACGCAAACTTTTTTCAACTTTTTAACAAGTTTTAAAAATTGTTTTCAAAGTATTTTGTAGCATTTTTACCCTAGTTTTTATATCCCATAACCAAAAGAAACAACGATTTATTTTAGGCAACAAGGAACGACGTTAACAAAAAAAACCCTCAAAACAGGTGGACAAAAGTCTTTACCCCTTTTCAACTTTTTATTTTCTTGCTGTTGTTTCGTTATTTTTCACATAACAATGCTTTATTATTTTTTAATTCTAGTGATGCCTGGAGCCTATCTGACCACTCCCGACAAAGAAAAGATTATGGAAGCAAGGAAACGAGGCGACAAAGTAAAGGATGTTGCGAGCGTATTCAAATGCAGCCCCGAAACGGTGAAAAAGCTTTGCAAGAAAGAAAAAACGACTGGAATTCTTCACTGAGCATTCAAAACAGGTCGTTCACCCGTCACAACACCAAGAGAAGACAAGGTTCTAATTTTGGCCCACAAAAAGGATCCAAATCTTAATGCTTCCGATGGAGTCAGATTAATCAAGCATCAATTTAACAAGGACATCAATCGAAAGACAGTAAGCAGACGTTTGATTCATGCAGGATTGATGACTAGAAGACCTGCCAAGAAGCCCCTGATGGTCGCCAAACACCGGAAGATTCGATTCGACTTTGCCGAGAAGTATGAAAGTTGGACAAGCAACGACTGGGCCAATGTCATCTTCACCGATGAATCGAAGATCAACCTTTTCAATCCCGACGGCAATCATTTGATCCGGAGACCCGTTGGACAACGATATAGCACCAAATACCTTCGTGCTGTCGCACGTCAAATTTGGTGGTGGATCAATCATGTTGTGGGGTAAGAAACTTTTATCTTTATGCCTATTGACTTTTTTTTTTAGGAGCGATGACTAGAAGTTCACCAGGTCCGCTCGTTCTTCTCAATTCAACTTTGGACGCTCAACGATACAAGGCGATTTTGGAGAACGATCTTCTTCCATTTGCAACCACAAAAATTGGACAAGGATGGTTGCTGTACCAGGACAACGCTCCATGCCACAAGTCGCAACTGCTAATGGGACGAGTTGTTCGCCTTGCCAACGGTGGTAGAGCTCGTCTACCCGAATGGTTCCGATCGAATGGAGTTCAGCTCGTATCTGCTCCTCCCTACAGTCCGGATTTGAACGTTATCGAACATTTGTGGGCGTTTTTGAAGCTGAAATTGAAGGGAAAACGCTTCAATACCAAGATTGAGCTATGGTACTTCATTCGACACGTCTGGACAAAGATCGGTCCTCAAATTTTACAGGATTTGGTCGACTCAATGCCGAGAAGGATTCAATCAATAATTTCATCAAAAGGAGGCCCTACCAAATATTAAAATACTCGGTTTTTTCTCACTTTTTGTTCGAGGGGTAAAGACTTTTGTCCACCTGTTTTGAGGGTTTTGTTTGTTAACGTCGTTCCTTGTTGCCTAAAATAAATCGTTGTTTCTTTTGGTTATGGGATATAAAAACTAGAGTAAAAATGCTACAAAATACTTTGAAAACAATTTTTAAAACTTGATAAAAAGTTGAAAAAGTTTGTGTTTTAAAAGCTGACCTCGGTAGGGGTAAAGACTTTTGTCCATGACTGTACATGCACACTTTATTTACGAAAGAAATTTGAAGCTCAGCGTAAAACAAAGAGTAAATGAAAAAACTACCAAGAAATACCCTAAAAACTGGGTGCAAAAGTCTTGCATCATTATACAGAAACATCAAAAATTAATATTCAATCGGTCCACCTTTTGCCAAAACCACTTCATTAAGTGGTTTAGGCACTGAGTCGACTAATTCGTGAAGAATTGCTGGGCGAATTGTGCTCCAAACTTTTTCGTATGTAGAACCATAAGTCAACTTTTGTGTGAAAGTCTTTTCCTCGTAACTTCGCCTTCACGTAAGCCCATAAATTCTCAATAATGTTTAAATCAGGCGACATAGGGGGCACATTGATCAACAAAACATTATTAAGGACAAACCATCCAGGGAGATGCGCTTCTCCTCCAATTCTTCTCCTCCAAGAAATACCCTAAAATGTCCATGACTGTATTATTCTAAGTAAAAACAAAAAAAACCCTACGAACGGGTGGCATTTTCTATCAAAAAAAAAATTTCATCGATTTTTTTGAAAAAGTGATTTTGCAAGACTTTTTGCTCGGTACTGTAAAACAAATCATAGATCAATTGGTTTATTGTTCATTTTTAAGAAGTAACCTTTAAAAAAGCAGACAAGACTTTCCGAACAACCTGGTAATATTTCTATTTCGATTAAGCAAACAGTAGTTTTGCTTTTGCAACATATCGAAATTTTATTCATTTTGAACAAGTGCAAAGAGAGAAAAAAACATGATCAGCGTGCACAAAAACGACTGTAAACCACCCAAAAAAGCTTCTATCATAAAATGGAAAGAGTCATAAATAGGCTGTGCACATCCCTCGAGTAATGCCTATTTCTAAAAGGTACCTATTTCACGAATATAAGCAACCAAGCAGTTTTGACCAAACACTTCAATTTGTGTCATGTGTCATTGCCTGAGCATTTAAATTCCTCATTCATTGATACGAAAGTTGAGATGATTGAGTCAAAACTGACTTGCGTAAAATAGGTACCTTTCAGAAAGTGCATTACTTGAAATGTACACACTCTCTTCATAACACACAGATGACTTGCTATCCGAAAAATAAAATTCAACGTTTCCATCAAGATTCTAATATATGTCAACAACAACACCGTCCTGGTCGTAGTGCATCACGCCATAATCCAGATGCACAATCACGATCTAGTGTCAAACCCTCGTAATCCATGACGAATTTTTCATATTTCGTTCGATTTTTTTCTTGGTGAAAGACCTGAAATTTTGAGATTATTAATCTGGTCGTATCTTCTGCGTTTAGCATATTTATGGTAGTTTCCTTTTTTTTCCATTTTCTCTTTGTAAATTGTTCTTCGCTCACCTCAAATTTTGCTTTTTGTCTATCGAGAAAGTGATCGAAGATGACTCGATGAATGTAGAGATATTGCTGAAGATTCACTTAGATTTTTTAAGAAAAAATTCAATGTAATCAGAGTTTTTAATCAGAGTAAGTCATTAAATAAATAAAATGAGCGCTGTTCACGCTTGAATTTTTATTAAGAAATCCTCAAAAGTTAGATGATTGGGTTAATAGAAACCTATAAACCAATTAACGTTTTGCTTTTAGGTAAGTCAGATTCTAATTTAACAATAGACCAAAAAATGAAAAATAGCTCGAAATTGAAACCTCGCAAGATTTTTGAGAACTTAGAAACACGACCATCTAACCCAACTAACCAAATCGAAAGAGAATCGACCACAGCCGGTATGATCGAAGTTCTTTCATTAGATCGCACATTGTAGGGATTCCTGTTTTCAGGTTACTGCATTCAAGTAAATATCTAAAAGTGAAATGATAAATTAATGCGCTGATTTAATACTTTCACTCACTCGATAGCCACCAAAATCGACGTTCTTCCCGTCCCACCACCACAATGCATCACGATTGGTTTTTGCGAAACGCGGATTTGGGCGAGTAGTTCCTGAATCACTCAAAAACCATTGCGCGACATTTGTTACTTTTTAACGGAAGTACGAAAAAAATGAAAAAGACTTTTGCATCAACCTAATATGAATCGTAAAAATATCAGGTTCAAAAATAAAAATAGCTTTAATTTAACACCCATGTTATCAACAAAGTTATTTAATTTGTGAAAAACTCACGATTGGAGTCCGCAAACAGCTCGGAACTTCCCCTTCTCGCCAACCTTCCCACGTAAAGTGTCGGATCTGAAGGAAATCTTTAAGCTAAATACCGAAAAAAACCATTCGATGCTCCTTTTTTCCATCGTTGTCATATATCATTTTAAAAGTCGCAACTTTTAGCCATGACATTTCGTCGACTATTTGATGATGAGCCTGAAGAGTTAGTCAATGCATCGAGCTAATCTTGAACTAACCTCAACATTTGTGATTTCAAGCTTTTCAGTGATCCTCATTGTCTGGTTTTTTTTTCTTGGAAAATACTGAAATGATGAGTTTGAAGTTCCGATCACAAACCAAACCTGAGCACATTTTGTGTAACCCTCGTTGTCGACGAAATCACATAACATGACGATTGTATCAGATTCCTCTTGAAGCATCATCAACCTTAACACAATTGCCATAAGGTTTTTCAATTTTTCTTTTTGGCGTTTTAATCTTTAAACAAGTCTATAAAGGTTCACAGCCAACCAATTGACATATATTTGGTATCAAATAAAAGAGAAATACGCAAGGAATATTTTACTGGAAATAAATTGAAGAAGTATTAATTCTGAAGAAAGCTATGAAATATTTAACACGGAAAACCTCCCGCACTAGTGACCGGAGAATTCATTTGCATTGCAAGACGCGTAACTCTCCCCAAGATTTGTTGCCGATGAAATCTTTTAGGTCAAAAGTCAAAAATTCCAAAAAAAAAGGATGAAAACCTTGTCGCATATCCGCGCGAAAGTGCATTTTTTGATGAAAATTGATGTTATGCCTATCATTCGATAGAAAAGAGTGTTCTAAATCCGAATCTCAATATCATTTTTAAATTCCATCTACAGTTTTTTAGAAAGTGCGCTTTTTTCAAAAAGCGCAAAGAAGCCAAAACTTAAGTTCGTAAAACGGCCATAAAATCTTGCATCTTAAACCACTTTGTTTTTTTCAAATATTCTCAAAATAGACACTTTCAGCCTTCTTTCGATTATTGTAAGTTATATGAAATTTGTTAGAATTGCTCAAATTTTAGAAAGGGAAAAGTATGAAAATCTCAAAATGAAGACCAAGGTTTGAAGGCTTTTACTTTGAAAAAAGTCCACTATAGAAGAAATCTGTCTGATAATTTTCATTTTACAGTTAAAAATAATCAAGCTGCACAAAGTTATAACTTTTTTTCTTGTCCTACTCTGAAATAGGGCCCTGTTTTTTAAGGCATGCTTCAATTACCCTGAATGCCCTCAGAGTTAATGATATGCTCGTTTTTGAAATAAGAAGATGAAGCAAGAAACTAGCGGCTCATAAACAAAGCAAGTTAAGTAAGTTTATTTATTGAGTAGCCGACCAACCAAAAATCCACAATCGTCCCGTCAAGAGGCCCCTGAGTACAAATGAAACGTCTCTCGGAGCTCGGCGTTCCCACATAATTTGCATGAATATACTCAGATTGAGCGTCTTTATGAGTGATCACAACCCGATGAGCATCTCCACAAGTTTGACCACCAGAACTGAAAAAAATATGGGTCAATATCAAAGGAGATGAGACAGCTCAAAATCAAATGTGAAGATTTGCTTCTATGAAAGTTTAACCCGTTACATTTTTACTCAAAACTGTAAGCAAATATTAGTTTATGAGTTCGGTGATTGCCTGCTTTCGTGAGATCCATTTTGAAAAGCCCATTGCACTTTTTCGTTCTACCATTGTATCCATTCTACAATTGTATCTTTTCGTAACTCGTTGTTAACTTATCATAACACATAAGCCATCTATTTTACGAAAATACCGTAATCAAGCAGTCAGTTTTGACTCAATCAGTACAATCTGATACCATTGTTTAACCAGTTACATTTTTGCTCAAAAATTCTAAACAAATATTAGTTTATGAGTTCGGTGATTGCCTGTTTTCGTGAAATTGATTGATATGATTGAGTTCAATCTGAATATTTGAGTACGGTACTTTTTGGTGCTGCCTCTCAGGTGCCTTTTTGAAAGTGCAATACGCGAGATGTACACACTTTAATCACTTGCGCTGTAGCTCATTGGTAGAGCAATCACCCGGTATATGAAAGGTCACAGGTTCGAGCTTCGGCACATTCTTTCCTGATTCGTGAAACTAATCGTTAACTCAAATCACTCAAAAATCCCTCTCAATTTCATGGTTTTTGACATTTGAAAAAGCACGGTAGAATAGAAAGATTGTGAAATTTCTTTCGTAATCAAGAAAGACGAATGCGGAACTCAAATTTTGGTATTTTGGGGCTAACGGGGGCCAGACTCCACTTTTTCAGAATTGTCTATGCTGAACCGATTGGAAATAGTTTAGGGAAGTTTAGAATAACTTTTTTTATGTCACTTTCTCACATTAACCTTGTCACTGTGTAGAACAAAGCTACAGAGACATTACTTAATCAAATGATCCAGATGATATCCCAAAACACTTTCAAACTTTTCGAACGTGCTTTTAATTAATTTTGCTTAATTTATTACGTTGAAAAGTTCATATAAAGCCTAGAAAAGGTAGAATGAGAACTGATCAAAAAATGTCTGGTCAATGACTCCTCCAACCTGAAAAGTACCCAAATTTTAAACGTTAAACCAACCGGTTTCTACTCGCATTTGCCATGTAGGCGCGAGTTGAAGTCCCATCAGGTATCCAGTCGGAAAGCTGCTCAAATTCTTTTCGAAGCTCAGAAACTCCCATGTCTAGAGCATATTGCATCCATCCATCGAGCTAATTCGAAGTTTATGTAGCTCTTAAAAAAGCCTTACCACTTTTGCATTTCGAGGTGCCCAACAGCGAAGTGATTTCGTCACTTTCAACAACTTCAGCGTTTCCACAACGCCCAACTTTTTCAGTGTTTCATGTTGAATCTCTGCCGGGAGTCGGAGAGGAAACGAAGTTTGCTTGTTTCTACAGAGTTGCTAATGCACAAGTTCAAGTTTGAATCTTACCTGTCCTTTTTCTCCATCAACATCCTTATTTCCCGTTCATCCGGCAAATCTCTCTGTCTTGTTATTGGCTCAGAATAGTAAATATTTTCCTTTATTGAAGGGAACAAAGGTTCGTAGCACTGAAAACGTTTTCGAACCTTCTTTATGCCAATTTAACAAGTTACTCACACAACATCGTTGTCCCATACTTCGTGAGCAATAAAAACACGAGTAATAAGATTCCCAATAGAATAGGAGCTTAAAACTCAAGACAGCGAAGTGATTTCGTCACTTCTAACAATTTCAGCGTTTCAATAATGCCCAACTTTTTCAGTATTTCATGTTGGAGCTCTGCCGGAAGTCGGAGAGGAAACGAAGTTTGCTTGTTTCTACAGAGTTGCTAATGCGCAAGTTCAAGGTTGAATTTTACCTGTCCTTTTTTTCCATCAACATCTTTATTTCCTGTTCATCCGGCAAAACTCTCTGTCTTGTTATTGGCTCAGAATCGTAAATATTTTCTATTATTAAAGGAAACAGAGGTTCGTTCGGAAACAGAGGAAACTGAAAACGTTTTCGAACCTTCTTTATGCCAATTTAACAAGTTACTCACACAACATCGTTGTCCCATACTTCGTGAGCAATAAAAACACGAGTAATGATTCCCAATAGAATAGGAGCTTAAAACTCAATACAATTAGCAGACATTCAGCATAAATGCAAATCTCTATTGACTTTCCGCAGCTTGGGGCCATCATCAGACCCTTCAAAGATAGCCATAAGGGGAATATTGGTAAATATTTGAGTCCGATCAAAAATAAACATTCTGGGGCTTGGAAAGAAATAAACTAGGGACTAAACATAAGTTGACTTTTCAAAATTCACAATTATAAAATAAGCATAAATTTCCTTGACATTTTTAACTAAATAATATTTGTTGATTTGAAAAGTTTAAACTTTAACAACTCATTTGTTTTATTGAACATTAAAGCAACTTTGTCGATTCGATATATTCATTTCTAGATTACGAAAACCTAAAAGGAAAATATGCATATATCAGTGATAATTTCTAAAGCTTTTTTGATGAAAACGATCTATTTGATGAAAACGCTTTTCACATTTCACATTCACAAACAAAATTTGAAAAGTGGAAATGAACAAAGATGAGAGGTCAAGGGAACTGTTCTATTTTCGAATGTTCACTTTATCATCATTTGCTGCTGAAGTTGTGAAAAAGAATTTCTCTTGAATAGGTAACTTTGAGAGATTAACTTATCTTACAACTCGTAAGTTGTTTCGATTGAATTGGTAAATAAGTTCTCTCCGTTTTTTTGGGAGCAGCTCAAACTTAATTATTCCCAACGTGGTAGGGCTTATTCGAAAGCTGAAATCAAGAGAAACACAATTGTGGGTCTAGTAAAACCTTTAGCAAAACTTTTAAACTGAATGAATCAAAAAATGATTTTCACCATCGTATTTCCCTTGAATTCATATTGGGAATATGAAATGGCGGCGTCTTTGGACGAGCTTTTAAAAAAACAAAAAAAAAAAAAAGTTTTGTTGATTATACGCCAAAATTTGATCTCGACCTGATGCACAGTTTTTAAAAAATGAGAAAGGAGCACGGTTTAGAAAACATGATTTGAAAGATTTGATTTGAGAGGAACACACTCTAGGTTCGACTACCATTAAGTTTTTCTTTTGTTTGAACAGTTGTTATATACCCTAAACCCTTCTCTTCGTAATTGCTAAATATTCAAAAATTTTGTTCAAATCTTTCTTTCAAGTGTTCAACAACAAATAATATAAATATCAAAATAAACGAAAAATTTCACAAACAAGACAACAATCGCTGAAATGAGTAAAACATAGTCCAATATTACATTTAGCAAAACACATAAAAGCGTCTGAGCTGCAATTCATAGCTTTGCACATTCGATTGTCCATCTTGAAGTAAACGTCAACGGGTTTCTCAAATGGAATAAAGGGGGCATCAACGTACTGTTGTACTGAGGCTTATAGTGCGGCAATCCCCCTTCCCGACCCACCCAAAAGTGGGAAGTGGAAGGGACTCCCCTTCCCCTTCCAACTTTTCTTGTTTGAATTGTTCATTGCTTTGGTCTAACAAAATCCAGGTTACATCCGAGTCCAAGTCCTAAATCAAAGTCAGATTCAAGTCAAAAATAAAGATGTCGGTTTCCTGTTATTCTCGCTTTTCACTATTACACTGTTTGAAATATTGGTTTGGCCGGAAACTCTTGTCCTCTTTGAAATTTTCCTTTATAAATGAATAATTAGCCGATCAACGTATGGCTTGCTTTAAATAAAAAGGATTAACTATTACTTTTAGCTATTTTAGGCAAATTTGAGTCAGCTTTGAAGCAAATCCGAACGGGAATTCTTGTTTTTCCTAAAATCCTTGCAATGGACCTAGAATGAAAAAGGACTTGGTGAAATGTTATAAAAATTTACCTGCCTAACTTTTTATTCTCTATCTTCTTTGACACCAAAATAGGTTTCTGTGCTCAAAGCGAAGAGTTTCATCGTTTTTGACTGCTCCACTTCACACCTTTAAACAAATCAACTAACGCGAGTTTTTAAGAATTGGGAAACAAACTTGTAATTGTAGGGCAATTTGTAAATAAATAGAATTTCTGTTAAAAAAATCATAAATCAATTGGCTTATTATTGATTTCTAAAAAGTAACCTTTAAAAAAGCAGACCAGACTTTCCGATCAACCTGCTAGTATTTCTATTTCGATTAAGCAAACAGTAGTTTTGCTTTCGCAACGTATGAAAACTTTATTCATTTTGAACAAGTGCAAAGAGAGAAAAAAAACATGATCAGCGTGCACAAAAACGACTGTAAACCTACCAAAAAAGTTTCTATCATAAAATGCAAAGAGTCATAAATAGGCTGTGTACATCCCTCGAGTAATGCCTATTTCTAAAAGGTACCTATTTCACGAATATAAGCAACCAAGCAGTTTTGACCAAACACTTCAATTTGTGTCATGTGTCATTGTCTGAGCATATAAATTCCTCATTCATTGATACGAAAGTTGAGATGATTGAGTCAAAACTGATTGATTACGACAGTTGCGTAAAATGGGTACCTTTCAGAAAGTGCATTACTCGAAATGTACACACTCTATTCATAACACACAGATGACTTGCTATGAGAAAAATAAAATGTAATGTTTCCGTCAACATTCTAATATGTGTCAACAACACATCATTCTTGGTTTATAATGGGAAAATCTGTTCAGGCTGGCTTCAGGCTTCAAAAAAGCACGAACTCGTATCAAACCCTTGTAATCCTTGACGAATTTTTCATATTTTGCTCGATTTTTTTCTTGGTGAAAGACCTGAAATTTTGAGATTATTAATCTGCGTTTAGTATATTTAGGGTAGTTTTCTTTTTTTTTTCGTTTTCTCCTTGTAAACTGTTCTTCGCTCACCTGAAATTTTGCTTTTTGTCTGTCGAGAAAGTGATCGAAGATGACGCGATGAATGTAGAGATATTGCTGAAGATTCACTTAGGTTTTTTTAATGAAAAAATTCAATGTAATCAGAGTTTTTAATCAGATTAAGTCATTAAACAAATAAAATGAGCGCTGTTCACGCTTGAATTCTTATTAAGAAATCCTCAAAAGTTAGATGATTGGGTTAATAGAAACCTATAAACCAATTAACGTTTGGCTTTTAGATAAGTCAGATTTTAATTTAACAATAGACCAAAAAATGAAAAACAGCTCGAAATTGAAACCTCGCAAGATTTTTGAAAACTTCTATCTAACCCAACTAACCAAATCGAAGAGAATCGACCACAGCCGGTATGATCGAAGTTCTTTCATTAGATGACACATTGGAGGGATTCCTGTTTTCAGGTTGCTGCATTCCAATAAATATCTAAAAGTGAAATGATAAATTCATGCGCTGATCTAATACTTTCACTCACTCGATAGCCACCAAAATCGACGTTCTTCCCGTCCCACCACCACAATGCATCACGATTGGTTTTTGTGAACCGCGGATTTGGGCAAGTAGTTTCTGAATCACTCAAAAGCTTTACACAGATTAGGTAGATAAAGCGCTTTTTAGTCTTTTTTAGCAATCAATCATCAATAAATACCTTTGAATCACAGCAAGCCATTTTGGAAAAAAAAATATACCTTTCTTACAATAGAAAATAGACTTCCATCACGAGACCGATCAGAAAATCGGGTCACGCAACTCCAGGCACTTGATCTAGCCTCCAGCGTATCGGATTCCAATAAACTTATGTTTATTTAAAAACCAAGATTTTAAGCTATCTAATGATATTCATTACTAATGTTTTTCCCCTCCAAAAATTGGGTTAATAACCTTAATGAGACTTAACCGACAAGTGCTCGTTATCCGTTAAGTCTCAGAAGGTTTTTGACCCACTTTTTCAAAAGAAAAACATTAGTAATGAATATCATCAGATAGCTTAAAATTCTGGCTTTCTATAAAAAAGGAAAATTGGAACCGATATTCGGAGGCTAGATCAAACGCCGGAAGTTGCGCGACCAATTTATCTCGTTAATTCTCGTTTAGCA
Source organism: Mesorhabditis belari (assembly GCA_958450365.1). NCBI lineage: Eukaryota > Metazoa > Nematoda > Chromadorea > Rhabditida > Rhabditidae > Mesorhabditis > Mesorhabditis belari. The sequence goes on from CAUEEP010000167.1 coordinate 253,855, forward strand.
AGTCTGGTAGAAACTATGAATCGTAAAAATGTCAGGTTCAAAAATAAAAATAGCTTTAATTTAACATCCATGTTATCAACAAAGTTATTTAATTTGTTAAAAACTCACGATTGGAGTTCGCAAACAGCTCGGAACTTCCCCTTCTCGCCAACCTTCCCACATAAAGTGTCGGATCTGAAAGAAATCTTTAAGCTAAATGCCGAAAAATACCATTCGATGCTCCTTTTTTCCATCGTTGTTATATATCATTTTAAAAGTCGCAACTTTTAGCCATGACATTTCGTCGACTATTTGATGATGAGCCTGAAGAGTTAGTCAATGCATCGAGCTAATCTTGAACTAACCTCAACATTTGTGATTTCAAGCTTTTCAGTGATCCTCATTGTCTGGTTTTCATTTCTTGGAAAATACTAAAATGATGAGTTTGAAGTTCCGATCACACACCAAACCTGAGCACATTTTGTGTAACCCTCGTTGTCGACGAAATCACATAACATGACGATTGTATCAGATTCCTCTTGAAGCATCATCAACCTTAACACAATTGCCATAAGGTTTTTCAATTTTTCTTTTTGGCGTTTTAATCTTTAAACAAGTCTATAAAGGTTCACAGCCAACCAATTCACACCTACTTTTCACAAAATTGGTTGCCGATCAACTGTTTTAGATTAAAGGTCAAAAATCCAAGAAAAGGATGAAAATCGTGTCGCAGGTTTTAGGTCAAAGGTCAAAAGTTCAAAAAAAAAGAATGAAAAACTTGTCGCACATCCGCGCGAAAGTGCATTTTCTGATGAAAATTGATGTTATACCTATCATTCGATAGAAAAAAGTGTTTTATTAGATTGGTGAATTGAAAACTGCGGGCTATTTCGCGGGACTCGCAGATGAAGAAAACAACAGCATTGAACCAGCGGAAAGGGGGTTTGTTTACTTCAACATTTCCTCTAATTATTGCGAAAAAATTATGCTTCCAGCATTTTATTTTTTGGTATTTTTCTTCACTTCTTCTATTGCACGTGACGATCTGCCACCGGGACACATTCGCCATGTCATGCTTCATGAGTTCCTACAAGAGCACAGTGCCGGTTTGGCAGCTGCTAATATTAAATAGATATATGGGGAAGACCACCAGAGGTGGCAGCGCGCCTCGATCAGTGCCGTCCATCTCTCACGATACCAAAGAAATCTTTTCTTCCTCGAATTGTGACAGGAGATGAGAAATGGGTTTTATCTGTGAACTTTCGGAGGAAGCGGCAATGAGTGGGTCCAGGCGAGAAACCTGAAAGTGACCCTAAGTCCGATTTGCACCAGAAGAAGTTTATGCTCTGCGTTTTCTGGGATATGGAGGGAGTGGTGCACTGGGAGTTGATGTATAGCAAGAAGACCCTTAATGCAATCAAATACAGTGAACAGTTGGAGAAAGTGAATGAATCCCTAAAGAAGAATAGGCGCTCCAAGTCAAAGATCGTTCTCATGTTGCCAAACTGACTCGCTCTAAAACCTGTAGCCTTTTTTGGAAACATTTGTCGCATCCCCATACAGTCCGGACCTCGCCCCTTTTGATTACTATTTATTCCGGATCATGAGTAATGAGCTCGCGGGAGAACACTTCGATTCGGAAGAAGCAGTTAAAAATTGGCTTTGAAAGTTTTTCGATTCAAAACCAAAATCCCACCACGAAAGAGGAATCAAATTGCGAGTAAAATGGGCAGAAGTCGTCAATAATAATGGAAATTATTTGGAATGAATTTGTGGTTTTATGTTGAATAAATTTTAGTTCAAAGTCCGTCAGTTTTCAATTCAGCAATCCAATAAATCCTAACATCGACATCATTTTTAAATTCCATCAACAGCTTTTTAGAAAGTGGGAATTAAAAATAATCATTCTGCGCAAAGTTATAACTTTTTTTCTTGTTCTACTCAGAAACAGGGTTTGTTTTCTAAGGCACGCTTCAATTGCCGTACCCATGAGTGCCCTGAGAGTTAATTATATGCTCGTTTTTGAAATAAGAAGAAGAAATAAGAAACTAGCTTATAGGCAAGGCAAGTTATGTAAGCTTAATAATTGAGTAGCCGACCAACCAAAAATCGGCAATCGTTTCGTCAAGAGGCCCCTGTGTACAAATGAAACGTCTCTCGGAGCTCGGTGTTGCCACATAATTTGCATGAATATACTCAGATTGAGCGTCTTTATGAGTGATCACAACCCGATGAGCATCTCCACAAGTTTGACCACCAGGGCTGAAAAAAGTATGGATTAATATCAAAGGAGATGAAATTGTTCAAAAGCAAATGCAAAGGTTTACTTCTATAAAAGTTTAACCAGTTACATTTTTTATACATCTCGCTTATAGAGTGTGTACATCTCGGGCACTTTCAAAAAGGCACCTATTTTACGAAAATACCGTAATCAAGCAGTCAGTCTTGACTCAATCAGTACAATTTTGATACCATTGGCATTGCAATTCCTTCTCAATTTACATTAAAATTGATCTGATTGAGTTCAATCCGACTATTTGAGTACGGCCTGGTCCGGTCGATGACTGGTAAAATGTCTAGTCAATGACTCCTCCAACCCGAAAAGTACCCGAATTTTAAACCTTAAACCAACCGGTTTCTACTCGCATTTGCCATGTAGGCGCGAGTTGAAGTCCCATCAGGTATCCAGTCGGAAAGCTGCTCAAATTCTTTTCGAAGCCCAGAAACTCCCCTGTCTAGAGCATCTTGCATCCATCCATCGTGCTAATCGAGGTTTATGTAGCTCTTAAAAAAAACCTTACCATTTTTGCATTTCGAAGTGCCCAACAGCGAAGTGATTTCGTCACTTTCAACAACTTCAGCGTTTCCACAACGCCCAACTTTTTCAGTGTTTCATCTTGAATCTCTGCCGGGAGTCGGAGAGGAAACAAAGTTTGCTTGTTTCTACAGAGTTGCTAATGCACAAGTTCAAGTTTGAATCTTACCTGTCCTCTTTCTTCATCTCCATCAAGTTGTTCCATACTTCGTGTTGTTCCATACTTCGTGAGCAAAAAAACACGAGCAATAAGATTCCCAATAGAATATGAGCTTAAAATTCAAGGCAATTAGCAGAAATCCAGCATAAATACGAATCTCTATTGACTTTCCACAGTTTGGGGTCATCATCAGACCCTTTAAAGATAGCCATAAGGGGGATATTGGTAAATATTTGAGCCCGATCAAAAATAAACATTCTGGTCTTTGCGGCAATCACCCTTCTCGACCCACCCAAAAGTGGCAAGGGCAAGCCCCCCCCCCCCCCCCTTCCCCTACCCACTTGAGTCACAAAGATGAATAAGTCATTTCCCCTGGACAAATTGATTGATAAGCTGATTGATAAGGATTGATAAGCTTTTTAAGGCCCTCACCTAATAGAATTTGTTCTGTACAGTGCGTTGCAAAATGACAGGGCCACCCTCGGTTTTTGCGATTTTTTGATTTTAAATAACTAAAAATGCAGAACGATGCTTAAATTCGAATTTCTTATCAAAAAGTATTTATACAGCCCAATCAACCCAACAAAAACGTGGCCAAAAACGGCAATGTCGCCTCGGTGTTCTCACGAGATAAAGGAAAACGAGTTCCATCGACCGGTCCCCGAGACGCTGTCATTTGTGGCTGTTTTCTAACGAAAAAATTTATCTAAGAGAAAAATTTCGGGAATTTAATACATTAGAATGTAGTATTTTGTCTGTTACGAAAAATGATGATGACACCAAAGTGCTTAGACAATGTTAACCTAATCAAAAATTGAGCCGTGTGCAGAAAAGTGGTTCTTTTCTGTGAAATCTTATTTAATGTTTTGATTTCAATGTCTGGTTTTCTTGTCCCGCCTCTGAAAGATTGCTTTTAAGATAAAGGGACGGATAAAAGGGTCGGAGCCCACTTTACAGGGGCACTTTTCATATTCTCTCCGTATTCCTTTCGTATTCCTTTTGTATTGCGCTCTTAAATAAAAAAAGAAAATTGGAATCCGATACTCCGAGGCTAGGTCAAACGCCGGAAGTTGCGCGACCCATTTATCTCGTTAATTCTCGTTTAGGAAGTCTGATAGAAATCATGAATCGTAAAAATGTCAGGTTCAAAAATAAAAATAGCTTTAATTTAACATCCATGTTATCAACAAAGTTATTTAATTTGTTAAAAACTCACGATTGGAGTTCGCAAACAGCTCGGAACTTCCCCTTCTCGCCAACCTTCCCACATAAAGTGTCGGATCTGAAAGAAATCTTTAAGCTAAATAACGAAAAATACCATTCGATGCTCCTTTTTTCCATCGTTGTTATATATCATTTTAAAAGTCGCAACTTTTAGCCATGACATTTCGTCGATGATTTGATGATGAGTCTGGAGAGTTAGTCAATGCATCGAGCTAATCTTGAACTAACCTCAACATTTGTGATTTCAAGCTTTTCAGTGATCCTCATTGTCTGGTTTTCATTTCTTGGAAAATACTAAATTGATGAGTTTGAAGTTCCGATCACACACCAAACCTGAGCACATTTTGTGTAACCCTCGTTGTCGACGAAATCACATAACATGACGATTGTATCAGATTCCTCTTGAAGCATCATCAACCTTAACCCACTTGCCACAAGGTTCTTCAATTTTTTTCTTGGCTTTTTGATCTTTAAACAAGTCTACAAAAGTTCACAGCCAACCAATTCACACCTACTTTTCACAAAATTGGTTGCCGATCAACTGTTTTAGATGAAAGGGCAATAATCCAAAAAAGGATGAAAACCGTGTCGCACCGTGAAATATTTAACACGGGAAATCTCCCGCACTAGTGACCGGAGAATTCATTTGCATTCAAAGACGCGTAACTCTCCATAAGATTTGTTGCCGATGAACTCTTTTAGCTCAAAGGTCAAAAGTTCAAAAAAAAAGAATGAAAAACTTGTCGCACATCCGCGCGAAAGTGCATTTTCTGATGCAAATTGATGTTATGCCTATCATTCGATAGAAAAAAGTGTTTTAAATCCGAATCTCAATATCATTTTTAAATTCCCTCGACAGTTTTTTAGAAAGTGGGCTTTTTCAAAAAACGCAAAAAAGCCAAAACTGAAGTTCGCAAAACGGTCATAAAATCTTGTTCCTTAGACCAATTTGCTTACTTTTCAAATTTTCTAAAAGACATTTTGATCTTTCTTTCGATTATTGTAAGTAGAAGAAATTTGTCAGAATTACTTAAATTTTAGAAGGGGAAAAGCATGAAAATCTCAAAATCAAGACCAAGGTTTGAAGGCTTTTACTTTGAAAACAAGTGGACTATAGAAGATAATCCGTCTGACAATTTTTATTTTACAATCTTTTCTAAACATTTTAGTTCAAAAAGTAATTAAAAATAATCATTCTGCGCAAAGTTATAACTTTTTTTCTTGTCCTACTCTGAAATAGGGTCGTGTTTTTTAAGGCATGCTTCAATTACCCTGAATGCCTTCAGAGTTAATTATTAGGTTGGTGCAAAAGAAATTTCGGTCGATATAAAATGTTCTTATTTTTTTAATCTGAAGAGCTTATTTGATGTTCTTTTGTGCATTTGTACTCTTGGATATTTACTTTATTTTCGCATTTTTTCAAAGTCAGAGCTTTCACTTTTTAATTAATTTTTGCTTTAGATCATGGTGGATCAAAAGTATGTTCTGCGCACGTGTCTTCTCTATGACTTCAAAATGGGCAAAAACGCTGCTGATTCACATCGTGATCTCTGTTCCGCCTTTGGAGAACAGGTTATCACCGAAAGATCATGCCAGCTCTGGTTTGCCCAATTCCGAGATGGTAATGAATCCCTTGAAGACGAATCGCATGGACATCGTGCCACAGCCATCGACAACAATGAATTGAAGCTGATCCAATGCAAACAACACGAGAACTTGCCAAACATCTCCAATTCAACAATTGTACGCCATTTGGAAATAATTGGAAAGACAAATCGTAATGGACAATGGGTTCCACATCAATTGAGTGTTGAGAAGCTGGATCAGCCATATCTTGCTCCATAAGTCGAAAAGAAGCCATTTTTTTGAGAATATCTTGACGATGGATGAGAAGTGGATTCACTTTGATAATACTTCTCGAAAAAGGCAATGGCTGAGCAAAGGTCAAGCGCCAATTCCAACTCCAAAGCCGGATTATCATGGGCGCAAAGTGATGTTGTCTTGCTGGTGGAATATCAATGGACTTGTTCATTTTGAATTATTAGAGCCCGGAAAAACAGTCGATTCATCTTATTTTATTCAACAACTCAAGAAGGTTGACGAAATTTTGCGTGAAAAAGGCCTAAATCCCTCAACTATCAACTTTCTCCGTGATAATGCTCCAGCTCACACGGTAAAAACCTCTTGTAAGGAACTAGGATGGAAGGTCTTACCACATGCGCCGTATAGTCCAGACTTAGCACCCTCCGATTTTCACCTTTTCAGATCGATGCAACATTCCCTTGAGAATTGCCAGTTTAAGAATGCAAAAGAAGTCGAAAATTGGGTGACCAACTACTTTGCATCACAGAATCAAGCGTTCTTTGAGAAGGGGATCCGCAATCTGTAGCAACGTTGGAGGGATGTCATAGATAATAATGGTGCTTATTGTTTTAAATAAATTGTTATCAAAAAAAATTTTAGATGACTTTAATGTTTGTAAAAAAACGAAATTTCATTTGCACCAACTTAGTATATGCTCGTTTTTGAAATAAGAAAGGGAAACAAGAAACTAGCGGCTCATAAACAAAGCAAGTTAAGTAAGTTTATTTATTGAGTGGCCGACCAACCAAAAATCGGCAATCGTTCCGTCAAGAGGCCCCTGAGTACAAATGAAACGTCTCTCGGAGCTCGGCGTTCTCACATAATTTGCATGAATATACTCAGATTGAGCGTCTTTATGAGTGATCACAACCCGATGGGCATCTCCACAAGTTTGACCACCAGGGCTGAAAAAACTATGGGTCAATATCAAAGGAGATGAGACAGCTCAAAATCTCAAATGTGAAGGTTTACTTCTCTAAAAGTTTAACCAGTTAAATTTTTACTCAAAAACTGTAAGCAAATATTAGTTTATGAGTTCGGTGATTGCCTGCTTTCGTGAGATCAGTTTTGAAAAGCCCATTGTCATTGTATCTATTGCATATTTTCGTAACTTCTTGTTAACTTATCATAAGACATAAGCCCTATCCTCGGGATCCGGGCATCAGGATCACTTGTAAAGTGTGTACATCTCGTCTCGTGTGTAACACTTTCTAAAAGGCACCTACTTTACCAAAATGCCTTAATCAAGCAGTTAGTTTTGACTCCATCAGTTCAATTTTGATACAATTGGCATTGCAATTCCTTCTCAATTTAAATTAAAATCGATTTGATTGAGTTAAATCTGACTATTTAAGTACGGTACTTCTACGGGCTGCCTCTTAGGTGCCTTTTTGAAAGTGCAATACGTGAGATGTACACACTTTAACCACTTGCGCTGTAGCTCATTACTCGTTGACTCGAATCACTCAAGAATCCTTCTCAACTTCATGGTTTTTGACTTTTTGAAAAAAAACGGTATTAGGTACTTGCAAAAGAAACTGCGGATTACAACTAACATTCGGACAAACCAAAGAACTTTATCCCAAAGAACTTTATTCCCAAAGAACCAAAGAAGAAAACAACTTTATCCCAAAAGATATTCGCCATTATTATCAACTATTTTCTTCCATTTTTTGTGTAGACTTCGGATGTCTGATTCGAAAAATTCAGGGTCCCGCGACACAAAGTAGTTTTGCACCCAAATTTCGACTTCTTCAAGATTGTTAAACTTTAGATTTGCAAGAGAATGTTGCATAGACAGGAACAAGTTATATCAGGCGAATAGAGCGAACGAGCGATATCAGGCGAATAGGGCGGATGAGGCACAAGTTTCCAGCCTAATTCTTCTATGGTGTTTTGAGCCAAGTTTGATGTGTGTACCCGAACATTGTGAGCGAGTAAATGTATTGTCCTTGGATTAACACCTCCTCTTTCTCGTTCTCGTAGAATTTCATCAACTTTCTTCAGCTGTTTGGCGTAGATTTGAGAAGTTATAGTTTTTGAAGATTTTCGTGATTCAAAATAAACGATTCCTTTCATATTCCAAAAGACCGACAGCATAACTTTCTTTCCGTGGAGTTCTGGATGTAGTGTCGGAATCAGCCTTTCTCCTTTGCTCAACTATTGTCTTTTGCGTGTTGTATTATTGAAATATGTCCACTTTTCGTTCATCATCAACATACTTTCAAAAAAGCACTGCCCGTTGCTTTTTTCAATAGGAACCGAGACCCAAAACTCGATTGGCTTTGTTTTCAGGGGATAATTCATGTGGGACCCTTTGGCCACAGATTTGGACCCTTTGGCCAAAGATTCCGGTGCGACTTTGATGCTGATTTCTTCATTTTGAAGTCATGAAGAAGGCACGCCCGCAACATGAGTTTTTGATCCGTCATCTTGTACCTAAGATTATGTAATATTTAATGGTAGGAATAGTTGTGAAAATAATTAAAATGGATCAGCAATAATAATACAATATAATACAATTTAAACCGGACCATCAAACCTTTAAATAAAAAAGACTTTAGTGCTCGGAAGTAATCTGCAGTTTCCTTTGCAAGTACTTAATAGAATAGAAAGATTGTGAAATTTCTTTCGTAATCAAGAAAGACGATTGCTGAACCCAGATTTTGGTACTTTGGGCCTAACGGGTGCCAGACTCCACTATTTCAGAATTGACTATGCTGAACCGATTGGAAAGACTTTAGTTGAGTTGAGAATCACTTTTTATATGTCACTTTCTCACATCAACCTTGTCACTGTGTAGAACAACCCTATAGAGACATTACTTGATCAAATGATTCAGATCATATTCCAAAACCCTTTCAAACTTCTCAAACGTGTTTTTAATTAATTTTGCATAATTTATGACGTTGAAAGGTTCATATAAAGCCTAGAAAAGGGAGAATGAAAACTGATCAGAAAATGTCTGGTCAATGACTCCTCCAACCCGAAAAGTACCCAAATTTTAAACGTTAAACCAACCGGTTTCTACTCCCATTTGCCATGTAGGCGCGAGTTGAAGTCCCATCAGGAATCCAGTCGGAAAGCTGCAAAAATTCCTTTCGAAGCTCAGAAACTCCCATGTCTAGAGCATCTTGCATCCATCCATCGAGCTAAATCGAAGTTTATGTAGCTCGTAAAAAAACCTTACCACTTTTGCATTTCGAAGTGCCCAACAGCGAAGTGATTTCGTCACTTTCAACAAATTCAGCGTTTCCATAATGCCCAACTTTTTCAGTATTTCATGTTGAAGCTCTGCCGGAAGTCGGAGAGGAAACGAAGTTCGCTTGTTTCTACAGAGTCACTAACGCACACGTTCAAGGTTGAATTTTACCTGTCCTCTTTCTCCATCAACATCCTTATTTCCTGTTCATTCGACCAAGCGCTCTCGCTTGTTGTGGATGAGACATATTCAGCAAAGTCAAAAAGATACGTTTCCTTTGTGGCACTTTGTTTGTAGCACTGAAAACGTTTTTGAACCCTTCTTTATGCCAATTGAACAAGTTACTCACAGAACATAGTTGTCCCATACTTCGTGAGCAAAAAAACACGATTAATAAGATTCCCAATAGAATAGGAGCTTAAAAATTCAAGGCAATTAGCAGAAATCCAGGATATTGAGGATTAAAGCAACTTTGTCGACTCGATCTATTCATTTCTAGATTACAAAAACGGAAATTGTAATTTCCGAGAACGGAAATTGTAATTTCCGAGAACGGAAATTGCAATTTCCGTTTTCCAATGGAAATTTTCCTAAAAGGAAAATATGCATATATCAGTGATAACTTCTACTTGGTGAAAACGCTTCTCACACTTCATACTCACAAACTAAATCTGAAAAGTGGAAATGAACAAAGATCAGAGTTCAAGTGAACTTAAAGCGCTTCGAAAATCTTTCCGAGCATGGTCAAATTACCGCAGGAAAATCTGAAAAGTTCCAAAAAAGTGTTCGTTAATCTTGTGTTCACTTTATCATCATTTGCTGCTGAATTTGACATAAAGAATTTTTTCGTTAAGAGATAATTTTGAGAGATTAACTTATCTTACAACCCGTAAGTTGTTTCTTGCATCCAAATTGGAAATATGAAATGGCGGCGTCTTCGGACGAGCTTTTGAAAAAAACTAAACCATAAGTTTTTCTCAAATTTCTTCCTAATAACAATTGAAGTTTTGTTGATTATACCCCAAAATTTGATCTCGATCTGATGCAAAGTTTTTAAAAAATGAGGAAGGAGCACCTTTTAGAAAACATGATTTGAAAGAATTGATTTGAGAGGAACACACGCTAGATTCGACTCCCATTAAGTTTTTCTTATTTTGAACAGCTGTCTTATATAGCTCCCTTCTCTTCGTAATTGCTAAATATTCAAAGATTTTGTTCAAATCTTTCTTTCAAATCTTTAAGTGTTCAACAACAAATAATATAAATATCATAATAAACAAAAAATTTAACAAACATGACAACAATCGCTGAAATGAGTAAAACATAGTCCAATGCTACATTTAGCACAATAAATAAAAGCGTATGAGCTCCAAATTAAAAATATTAAATGGCGGCGTCTTCGGACGAGCTTTTGAAAAAACTAAATCATAACTTTTTCTCAAATTTCTTCCTAATAACAATTGAAGTTTTGTTGATTATACGCCAAAATTTGATCTCGATCTGATGCACAGCTTTTAAAAAATGAGAGGGGAGCATCTATGAATTTGCAAATTGTTTCATTCAAGGGTCAAAAATGTCAGCTTTTGATCGCCATTTACCTAACGACTTTTAATGAGTAAGCATCTTATAAATCTAATCGAGAGTATCTATTATCGATAAGGATTTATAAGATTTTTAAAACACTCACCTAATAGAATATGCTGTGTGAGATAGTAATCAAAAGCTGACATTTTTGACCCTTCAATGAAACAATTCGCAGATTGATGGCTGTACTAGAACCCGAGACCTGAACGGTTAAACATGAGCTTGCTGTTTGTATCGATAAGCAAGTCTAATTGGCATTATCAAAGCTCAAATTGACAAGTTTTTATGCGACAACAAGTGTACAGAAGTTTTGCAAAAGTTAAACTATCCGATTCGATAGGAAACAGCTCCAAGGTCCATGTAGAATCAATTTTTAAAGGTGCATCGGTCTATGAAATCAAAAACAAGTCTTTTGATAGCTTTCATTAAATATTTAAAAACGATAAGTATGAAAACAAGAACGAAACGACAATAGATATTGTGATTTTGGTGCCTTTATAACACAAAATATTTACTTCATTGTGGTCCATTGTGTTTTTAATATATAAAGCTCTCACAAAAAGTGTTTTACCCATCAATTGAACACAACTATGATTTACCGGATCCTCTTCATATTCATCTTCTCCACTCTTCTCTCCTCATTTGTTCATTGTGGTGGTGGGGTGCTCGATGTGGGCGGCGCCGTTCAAGAGCTCGTCGAGACGTTCACCGAGAAGTATAAAGTGGTTGTCACCAATAAAATGGAGAACTCGATGTATCCGAAATGTGCGTCAGCTGATGATACAATTGAGGGCAGTGGATCGGATGAGAATGGCTTCTGGACAGTGCAGCCGGGAGAGGTAAATAAAAAGTAGACAATCGGTTTACCAAAGAATTTACAGGCTCTGGGTTAGGGTTTCACTCCGAATAACTGGGGAACCACGTGTTTCTGGTGCTATGCAAACAACAACGGGCAAGAGGCTCGCGATTCGGGCAACTGGTATTTGCATCAAGATGTTTGGGGTTGGGAAGGTGAGTGAAGAGAGGAAGAGAGAGATATCTATTCTCAAATGTGCTCTCTAGGAACAGCATCAAACTAGAATTATATAAAGTTGAAGTTCGTTAGTAAATCCCTAATAGCAAACCAATCTCGATAGTGAACCAGGAAGCTAGAAATACCCATATTTAAACCTCCCTATGGCATTCAATCGAACCTAATCCATTGATAGTGAACCGATTCTTCTGGCTCCATTCAAGCGTTTAACAATGTAGTTCAATTATAGCGCAATTTTTTATCAATTGAAATCAGCTTGACTCTATGATGTTTGACTCTACTTATTATAAGAGAGATAGTATGTTTGTGTGTGTGTGTCTGTTTGTCTGTTATTTTAGAAAAAACGGCTAAGCAGATTGGTCTGAAAATTTGACTATTATATTGAAAATTTTATGTAATTTCCAAAAATATAATTAGTTTTAGGGGTTTTTTTTGCAAAAAAAAGCGGAATTTCAGAATCCCCTTTATCCGCGTGGCCGTTTAACAGTGTGATTCAGTTCGACTTTATGATGCTATATGCTTTAAAGGCCGATTTTTTAAAGGCTCTATGTTTAAAGCACATTTTTACAGGCTGTGACGGTCCGGGAAACAACGAGGGCGTTGATGGAAATGACGTGACGAACTGGGAGATCCGCGACGATGGAGCCTACTCGAATATGTGTGCGGATTGTGATGGAGGAGCCTCGTTCGAGAAATACGCCGATTGGGGACCCGAACCATAAAAAGAACACAATGAATGAACTATAAATATTTTGGCATTACTTCCATTACGTTTCATTCCGTTTTGAGTGGGAAATGTTTGTCTTTTAGCACCGTCGGACAATTTGATGTTTTTTTATGATGTTTTGACCATTGGAAACGGAACATATTTTGAAGTTGAATCATTTGATTTGCACCCGGGAGTGCAAAGTATGCAAAGGCCATTTTCAATTCGAGATACGCTTCGATACCCGAGAATATGTGAGTCTAGCTACAGGATGCGCCAAAATCACGGCAACACCTTTTCAGCAGATTGCATTGCAACGCCGCAATCAATTTAAAAACCTTAAGTGTTGTATAGAGAAATAAAACCTGACTTCTTGCCTACATTTATGTAGCAAAAGATCTTTGCAGAAAAACGTTTTGCAGAAACTAATTTCAGATTTGGAATCAGCGTAAAATTCTGCATAGGATGGTATACACAGAATTTGAAAAGCTCATGCCTTCCCCTCGTTAGAATTGTTAAAAAATAAGCCTAAACTGTTTGTGTGGTTTTTGTAAACACGATTCGAGCTTTGAATTCAATTAGTTAAAACGTTGATCTTTGGTGGTAACGAAGCAGAGTAAAAAAACACAAAAGAAAGCTTTTTTGACAAAAAAACGCAAACCTGAAAACTCTGTTTGGGCCGAGAATTTCGAAGAACATTTTTCAATAGTTCAATGGGAAGATGACGAATTTGAAATTTCGTCTTTCCACATGAGAAAACGAATGGAATTGATCGCGGATCCACCCGAAGGCCGGACACATTATCGGCTTCACTTATTGCATTTGGAGGCAATCGAAATAACGTCTGCTTCAGTTTTTCAAGAGAGTCTTTGAGTTTTTTCATTAGCCGATTGAAAATAGAAACTTTGAGTTCACGAAAAAAGAAATCAATGCTGCTTCGTTTTTCGGTTCAAACAATTGCTTTCAGAAAGATAAGAGTCTCTTGACTGTTTTTTTTGCTCAAAAATCCTTGTGAATTGCAGTTATTAGATTGAGTACTAATTCTTGATAACATTGATACGTTTCACACAGGCCTTCAAACGTGGAACTATTGAATCAATGGTGGCCCGCAAATACTTGACATCAAGACTGACCCAGCACTAATCAGTTCCTTCATAAGTTTAGCGAGATTTGTGATTTTCTTGGTCTCCAGAATTTCCTCTAAGCAGCCACATATCGAAAAATCCCATGGGTTGAGATCCGGTAAGTTGCTGGGCAATTCTCTCCTTGAAACGTCTCATCGGATCCGCTGTGAATTTGGCTCTGGGCTGATGCCCGGTCTTTCTGAAAGATCGTCTGGAGGGATTTTTCGCTTCAAAGGAATCACAACTTTATTGAGAACCTTTTGATTTGATTTTAGAATATGATAGAACATCCTGGCATCGGGTTCTTCTATCATTGGTTGAATCAAATCGTTTCAGATCTCAAAGTTGAATTTGTTAGCTGGTTTTGACTCTAATATGATCACCTTTCATCAAACTTTGTTTACAGAAAGAAAACTTATAGCCAGGTGCTTTTGAAAGGCTGATGAGTGTGCATGTGAAGCAAAGGATTTGTAAAACGAGGTATTTCAACAAATGTTCAGTTATGTGGGCGTACAAGATTTTAACAATGTTCTACTTTTACCGAATAGGTACAAAATAGGTACCAAAAAATAGCAAATAGATAGGTGTCACAGATGACCGTAAACTGAAAAAACTTGTTTCCAAGACCAGGCACAGTAAACCAAAAAATAATTAAACAATTTGATCATTAAATTTGCTTGTTATTCAAAGAAAAACAGTTTATTTTAATAGAAATGTTCTAATTTTTTTCAATTTTGATTTTTCCGGTTATATGAGTGGCTTTTTGCAGACGAAAACTTTCGACCTTGCTTCACAGGCCTTTGCAATCCATTTTCCCAACTTAAAATCAGCTGGAGAGTTGTTGTTGTTGCTCGATAACTAAAAGCACAAAAATAACTCACAAGGGAAGGTTGTCTGGCCCAGATAACTGATCAAAATGTAATCTATGCCATTCGACGCAGGATTTCACGCTGATTCCGAATCTGCTTTCCCTTTTTTGCAAAATGGAACCCTTTAAAAAGTTATGAGCACTCTAACTTTTACAAAGAATTTTATATTTCCAACGAAAAAAGGTAAGTTTATTGTCGTCGTTTATTGTGAGATCATAGTCGAGTTGATTGCGATGAAGAAAACGGAAGCCCTGGACAAGTGGTAGTGAACTAAAATACAAAGTAGGAAGCTCTCTGATTCAACTCCCCACAAAGAATATTTTATTTTGTTTTGCTTCAACCTTTAAAGTTAAAGCTTTTTGCTTTAACCAACTTGAGTGTTCTCCTTTCCAAATACAATCCTCTTTTACTCTATTTTCACACAAAAAAATTGATTTGAACAAATGAAAACAAGATAAATTAACAATGACAGAAAAGAGACATTCTTGGCAGAGACCCGAACCAGAGAGCCTCTACTTCATATTCTAGTTCACTGCCACTTCACCACGACTTCCGTTTGTGTATTGCGGTAAATTCGACTATAATGTCGCTCATCTTTTTTTCGTTGGAAATCGAGAATTTCTTGTAAAAGTTAGAGCGCTCATATCTTTTGATAGAATGCCATTTTGCAAAAATGGAAAGCATATTCGGAATCAGTGTGAAATTCTGCGTCGAATGGTCTATCACCCAGTCGATCTTCCCCTGCAAATATCACGTAAACGCGAGGAATCTGGCTTAGGTAGTCGTGTAGTCGTTACTGTTTTACTGATTTGAAGATTCAATGATAAACTAAACTATTATAGCTCATTCGATAGCGCTGAATCTCCTCTTGAAAACTAGTACAAAATTACCGAGAACTTTCTGCAAAATAAATAACAAAAGCACTCAAAAACTTGAGTTAAGACCAAAAATAATCGTCATTAGTACGGCCCACCAGTGAGTTGGATTATCGTGAATGAGTTAATCTACTTAAACAGGTACAGTCGACTCTCTCTATGACGGAATAAAAGGGACCAAATAATTTCTCCATTATATAGATCTTTCCGTTATCTAGAGTGCCGTTTTATATAGCTTAACGTCGGCGGGGACCAAAATTCCATTCCTTTATATAGAGTTTTCCGTTATATAGAATTCTGTTATAGAGAGAGTCAACTGTATGTAGATTTAAAAATCTTTAAACACGTTTTACTTAAAACAAAACCAAATCAAAAAATTACTTGAAGGCAATCTAGACCTTGACCAGCGGGGACATTGGTTAGGTAACCCGCGAAATCCGCGAACGGATCAAAATCGGTCCAGGTCCAGCCGCCGATTACTTCTGACTAAAGTAATGTTGCTCTGTTCTAACCTATTCGAACTAACTATCATTCCACCGATCCATGGCTGCTCTTTGTCAATATTTTTCTTTACAGCAAGGTCTAAAAAGCTTTTAATTGAAAAAAAATTCTCTTGTTTACCCGTGACGAATTTGTTTTCTTTTTCGGAATCAATTGAGGCAAGATGTCCTTCCATAGTCCAATCATTGCATTTTCGTTCGGCGTCCCAAAAATTGATCCCGATGTCTTCAGTCATCACCTAAGTTTTCATTTATAGTTAGTCTTTCAAAAAATTGCTATAATAAATATTAAAACTCTAATAAAGCTGGAAATTCCTTTTTCTGCTCGAAGGTTTAATAATTGGTTCAATGTCTTGTTCAATGTTCAATATTGTTCAATAAATCTTTCTAAAAATTACCATATAGCAAGTGGCTTTCCAAGTTTCTGAATTCTTGGGACATTCCGGTACAATCGGAGTAGATGTCGTTTGATCAGGTGCTTGTGTCGTTTGAATGGGTGCTTGTGTCGTTTCAACGGGTTCCTGTGTCGTTTGGACGAGTTCTTGTGTCGTTTGAACAGGTTACAAAACAGGAATTACAGTACTGGACAAAATATCATATTTGATTTTTGCCAAAAATTTACCAAAAATGTTTAAATAATCAATATTTGTAAAATTGTTATCAAAGTTTGTCAAAAATGCAGTACATGAAAAAGTAACAAAAACAATAACAATAATGAGAAAGCTCCAGAGCACACGATGGAAATTTCAGTATTTATGCGATGTCAAGCTGTAATCGACGCTAAAGGATTTGCTACTGAAATTGGATTTGCTCATTATTGTTACTGTTTTTGTTACTTTTTCATGTACTACATTTTTGTTACTAATACACTAATAGTTTAAACTTAAAGACAAGGGAGCTACAAAGTGATGATCGTTTTTCAAATATGATATTTCATTGTCCAGTAGTGTATCTCTATCTCTAATCTTAGAATTTAAATGGTTTATTGTAAAAGATACAATCAAATCTCTCTATAAATTGAAAAATTGAGATTGAATAACTTACTGCAAAAATCCCAATGACAGAATAAGTCAAGAAAAGAAATCATTTGCGCATTTTAGACTGATAATGAAGGATGGAATCTTCTTGTTTTCAATCCTTTTCATTTTATATAAAGCAACTGGAATACTCGACAAGCTCGGCAAACAATCGAATCATTGAATCACTTCTCTAAAGAATTTGTGAACAAAAAAACCTTTATACATTCATTTAGGGTTTTTTTCGAAGAATTCCGGCCCTATTACGATCGAAAAAAAGACTCGCTTACTATTATATGCACGTATAATGAAATAAAAGTGTACCTTACTACAGTCCGTTTCATATTTCTTTATCCACCCCCCAAAAAGAAGTTTTATGGAGAATGGGTGGAGATATCGAGCTATTTTCTTTTGCAATAGAAAGGCCATATTGTAAAACCCTAAAAGCACCGTTAACCGGTCCGGTGCTATATCAGATTATTAGTTTTTATGTTCACAATTCTTGGTGATCGCGTCGCGAAAAGCGCGACAATACTTTTTTAGTCGCCCTGTACAAACCCACTTTACAATTTGCATTCAATTTATAGGTATTTGGTAATTCAGTGCTTGCTCGCACATTTCAAGTTCCGGAAAACTTGCAAAGCATCAATTAGCATCTAATCATAAATTTAATTGGTACACAGAGGATAAATTCACAGCGCTGTCAGATAAATGTCCAAAAAGTATTTTGCATCAAATGACCAAAATAGTTCTATTGTTCTTCCTATCTCTTCACTTCAACTCACTCAATCATCAACATCCAAAATACAAAGCTCCACAAAGTTTACAGTTTATTCGATGATTGATGTTCAAAATTGAACGTCTATATGAAACCGCACACAATTTTTATCACAAATTTTATGTTTATAAATGGACATAATACAATACCCCAAACGCACAACTCAACGCAACACCCATACGCTAAATGGTGATAAGAAAAATACTATTTTACTATTTTGTAGAGTTACATAAGTTCTTTAAAATGATATAACTTACTGTTTTATTTATTTTACCCAATCTTTATTCGCCAGTCTTTATTGGCCTTTGTTGGCCTTTGTTGACTTTTTAGTCCATCTCTACTCCTAACTAGTCGGTCATCGGGCACAAAATGAACATAAAACATAAAGATCTTGTCAAATCTCTTTATTAAGAAAATTTTAGACTTTAGAGAGATGGCTTTAGACAAAAATCGATTGATAAACTCTGTTACGATTGCTTGAAAACTTGAAAACTCATTTTCTAAACGTTGAAAAGAACTTAAAACCTCTGGAAAAATATATTTTGCGTTTCCTTGTAAAAACAGTGATCATAATTATTCTAAATACTAACACTGTTTTTCCATAAATTAAAAAAAAACTAAATGACGAATCTTTCAAAAACGACGCGCGCTTATCTTGTTTTCGCTTACCTTGTCTTGTTTTGTTTTGCGTTTCCTTGTTTACCCCAGTTCAGCTCAAAACTTAGCTCAAAACGTGCATATTACGCATTAAATTTTGCTAAAGTTGCACTAGTTTGGTGATTTTGGAAAACTTCTTGTTTCTCATTCAAATTTCCTTTAAATATATGCAAATTCTTTAAGAATTTTAAGCAACTTAAAACGAAAGCACCTTAAAAATGCCTAAAAGCACCTTAGAAAGTACTTTTTTATATGCCTTTTTACTTTATAAATATAAATTTACAAATTTTTTACATTAAATAAATTTCTTTAGCGTACTATTATAAGGAAAACTTTTGTTTTAATTATTTTTTGGAAGCTGATTGTTTTTGCTTATTGCACTTTCGAAAAAGATTCAAAAGTTCAACGTTTATAGAAACCGATGAGCGATTTGGGATTTTCAGTGACGACTCTTCTTTCAACAAATCCCACCCGAAGTTATAGTCAAACAATGTGAGTTAGCAATGTTTGTGGAGCTTTTAAAAAATCTGTTCCAAAGTACGATTCAAATCTAACTCCACCTTCATTTTCCAGACCATCCTTTGACTGATTTGCTTAAAATTTTGTCCACATATTGATAACGTTAATCTCTACCAGTGAGCAAAATTTCATGATGATCGGTCAAGGCCTTTGCCACCAATTGGTCAACCAATTCCGCCTTTGTCAAGAAAGCAAAGGCGGAATTTGACTTGTCTTCTAACGTACCGATCTCTACACTTAAAATTTTATTGGTTCACCTAATCCCACCCTGTCGATAAAGCTTTTTTATCAAAAAAAGCCTCTTTTCCAGTCGGGTCCATTGTTTTCGTTTCTTTTTTATCCAAAGTTGAACCTTCGGGTGGAACGAAAGAAACTTGCAACTGAAAATCTTTCAAAGAAAATTCAGAAGAATCTCAATAACACCGGAGCTGCAAGGTACTGTCTCGCAAAACTACTCGTCCGACCCGATTGATGCTAACTTTTGGCGTCCGGTGAGCCAAGCGATAAAAAAAAATCGGTGGTCCACAACTATAGCGAATTGAAACTCTTTTTTTCTGTCGAAAAAGTTTCCTTCAAAAAGAGTGTTTGCCTTTTTCTTTATCTGACTGAATTTTATCTGCTTTTGAAAGTTTTTATGAGATAAGTACGCTTTTGTACAGCTAAAATACTATGTCGCTATAAGTGTGGGTCATCCAGCTATCAGAAATCCTCATGTAGGTGGTGATCAGTGGGTCGTTGTTGTTATTCTTTATGCCCACCTTTTTCTCTGCTATCGTTATCTTTGGGTGTCGCTTTAAGCAACGGATAAGTCGAAAAAGGTAAGCCCTTCATTGTTATCGAACAAAAATGTGTTGACAGCAAAATGTGCTGACGCAAAAAAGACGTGATTTTACCCCTTTAAGCTCATCTTTTCAAATACTCTTGTTTGTTAGATAAAGTTTGCAAAATACTGTTGACAAGGAAAGGCCAACCGGGTAGACTGTCCCCATGGGAGAAGTCATAGACCATTTGACGCAGAATTTCACGCTGATTCCTTTGCCGCTATCCGTTTTTGCTATGGAATTTTTTTGTAAAGTGCTTCATAACGAAAAACGAATAGCAGCATTGAACTCAGAGTGAAATTCTGCGTCGAATTGTCTGCCATTTGTCTGTCATCATGCCATTTGGCGAATCTACCCGGTTAACCTTCCCTTGTGAATAGGGGAATAGAGAAATAAATATTAGGTGTTTGTAGATGAAAAACTGTGTTTTTTGAGCCGAAGAACTTCGCTACAGCAATTTCATATATTTTGCTTTAAAAAGTTAAAGCACATTTTTTTGTTAAACGAATATTGAAATCTATATGTTGTGTCCCCTTTGGATTCAAATCACTGCGGACGTCCGGTTTGGATTGATACATCAACAAGCACTGCTGTTACGTGTTTTTTCAATGTTTTTACGTCTTTTAACTATTACAAGATAGAAACAATTTATTCAGCTCTACATTCAGCTCTACATTCAGCTGTACATTCAACTGTACATTCAGTTGTACATTCAGCTGTACATTCAGCTGTACATCATTTGTTCTTGAAGCTGAAACTATGGTGACATCTGGAATTGCATAGCAAGCCATTTTCCTTGCAGGTACATCGATGTGATGAACATCCGCTAGTACATAAACAGTGAGGTTAGCGTACTTGATGAAACAGTATTTGATGATGTTAGCGCTTCCTGTTCAATTCCGAGCACCGTTTGATCACCTAAACAAAAAAATAGTTAGAATAAGTAACTTATCATCGTTAATTTGACGAAAAACTTGTCAAAGTGTACCGTTTTCAACTGTTGCCTCGATCACGTTCATCGTCGAGATCCTCGGGCAGCTTTCTTTGCCTGAAAAATAACACAATTAATAAACTTTTAAATAAAAAGAAAAATAATATAAAAGGAAATATAAAAAAGGCACAAGAAAGCAAATGTAGCATTGTTTCAGTTCAAATCAGACGTTCGCGATGATTTGAATTCAAAGCGGACACAACATTTACATAATATTTTTTTCAAGAACAGAAAACGACGACTCCAGAGATGCTGGCAACTATAGGCCAGAGGCAAGTCAGAAAGGTTTCCCCCTCAAAAACGTTGAGCTTTTAAAATTAAGAAAAGATCGAAAATTTTACAATAACGTTTTTCTTTGTAGGAGGACGAGGAGGAAGGGCCAAGGAGGTCAAGAGGCGCATCGTTGGCACACATGCTCCAGGCGATGTGTCCTTTATTGGAGGAGGACGAGAATGCTCAAAAGAGAATTGATAACGTAGGATTGATATTATTTTTTATCTTTTTGAATCATACAGAACATCGACACGATAACTCTGCGACCAGTAGATAGAGTTAATTTTGATCTGCTTGATGGGAAAATCGAGATCGATCACCTCGAGGAGGCCTTCAAATATGAGAACATCGAAAAGAGAATGGTATTAATAAATCTAACCCAATGGCGAGGCATAACTTTTTAACTAGTTAAATTAGCTTTAGATTTACTAGTTTTAGTTTTAGAAAGCTAAATTAGCAAAGAAATAGCTCATTTGGTAGAAAGGAAAATTCTGAATAGAATCAAAGAAACCGTTTTTAAAACGAAGACATTTTTGATAGGCCTTATGGCAAAAGAATTGAAAATTAACTTTCCCGGATACTCCATAAGTACCAGACATTTTATCAGAAGTATTAGTGCTACTTACTTATGATTTAGTTGGGCTCTGGTCACTATGGATTCGCATATAAGGCGAGTTACGGAGGAGTCGAGTGTGCCGTTAAGGTTTGGTTTTACGAAAAGCAAATTGTAACTCATGTTCATGGATCTACATTTAAAAAATGCTTATGTGTTGTGAATGGTGAAAAGAAAGTGCAATAAAATATAAAGTGATTAAACTTTGGCGCTTTGGTGATTGGGAGTAGACATGGTTTTTTGGAAAATCGGATCGGATCGGGCGGTAATGTGTTATCTCAGCTTAGAACTGCTGCAAAACTCTAGTTTCTCGTTCAGAAATCAAATTGATTAGTATTCAATTGTTTCAACTCTTGATAAATTCAACCTTCGCCGCCCATACTAGAAAGATGGAATTAAAACTCTTGTAAACTAAAAAAAGCAAATAGACAATGGATTAAAAATTACAAGCAAGATACGAATGTTTTTGTCGCTTGGACGGTAAATATCACGTAGGAGTAATTTGTGTGCTTGGTTGCAAAATCGAAAACACGGCTTTCGTTAACAGAAAGCAGCGCAAAATTGAAAACAGAGCCTTCGTTTGTATTTTGTAAATTGCAATGTAAAATGTTAATTTAATCTGGAAACCGAATTGTTCAGATCGGATCGGATCGGGCTAGTCCGATCGGTTGAACGGATCGGATCGAATCCAATCGGTCCTAACCCGATCCGATCGGTTGAACGGAACGGATCGAATCCAATCGGTCCTAACCCGATCCGATCGGTTGAACGGAACGGATCGAATCCAATCGGTCCTAACCCGATCCGATCCGATAACCATGTCTAGTTGAGAGGGGCCACTTTTGGCTTGACTTCGTCGAATCTAGTATTTTGAGCGGTTCGTGTCGATACTTTTCTTCTATTATAATTATATACGGTGAAGCAATTGGTGTTTATTTTAGAGTATTTCCAACATGTTTCAAGTTGGTATTGCAGCTTTCTAAGTGTAATCAGCTTTAAGATTCGGTGGTTAAAGTATAGCAAGATAGGGCACAGGGCAAATCATCTAATAGGATTATTAAAAATTAAATTAGATAAATTAGCAAAAAAAAATTAGCACCAATTGCTTCAGCATATATCTCTTTCTTTAAAATAAAAAAGTATCGAGACGAACCGCTCAAAACACTAGATTCTACTCAGCAAACCAAAAGTAACCCCACCCAACCACCAAAATACCTAAACTTTTGACATCACAACGTATCAAGAATTGTTTAAAGTTCAAAAATCATAAAATACTTTTTATCGAACACCCTGTAAACAACTTTTTGACTTCTAAAAATTTCTAGCAGCCAAGAAGAGATCGTCACGAAGAAAATTACAAATCAATGGTGAAGGAAATCAAGATCATGGCCTACATTACCTCAAAACATTTTCACCCCAACTTGCTCTTCTATATAGCTGGCGATTTGGGGGAAGAAAATAGGCTAGTCAAACAGATATTTTTGTGACTCTTTGTTGTTTTAGAAAGAACATTTGTCTCCTCACGGAGCTGTGCGACACCAGCTTGTTTAAATGGCTTTCCAAAGCTAAAACGGAAACTTTCAACAACGAATGTGTGAGTGGAAATAGTAAAATTTTTAAAAACCAGGACAAGTTCCAGTTTCGAGAAATCGACCTGTACAATGACTTTGACCAATATCGAACTGTTTACATGGTTTGTTAAGCTACCGTTTATATGTTTACATGGTTTGTCAGTGTGGCTAAGAGCCAACAGGGTTGTCTCTAGAAGCCAAAAGGTCGTAAGCCTACTAATTGCCTGAACTTTTGTGGATACAATGTAGCTCATCGTTGAAAAAACCCGAATTTTGACTATGAGTATAGCGTGACGTGGAATTTTGGCTTCAAGTATAACTCTAGATAAGAGAAGCTTTCAGGTTGAACACAATGCGGGATTCGGACCAAAAGAAGGCAAGTATCAATGTTATTTCAATGTTTTTTTTCCTCTAGATCTTACTTTGTGCAATTTTTCTTTAGTTGCATTTTATTCAACGACCACTTTTACAGCACTTTTATACCAGATAGCCCTTGGTATGCTGGCGTTGAGCAAAATCCCTGTGAGTACTTCCAAGAGTAAGAACAGACCAATCCGGTACTTGAGTGGGAACCTCTTGGTTGATAGTGTTGGAAACGGGCTACGGTAGATAGAAACTGAATATCTTGAGTATCTTCTACAATTTGCAAGATTTTCAGTTTATATCCACCGTAGCCCGTTTCCTATTTCACATTATTTCTTGAGAAGAACACACTCTATCCGGTAGACATGGACATTACAAGCGTAAACTACAAACACTTGCATCTTGCTTTGAATCTGCCGGATTGACAAGAAAGATCAATAGCTCAAAAAATAGAGAAACTCAAGAGCTTTTGAATGGACTAAAGCACAGGCAAAAAATATCAATGCAAAAGAAAGTTACAGTAGCTTGTAGCCTGACTCGATCGCTTCGACTACAGTACTGTGTAGATCATGTCAATTCAACAGATTTGAAGCAAGTTAGAAGCGTTTGTAGTTCACCTTTGTAGTTTGTAGCCTACTCATGAACTAGCTGTTAACCGTGAACCATGAATCGTAATGTTTAGTGTTGTCACCGAGATCTGGCGACAAGGAACGTTCTTTTGCTCAAAAGTGGCAATGTTTTGATAGCTAAAATTGCCGATTTCGGATTAGCAAAAAAGTTGGAAGATACACACTACAGGTTTGCTTTCAGATTTCATTCTTTTGGAAATATGCAATCCGAGTTTTAGTGCCGCGGGCCTAGAAGGACTACCCATTAACATAATGAGTCCGTCAGCTCGAGAGTACAGGCGATTCTCCGTAGCCGTTGAGTTCTCTAAGTCATCGACATTGATGAATTTAAAGCTTTTCAGTCAGACATTTGGGCCTATCATCAACTTATAATTGCCGTATTTGTGTTTGAGGGTGTTCAAAAGAAAAATAGCTATGAAGTGCTCGTTCAACGTTGTCATCACGAAATGTATTTTACCGTATTGTATGTAAAGAAAAAAAATTTAGACAAGACCTGCTTGAACGCGGCATGCTCAAGAATAAGAAGAAACGACCGACTTTCGAGGTTAGAGTTCGGATTTTAACTTGAAATTGTCCAATGAAGGAATGTGTGGAAGTGATGAGAAATCACCTTCAACGGTTGAACCCCGAGGCAAGTTTGAATAGCTTTTAATGTTTAGAAACTTAAAGACATTGGCTTTTGTGTTAGAGTCGGGTATTTTCTTCACTTTCTTTCTTTCTCTTCCCCCTTGTATTTCCTTTTTTCTTTTACCGAAGATAACGGTTAGCCCAGTGGTAGGAGCATCTGCTCGGAAAGTAAAAAGATCGAGGGTTCAATCCCCTCCAGAAATTTTTCTTTGCCATTCCTTACTTTACTTTATTACTTTCTATAGACGAAGACTGATAAAAAAAGCAGAAAGAGTAACATTTTCCGATATTTAGAGACTATTCCTGAAAGGGAGAAGCGGTGATCCCTATTTGTAGCGGAAACTACATCATTAAAGACATTCAGACTACATCATTAAAGATAATAATGAGAAAAAGATTCACTCTAACTTCGGCAGAATATACTCACAAACTTGGGAGAAACTCCGACAAGAGCGGAATTTGTATGATCCTAAAATCGTAATCGTCATTCGTAAAATCAATCCATTTCAGTTGCTGGCAAGTATTGATGCTGAACTCCAGAAATTGAGCCAACGACGGACTCACAATATTTTGCATACTTTATAAGCTATCGATTGAGCAAAAATAAAGACTTAAGATAGTTTGAGCTCTGATTTCTGGTGCTTCTCCACTAATCATTCGTTTGATTTCTATTTATCTGAGTTTTCTACCAACTTTGTGATACGTTTTTTAGATAAGCAAGTGTTTGACAGCTTTACCTTCTATTCTCAAAAATTCCTAAAAGTTTCTATTCCCAAAACTCTCACCCATCAAAGTGTGGCATTCATCGTACAAAGAAATGTTGAAGCAACTCGGAAATGAAGAGTCTGGGCAAGCTTTCTGATGTAGCACTCTCAATTTTTCTCCTTTTAGTGAGGACTGTGCAACTCGGGATGATTTACGTAAAAAACTCTTGATATTAATGGCAATTTTGTGTGCTGCTTCCTTGGGATTGATGGTGCTCGACGTGATGGCCGTTCTAACTTGCAGGCAACCATTTTTATAGCATTCAGTAGCATGAGATCGGCTCATTTTGCCTAAAAGGGGGCGGAGCTTCGGGTTTTTTTGCCTAAACGTTTTCATTTTTCATCAAATCATTTGCCTTTGCTTGTATCTTGTTCAAAATTCAATGAGGAATCGAATGAAACCAAATTCAGCTCAATCGAACAATTCCTCACAAATTTATGACCATAAAACCATAAAATTTTGTGTTTTTAACCATAACTTTGTGAAGAGTGAACTGATTGAGCTAAATTTGATTTCCTTCGGTTCCTGATTAATAAGAAAATGATTTGAAAAGATAGTAAGAACTTTAAACAAAAATCTAAGTTCTTTTAGTCAAAATGAACGTGGCTCAGTAGTATTATCTGGCGACTAGCGAAGCTCAAGTGATTTAGAATGGTTAGGTGCAAATGGTTCAGGAAATTTGGGTAATTCCGTTCCACCATTTTTTAGCCACTTGAACATCATCTGAAGCACTTGAACTTGGGTAGTCACCACAGAATCTCTCAAAATTTTAGCTCCTTCCACAAAAAACTCCATTTCGAATGTAATGACATCAGGTAACAGGAATGTTTTTGTTATTGTTGTTGTATTATTGTTTATTTTATTTATTATTGTATAAATTTGTTGCAAAACTACTTTTCAGTGCTCCATGTAACGTCCAGAGTCCAATAATTGAGAATGGTAAAATTTCCACGAAACAATTGCACTATACCCCATTATCAACTCTAGAGTGAGGTCTTCTTGGTTAGAGTGTGAAATAAAAAATGGATTACGATAAAAATAGACGGAATATCTTGAAAATTGTTGAAAGTATGCAAGATATTTAGCTTTTTTCTACGGTAATTAGTTTTCTATTTCACAGTTTTAATCAAGAGGAGCTCACTCTAATCAATACCGGAAATTAGTTCTCTACTTTGAATTCGAATTGAGTTATCAGTTTAAAAGTAAACCAAGGGGTATAGTGCAAAAGTTTCGTTTCCATAAACCAAACAAAATTACAGTCACGTACACACATGTCGAGAAGTGCTTGAACTGTATCTGTGAGCGCTCCTCTCGATGCAACTATCCATGCTCACCGGAAGTCAATAATAGTTGTGGCTATTTCAGGGTACACTGATACTCTCATGCGAAAAAAACTGAAAATTCAGATGGAATACAACCATTTTATATTGTGTGGAATGCCGGGTAACGTTGCTGTGCCAAACCTTATTCTAGGAGCTACCGTAAAAGCTGTAAGATTAGTCTGGCAAGAAAGTTCCTGCACAAATTTTGAATAGCAATTTCTCGAAAACCAAGTTATGAATTCTTCCCAGATTTTTTGATAAACTTGACGATATTTCATAAAGGTTTTTGACAGAGAATCAGAATGGGCTTTAGGCAAAAAAATAAGAGATTTCTTTAGCTGAAGTGATTCGGTCACTTTTTGTGTGGCCAGCCTTTAGACAAGTCTTTAATTGGTTAATGGATAGATAATGGGTTCTATTAAAAACTTAAAATTTAGTACTTAAAACAGGGAAAATTTGCAAATGATCCAAATTCTATTTAATGCTTTCACTTTTCAGAAATTTTAGCAAACACTCAGTACCAAGAAGATGACACCAAAAAATATTTGAGATACGGCTTTTCTGTTAAAAATTTTTGACCAAAAATCGAGATTATAGACCTATTGCTCATTTATGCTAGCTTTACCTCATAAGAAAACGTTTTTCTGGTGCAAAAAGTGAGCTGAATTTAAGCTGGAGAATAGTACTGCAAAGTATAGGGACAACTTTTTGGAAAAGTATCTGGGAAATGTCTAATTTATTTGAAAAGTGGCAAATGTTATATAGAGAATTGTAGCCCTAATTCTTGGCAACATCTATCTACCAAAAGCTTCCCGATTGGACTTATACAACTCATTTAACAAGCGCTTGAATAAGCGATAGTCGATATTTCTCCGGCAAATTTGTCATTGGACGCTTTTCTACAAATAATAGAACAAAATGTTCTTGAATTTGGTGGATTCGTTTTAAGAAATTCCAGTTTAAATCTTGGCAAAGGCTTTCTTAGTAGTCCGTAGTCCCTCTTATAGTACAATTGTATCGCGTAGTCGTACTTGTCCTACAATCATTTTTATCTCGTCACCCAAATGCCTTTTTATTTTACTTTTTTCACCAAAGAATAGAAGATTTAGCGGTGAGATATAAGCGCATATTATAGCTTAAAACAGCGCAAAGAACAAAGCGTTTAAAGTTAGCGGCTACGCGGCAATACGGAGCTACTGTTACAGCTTTTACTGTATTGAAGTTGAATAGCTTGAATAGACATGATAAGCTGTTAATACTAGCAAAGAAACTCTTGTTGAAATCTAGCGAAGCAACAAAAAATATAATTTTTATCATTGCTGTGGCTCTCGTAAACTTCTGTAGCTGTAATTTCTATCCATTTTTCATAATTTGTTATTAGGTGTAATCACAAATCTTCAAATCTTTAATTGTATTTCTAATTTTGCAGGGATATGATCAATTTTTAGGTAGACGAGGCGAGGAAACGGGGGAATACGCTTTTATGAGGTGAATCGACTGGTTGGAACACAAATCCTCAGGATTTTTTCATATTTCTGTTTAAAGACGCTCAATCCATCAATCAACGTACACTTCGCTCTCAATAAAAAACGTTTGTCGTTAGTTTTTGCGTCTTTTTATGCCCATTTAGAGTGGGGTTTATGGTAAAACTGATGAAAAGAGCGCATTTTTCCTGAAATTCCAAAAATCCACTTATTATGATAACAAATGGAAGGATCATTCTGAAAATTTAGTCATTTTCATGACTTTTTATGCTCTATCTTTTTTGTTTAGATACTAAAATAGGTTATCTTAACAGAAATCTAGATATCAAACACATTTTTTGATATCACATCTAGATATCACATTTTTTGAGTGTTCAACTTCAGGACTTCTGTTCAACTTTAAAAACCAAAATTTCTTGTAATATTTTTAGCCATTTTGTAGAAACATAATCATGCTTTTTAAGAAAGCAAACCGAAAGTAAATTGATGGATTGAACGTTTTTAAACAAAACGATGAAAAAGTCTCTCTGAAAACGATGAAAACTTTGGTTCCAACCTAATACTTAAGAATTATTTGAGTAAAATTTACATACGATACAATTTCCTTAAATTATCAAACGAAATCCCCATTGACAGGTGTACCAGGAATCGCGATTGTGCGATGAAGTGTGTGAAAGCTCTCTACGACAAGTATCGCCATCGGTGCATGGGGAAACATTTCTGTGAAGCGATGACCCATCTTTATCAATTTGGTGGGTTTTATTCTAGTTAGATTCTGCTTTCAAGTCTACTTCTTAGTCTAAACATGCGTAAAACATCAAAAATCAAACCTCGATCAAAATAAAAGAATGGAAGAAGTCGACTAATGCAGTCGACTTTCGATGCAACGATTTTGAAATTCCAAAAAGTGTCTCGAAATTTTGCGTAGCTGCTCGGTCAAGCACAAGTCTCACCGGCTCAGGGCAGCTACACAAGAATTTTGGAATCGTTAAAATCGTTAAATCGAATTAGCAGAGAAGTTTTCAACATCTCGGTTAAAAAGCTTTTCTTGTGTGACCAGAAAATGAGCTGATGGCCTAGCGGATAAGATGCTATATAGAAATATCGAAATATAGAAGTATATAGAAAGTGAGCTATGCAGATTTTCATCGAGTTCGAGTTCTCCCCTCGAGTTCTCCCCTTTTTGCCTTTTTGATTTCAACGAAACTAATACGAATATACATATTTTTCCATTTCCCCACCCATATTTCAATAAATAAAACATTAACGAAGAAAAGATAATCGAAAATAAGATTTTATTTCAGTTAACGGTTGCGAATTCTGAAATTCTTTGCGTACAAGCTAACTTTTTGATTATCAAATCAATTTTTTTATTTTCCTTTAGCTCTTGTAGCATTAAAATCTGTCCTTAAGAAAAAACTTTGTTCCTTTTTTTACCAATAGGAACTTGAGTGGGTAAAATATGGAAGCGGAGCAAACCCCAAACCCAAAGGACAGATTTTAATGCTACAAGAGCTAATTTTGCATAGCTGCCCGGTCAAACACAATCCTCACTCGTCTAGGGCAAATTTTGGAATCGTTAGAATCGTTAAATCGAGATTTTTGGTCCCTTTCGAATCGTAAAATTGAGAGTCGACTGTAGAAGAATCAAGAAAAGCCCTTAGGTGCCGAAGGATGTTCGCCAAAAAACAGCAATGACGCTCGAATTTATTGGTCGATGGTGAAAAAATGCTATGATACCACGTTGTCGGAACCCTATATTCAACAATAAATTTTTTTCTCTATTGAAAATTTTTTTGACATAATTGTTTCTATCGATTCTACCTATTTGATTTGACTTTTTGCCACAATTCATTCCCCCAATTCTTCAGAATCGAGAAATTCCTGCTTCATAATGAATAAATACGTGAACAACGTCTTGTCGATGACGAATATCGGCAAGAAACACAGGTGATCCTTTAACTTTCTAAATTTAACTAAATCTAATTTTATATTAAGCAATAATAGATCTGAATCAAAAAAGTATATCAACAGAATCTAGTCAGCTAAAACAGAATAGGCGATTCAGTCTAGAATAGCTAGATTCCGGTATTTGGCCTAGATTAAAGTATTCAGTCTAGATAGAGTATTCAGTCTAGACTGTTTGGATTACGGTCTAATCTAGAATAGGATATTCAGTCTAAAATAGCTCGAGTACGGTATTTAGTCTAGATTATGGTATTAAGTCTAGATTAGAGTATTCAGTCTGGATTAGAGTATTCAGTCTTGACTGTCTGGATTATGCAAGAAACACAGGTGATCCTTTAACTTTCTAAATTTAACTAAATCTAATTTTATATTAAGCAATATTTAGATCTGAACCAAAAAAGCATATCAAAAGAATCTAGTCAGCTAAAACATTTGGCTATTGGACATTTTATACGGGCCCCGCCCCTTTTGCCATTGGCAATCTAACTTTGAGCTCAAATAACTTGATGTTGGGCTGTACAATATAAAGCTTTTTGGTATCATTGGATGCGCCAAGTCTTTCTCTATCGATTGGTCCAAAAACGATTTAAATTGAACAGCTCAACACCAAGATGTTTGAGCTCAAAGTTGGATTGCCAATGGCAAGAGCCGCACATCAAGTGTCCCATCGAAACATTTAGTCTTTCAAAAGATTCGGCTCATTCGCTAGACGACAATGGGTCAAATGCCAACGATAAGGAACTAGCTCATCAAAGAAAACTTTTTTATTTCGCCTTCATCGTATTCATTGCTTCTTTTTGTCTTGGATCCGTGATTTTTAGCCTCTTTTCACGAAAACATTGCAAGTAAGTCTTTACAAAACAAATGTGTTTTCAAAATCATTTTAGTCATTACTACACAAACAAGTGCCAAAAATCGGAGTGGGTTCCATTTTGAATGGCGAATTTATTACCTAATTTTCAATATTACCTAATCTCTGATTTTCCGTCAAAATATCTACAATTTGTAGTGCCCACAAAAGTGAGTGTCGAGATATGGTCGACAGAAATAATGGATCGATTTTTGAGGTGAACGAATGACTTGACTTTATATGACTTTATACTTGGAGTCTTTTCCTTTTATCCTTAGATCTACCTCCTTTTCTTTTCTTCCATTTCTTTTCATTCCTTATACAGAGTGTCCGACAAAAAAGTGGTCATCGGTTTGAGTCTGGAAAAATTTTCTCGTTGATTTTACAAGGCTCGTCGTGTTGCCCAGAAATGTTTTTGCCTCAGGCTTCACACAACAAGATGAAGTTGATTTTTTTTGATGATTTTGTGAATAGGGGTCATGCATCGGCCGGGGAGCTCAAAATCCACGTATAACTATTACATGAAAAACACACTTTTGAATTCCTCTATTTCACCACAAATCTTTCTACTTTTTTTCTATTAATTTGTATTGATATTAGGATCTTGTTGAATATAAGAGACCCCCAAAAAGTCGGTCCTGGTAAAGCAGCAACAAGAGGGTTTTCTCATTTAAAAATTAGTCATATTTTGAAGCTTTTTGACACAGCGAATCCAACAATGCAAACTGAAATTGTGGCTAAAACATTAAAAGAACAAAACAAATTGATAGAAACAAAATGTAAAAAGATTTGTGATGAAGATAGAGGAATTCAAAAGTGTTTTTCTCGTGATACGTGGATTTTGAGCTCACTGGCCGATGCATGACCCCTTGCATGACTTTCTGATTCACAAAATCATCAAAAAATCAACTTCATCTTGTTGTGTGACGCCTGAGGCAAAACCATTTTTGGCACCTGCGCTCTCTGACACAGGGAAAAGATTTCATATTTGAGAAAATTCTCTTTTCACAGATCCACAATGGTTATCACTTGAATCTTTCTGCGAAGATTGAGGGAATTTTCGGAAAAAGTTTGTATTTTCTTGTAGGGCAATGCTCTGTACGTCAATTTTTAGTTCGATCATCTCAATTCAATTTGTGCTTTACTTGTATTTGCCATGCCATGAATCTCACTTGTTCGTGGCCATGTCTAACTGATTCATTGAGATGTGCCTATTTTTTGGTAAATCTCTCCTTTTTTCACTGTTTTTCCAATTTGCAGTATGTTGATTATGAATTTTTAAATGAATAGTTAGATCAGACACCATTTTATTTTAAACTATGTAAACGTTTCAGATGAAGGAGGGATTCTACGTGGATTGCATAAGAGGTAGCATAAGAGCTTTTTTTTCTGGAGATTCTGGAGATTCTTTTTTCTGGAGATTTTATTCCTGACTCAATTCAAACTTCTTGTTTTTATAGAAGCGGTGGACATCAATATTACGTTGGGAATTTCCAGGTCAGTACAAAGCGTTTTATTTTCTATTTCAAAACGTAGATGTGAAAAAAATCGAAACTGTGCACTGAAATGTGTGGAGAACTATTGGATGAGATATGCTGAGAATTGTTCTAGAGATCTGACAGACTTTTGCAAGACAGTGACACGAATTGTTTGGGCAGGTTGGTCTGGGGAACACCTACGAGCAGCTAAGTTAACTCCCGCCCCTTTTTTTGATCCGT
Organism: Mesorhabditis belari; assembly: GCA_958450365.1. Lineage (NCBI taxonomy): Eukaryota > Metazoa > Nematoda > Chromadorea > Rhabditida > Rhabditidae > Mesorhabditis > Mesorhabditis belari. The sequence goes on from CAUEEP010000167.1 coordinate 286,754, forward strand.
TTGCTACGAATTCTGCTCGTATCTTGACCGAATCTTTTTGAAAAAACGTTGAATTGGCTTTCATTCGATAGAAAATTTGATTTCGAGTCGAATGGAAGCAAATTCAACGCCTTTCAAACAACGGCTAAGATACGAGCAAAATACGCAAATTTCCAACGGCACTACAAACTACAAACGCTTCTAAGTTGATTCAAATCTGTTGGATTGACACGATCTATAGCTCAAATAATAGAGAATCTCAAGAGCTTTCGAATGGGCTAAAGCACATCCAAAAACATCAAAGCTAAAGAAAGTTACAGTGGTTTGTAGCCTGACTCAATCGCTTCGACTACGTGCGAGTACGGTCCGTTTCAAGGCAGGACTACAAATAGAGTGTGCTCCTCTCAAATCATGTTCTCTAAAAAGTGCTAAACTACCGTAATCTCCCAGTTCATCAACAGAAAGTTATTTTCATTTTCTAAAGTTTCTTTTCTTTCGTCTTTTCTTTTCTTCTTCTTTCTTACGTTCTTTCATTAAAGAAGAGCAATTAACCCCGGTGGATTTTTAAAATATCAAAAATATACAGAAAAAAACTGTCCTGGCACGTTGCTCGTCTTTTTCTCCTTTGGTTGATCAGCTTCTTCTCTTGTTTATTGTTTCTAAAAATGCATATTTGTTTAAAACTATAAAATTCCGATAAGGATAGAAAAAAAAGAAGTAAAACTTTCAGAAATAATAAAAGAAAAGCGTTTAGAAAAGTGCGTTTTTAGAAAATGACTTTGCTAGCGAACACCTTTTAGAAATCATGATTTGAACGATTTGATTTGAGAGGAACACACTCTAACTACAAACCACTGTAACTTTCTTTAGCATTGATATTTTTGAGTGTGTTTATTCTATTCGAAAGCTCTTGAGAGCTGTCTATTCCAGAGATCGAATCCTTAATTTTTAGACGGTAAAATAACAATAGCAAGCATAAGCTTCACCCATGAAAATAATAAATCCTAAAATTGTAACTACTGACAACTTATCGATAGCTTATCTAGGCTTATCGATATCAAGACCTCGAGATATTGTTAGTCAAGCCTAGTTGAAATCTATGGCACTAATTTGCACCCTTTTTTAACATTCAAAGCTTCACAGAATCTAAGTCCAAAACTGATTTGAAAAGTGAATAGTAATCTTTTTTAGGACCAAGATGTGTAGCGGAAAAGGAAAGCCTCAAAGCGGCAACGGAACAAGCGGTGGCAAACGTGAGCCAATGTTACAACGAAGGCATCAAATATGATTTCCTCGAATAAATCTTTTACAAACAAATCCCAACCCTGACGTAAAGTTAGCCAAACTTCAAACTTTATCTGATGAAATTAAAAAAAAAACACTTCTACCAAATGTAAAGTAGTCCGAGACAGAATGCCATTTTCAATCTTCAATCATCTCGAACAGATGACAGATGATCATATTGATATTCTTGAGAAATCAAACTGAATTGTATCGGGATTAAAACTAAGAATAGAAAGAATTAGAAAAATCAACGAGAGAAGACTAAAACTGAACAAATTCATCCACTTTCGGTGCAATTTCGATGCCTTCTTTTGGGCACATTGGTGGCGCCTTGAAGAAAATAATAAGAATAAGAAAAAACGGGCATAATATTGTCATTTTGCTGATGATTCTTATTGTAGGATCTCAAAAATAAACCAATGATTTAGCTGTTAATAAACATCAAACTTTAACACGAAGCTCATTCAAATACACTGTGGTGCAAAAGTCCTGACCGGTCGCACTGTCCTATCAAGTCTGAACCATTTCGCCAGAAAAAGAACGTTAAAATTTTATGGTAAAAACGTTTTTGGATAGCTTAAACCTTCTACTTTTATAATCCAAAGAATGAAAGCAATAACATTTTATTTAACAAAAAATTTTGACAATATTCCGAAACGACTCAAAAAAACATGGTGCAAAAGTCTTGACCGGTTTTTTATTTCTTGATTTTTTTTTGGTATTTCTTGTCTTTCTGCATAAACTTTTTGGTTCTAATTCTATTTTTTTTAGATGCCAGGACGATATCTATCAACGCCTGACAAAGAGAAAATTGTCGAGAATCGAACAAAAGGCGTTCGCGTGAAGAATGTGATGGAAACGTTCAAGTGTTCTGAAAAAACAGTGAGACGTCTCGTGGCGCAATTCAAATCAAAAGGAAACGTTCATAGAGCCCCAAAAAAGAGGTCGATCACCAATTACAACACCAAATGAGGATCGTTCGATCATCAGGGAGCACCGAATAAACCCTAATCTAACGTCGAGCTATGGGATCAAGAAGTTGAAAGCTGTTTCTGGCAAGGATATTTCCCGATGGAGCATCAACCGTCGCTTGATTCGAGCAGGATTGCATGCAAGAAGACCAGCAAAACGACCCTTGACCATTGCAAAAACTCGGAAGCTGAGATATGATTTTGCAAAGAACTACGAGTGTTGGACTTCCGATGACTGGGCCCGAGTCATTTTTACCGATGAGACTAGAATTAATTTATACTACCCGGACGGTAACCATTTAATCAGAAGACCAATTGGACAACGTTATAAGCTCAAATACGTTAAGCCAACGGTCAAATTCGGTGGTGGGAGTATTATGTTGTGGGGTAAGTGTTCGCCCTATTTTTTACTTACGATTTGTCTTTTTTAGGCTCGATGAATCGAAGTGTATCGGGACCGCTAGTGTTTATCGATGGAAATCTCGACGCTCAAAGGTACAAGTCAATCATAGAGAACAACTTACTTCCATTTGCAAACACGAACATGCCACAAGGATGGGCCTTATATCAAGACAACGCCCCTTGCCACAAAAGCCAATTACTGATGGGTCGAGTTGTCCGGCTTGCAAATGGAGGTAAAGTTCGCCTGCCCGGCTTTTTTGCTGCTCATCGTGTGGAATTGATCAAAGCACCTCCCTATTCGCCGGATCTGAACGTTATAGAGCATCTTTGGGCCCATTTAAAAGCCAAACTCAAGGGACGCCGGTTCAACTCAAAGGTCGATGCTTATTTCTTTATCAGAAATGTTTGGAGACAACTTTCTTTGGGAATTCTACGTGATTTGGTCGACTCGATGCCTAGACGCATCAAGGCAGTCATTGTCGCAAAAGGAGGACCTACAAAGTATTGAATTTTCTTGTGTTTTCTTGTACCGGTCAAGACTTTTGCACCATGTTTTTTTGAGTCGTTTCGGAATATTGTCAAAATTTTTTGTTAAATAAAATGTTATTGCTTTCATTCTTTGGATTATAAAAGTAGAAGGTTTAAGCTATCCAAAAACGTTTTTACCATAAAATTTTAACGTTCTTTTTCTGGCGAAATGGTTCAGACTTGATAGGACAGTGCGACCGGTCAGGACTTTTGCACCACAGTGTATTTACCATTCTAGTTTTAGTTATGCTCAGAGCCTGAGTTTAATAACATTTTCTGCATATTCTCATGGGACGGCAATGAAAAACGCAAAACGGAAAACAAGCCAAGCACCACAAGAAAACGATCGACACAATGACAATTTGTGTGAAAAATTCGCCACTCTTAATGATATGATAGGCGATGTGAGGAATGCAGGCAATGACGACAAAATCCCTGAAATTTGTCCTTTTTGATTTCTTGACAAATTCACTCACCAAGTATAAAGAAGAGTAAGAGATTAGTTCTCAAACATAATTCCAAATAGACCAAGCAAACAGAAAATTATATAGGCGAGAAAAATGCCTCGAGAATACTTTCCAGGACCCAAACTCAATATTCGACAGATTTGTATAGTATTCGATTTGTATCTCCTTTGGATGCAACTATCCATGCTCACCGGAAGTCAATAATAGTTGTGGCTATTTCAGGGTACACTGATACTCTCTTGTGAAAAAACAAAATTTTCAGATGAAATACGACCATTCTTGGTCGTATTCTATTCGCTGAAATTTCTTAAAAGCGTATTCGCTCACAGATTCTTCTTGGTTAATAGTGTGAAATAGGAAATGAATTACGGTAGAAATAGACGAAATATCTTGAAATTTGTTGAAAATATGCAAGATATTTAGCTTTTTTCTACGGTAATTCGCTTTCTATTTCACAGTATTAATCAAGAGGAGCTCACTCTAATCAATACCGGCAATTAGTTCTCTACTTTGAATTCGAATTGAGTTATCAGTTTAAAAGTAAATCAAGGGGTATAGTGCAAAAGTTTCGTTTCCATAAACCAAACAAAATTACAGTCACATACACACATGTCGAGAAGTGCTTGAACTGTATCTGTGAGCGCTCCTCTCGATGCAACTATCCATGCTCACGGGAAGTCAATAATAGTTGTGGCTATTTCAGGGTATACTGATACTCTCATGCGAAAAAAACTAAAAATTCAGATGGAATACAACCATTTTATATTGTGTGGAATGCCGGGTAACGTTGCTGTGCCAAACCTTAATCTAGGAGCTACCGTAAAAGCTGTAAGATTAGTCTGGCAAGAAAGTTCGTGCACAAATTTTGAACAGCAATTTCTCGAAAACCAAGCCATGAATTCTTCCCAGCTTTTTTTGATAAACTTGACTTTTTTCGAAGAGTTTTTGACAGAAAATCAGAATGGACTTTAGGCAAAAAAATAAGAGATTTCTTCAGCTGAAGTGATTCGGTCACTTTTTGAGTGGCCAGCCTTTAGACAAGTCTTTAATTGGTTAGTGGATAGGTAATGGGTCCTATTAAAAACTTAAAATGTAGCACTTAAAAAAGGGAAAATTTGCAAATGAGCCAAATTTATCTAACTTTTCAAAAATTTAGTAAACACTCAGTGCCAAGAAGATGACACCAAAAAATTATTTTTTTGAAATACAGCTTCTTTGTTAAAAATCTTTGACCAAAAATAGAGATTATAGAGATATATTGCTCATTTATGCTAGCTTTACCTCATAATGAATCGTTTTTGTTGTACAAAAAGTGCGCTGAATTTAAGCTGGAAAATAATAATTTTTCAAAAATCTCAAAAAATTTAAGGAAAAACTGCACTAAAGAATAACTTCTTGGAGTCGACTTGTAAATAATAAAACAAAATGTTCTTGAATTGGTGGATTCGTTTTTAAGAAACTTCAGTCAAACTTTTTCCGAGACCTTTCTTTCCAGCCTAATACAGTGCGTTGCAAATGCAAGTGCACACACACAAGTGCAAGTGCACCACAAATCCAAGAAAGTTCAAGAGTTCGGCCAAAACAACTTCCTGGACTTTATTTCTTTTTCTGAGTGGCCACCTAGCTCTCCAGACCTCAAGCCAATGGATTTTTCAGTGTGGTCGGCTCTAGAAGTCAAAGCTCGTTCAAAGCCCCACAAAAACATCGAAAGTTTCAAGAAACCACTGTTGAAAGCGTGGGAAGAGTTAGATCCAGCCTATTTGGTAGATCCAGCCCACCGTTATTTGGTAGACGCCTTCACGAAACGCCTGCAAGCCTGCTCAAATGCTAATGGTGTCCGATTCAAATTTGATAGTTGGTTTATAATTGTTATTCAGTTATTCAGTTAAAAATGTGTCTTTTTTGCTCTTGTCTACCTTAAAAACAGAACTTTATCTTGTTGTGACACTTATGGCGCGCCCTGTATATCGTGCTGCTTTTTAACGGTCCTTTTCGTGTTTATGTGTATGAATTCATGTGTATGAATCTTAAATCTTGCGCACTTTATTTCATGGCTTAAATAAAGTATCTATCTATTTTGTTTGACTGAATAAATGAATTCAAACAGGGCTTTACTTGAGTTTTCAATTGTTTTGTTGTTGATTTTGGATATATTTATTTGCGAGAAATGATTTGAGGCTTCATTTTAGGGGCATTCATCAAAGCAGGCGCCACACTAAAACATTATTATTTCGGCTAACTAAATTTTACTTACTTTGGCAATTTTACAAAGGGGTGCATCGATTGGAAGTGTGCAACAAGTCTGAAATGTTTTGGTAAACTAAAACTTGGAAAACTTTATCCTTGTGTCTTCAATGAATGATTGGTTTCTTAAAATAAGCAAATTTTTGCCGATGTATGAACTGGCCAGGATTTTGGCAAGAATGGAGTTTTTTATATGCAAATTTTTCATGCTAATGTGACTGTTGAAAGCTTTAGCCTCATTATAGCTATTGCTCATTTAGAAAAGACAAACTTGTCCATCAGAGCATTGATCATCGGTGATACAAGCGTGCGTTGGAGCACCAGTTTGAGCACTCTAAACAGAATAACAAATAATTGACTCACTTTAGCATAAAACAAACTCACCGAGAATCCAAAAAGAACCATTGAGAAGAAGAAAACGAAGGAGAGACCAAAACGCATGTTTTTAATTGATTTCGGTGTATGATTACCGCTGATTTAACTCAAATTCACTTTGCTTTTATACCCAATGAAAGCTTTTGAAATGCACTTTTATCAACATTCTTTAGAAAGCGAAAAGCCCATGCTAAACAGAAAATATTTTGTAATATTCTAGCTTTTAAAATACGCAAAAAAATATGAAAAAAACACAGGATGACGACAAAATATTTTTGAGAGGATATTTTATTGTTTTTGTCTATTGTTCCCATTCAACTTCCCAATCCATTCAAACTCATTCATAATCCGAAAAATATTTTCTATTAATATAAAGATTTCCTTTTGAATATACATTTGAATGTGCGCACTTTAAAATGAACTTGGATATATTAGGTTGGAAAGAAAGCTCTCGGAAAAAGTTTGCACGGTGATTTCTCAAAAACCAAGCCAGGAATTCTTTCCAGTTTCTTTGATAAACTTGACTATATTTCAAAAAGTTTTGGAGAAAAAAAAATCAGAGTGGGCTTCAAGTAAAAAAATAAGAGATTTCTTCAGCTGAAGTGACTTGGTCACTTTTTGAGTGACCAGCCTTTAGACAAGTTTTTAATGGGTTAATGGATAGACAACGGGTTCCATTCAAAACTTAAAATCTAAACAGGGAAAATTTGCGATTAAGGCAAATTTTATCTAATGCTTTAACTTTGCAGAGTCACCTATTTTAGCAAACACTCAGTGCCAAGAAGATGACACCAAAAAATTATTTTTTTGAAATACAGCTTCTTTGTTAAAAATCTTTGAACAAAAATAGAGATTATATTGCTCATTTATGCTAGCTTTACCTCGTATTCCATCTGAATTTTCAGTTTTTTCACATGAGAGTATCAGTGAATGAATCGTTTTTGTTATACAAAAAGTGCGCTGAATTTAAGCTGGAAAATAATAATTTTTCAAAAATCTCAAAAAATTTAAGGAAAAACTGCACTCATGTTTTAAAGAATAACTTCTTGGAGTCGACTTTTAAATAATAAAACAAAATGTTCTTGAAGTGGTGAATTCGCTTTTAAGAAATTTCAGTCAAACTTTTTCCGAGAACTTTCTTTCCAGCCTAATACAGTGCGTTGCAAAATGATAGGACCACCCTCGATTTTTGCGATTTTTCATTTTAAATAACTAAACTGCAAAACGATGCTTACGCAACGACGCACAAATACCGTTCGCCAAATAATAAAAGACAAAATTTTTAAGCATTTCTTTATTTTACACCTATTGCAAAATGATAGGACCACTACGTTTCCTTTTCGATTTTCTACCTGCAATAACCTTGTTTTTTGCTTCCTTTTTGCTAATTTTTATTTTTTAGGAAGATGAAAATCGCTTTTGCGGATCGAACAGATGAAAATTTTGATTTTGAAACCAAGAAAGTTGTCGAATCGGGAGCTCGCAAAAAAATAAGGCGCTCGCACCAAGTTGTCTCAAATTTCTTGAAGGATCCTTCCAAGTATGGAAAGAAATGGTCTCCGGGACGTCATCAAAAGCTCACGGTCCGCGCTGAACGGCATCTTGGACGTCTGTTGTCGAATTCGGTAATATCGCTACAGGACGTCCGGTACAAATTGGAGCGCCCGTCTAAAAAACACTCTTTCTCGAGCCACCAAGTGGTAACACTTGGTGGCTCGAGAAAGAGTGTTTTTTTCCGTTACATCAAAAGAGCAGTCATGAAGAAAGCACCAAAACTGAAGTCGGCACACAAAAAAAAGGATGTCTTGGGCTCGGGGTCATATCACCATCGATTGGAAAAAAGTAAACTTTTTGCCTTGAGTTGTTAACTATTTTTTCTTTGTAGCTCATCTGAGAGATGAGAAAAAAATTTAATTTGGATGCTTCCGACGGCAACAAGCACTATTGTCACGATTTGAGAAAAGATCCAATGCTTTGTGGGCGTCGAAATTTCGGAGGAGGATCACTGATAATATGCGATGCTTTCAATGTGGATGACGTTCTTGACTTTGAATTTGTAACTTGTCTCATGAACTCGAACGATTATCCGGACGTCCTTGCGGATCAACTACTTCCTTTCCTAGCACAAAATTGAGGGAAACGCTATATTTTTCAACAGGATAATGCTTCAATTCATGTCAGCCAATACACTAATGCTTTTCTGGGACGTCACAACATCAATTTTCTGCCTGCTCACCGGACTTAAACCCAATGGAAAACTTATGGGGCATCCTCGTGAGGAATATTCATGCTAATGGAAAGACTTACGACACGATTTCGCAACTCAAAAAAGCAATTTTGCTAGCTTAGACGTCCATTCCACCACAAAGACTTCAAAACTTCGTGAACTCGATGAAAAGTCGACTACTCGACGTCATCGAGAAAAAGGGAGCATCTATTGATTTCAAACAAAGTTTAAATATCGTCTTTGTTTTGATCATTTTAAAGGTTGAGACCGTTCAAAGAACAACAGCGCAATGTAATTACGGATGATGAAAATAACGAGTCGGACTCATGGAATTGATACTTTCAATGAAAAGCCTTTATTTGACGCAACAAAACACAGATCTCTGAGAAAGAAAAGCCATTCAAGTACAATAAAGAAAATACAATAAATAAGTACAAGTACAATAAACATTAAAGTGTTAAGTGTTGCGAATGATTTACTTTTGAGTACAGACAATACAGACTTTCAAGAACGATAAGTGTATTCGAAATAAGATTACAACAATTGAGTACGAAAATTTTGTGATACTTTATTGTTTATTTTGTTGATGATTAATGATTTAAAGTTTCATGATCTCAAGATTAGAATTTGTTCCTTATTTTCACCAATCTTGACCTCTTTTCGCAATAAGGCCAATTAAAGCCAATGATTACGCATCTAAATTTTTGTTCATAGAAATTATACCCTTGCTTGTCTGTAATTTCCTGTAAGACTTGTACTTGTACTTTTCCTTGTAAAACCTTCTACTGTAAAAAAAAATTAAACCCACGCCATTAGACAGCGAATAGTGAATTGAAAAACGCAAATTTGGAGAAAAAAGTTCAACGGCTTTAAAAATACGGCATCGAAAAGGAAACCCGTAAGCCAATCGTTGCACCAGTCAACCATTGGCAAAACATGAGTGATTGTCACCTAGGAAAGAGCTTTTCTGCAGACAAAGAAAATTTTATAGCATGCTAAAGTATTACAAGCACTGTTTTTCTTATTTGCATTAAGTCATCGTTTATATTTTAAATCCTTACGGTTATCAGAATTCATCCGATCGCTCCGAAACTCGACGGATTGCTTCCTTAGAGCAGATTGGTACTTTCCCTGTGATTTAGCCCAGTGACTAGCCCAGTGGCTTCTAGTGACCCGGGTTGAATACCCAAGGTTGAATACCCAAGGTTGAATACCCAAGGTTGAATAGCCTGTGTTCAGGCGATCCGGGTGTGCGGAGCCATAGCCTAGGTAAATAGTAGTGTATGAAAAATTTTTGGATTCATTGTTAAAATACAGTTTTAGATCACCTCCTTCACGATTAATCGCCACTTTTGCCCCACGGCTAATCGCTTCCCCGCCCCGATAACCGTAAAGATCCATGCTTTTGGTGTTGCAGGGTACCTCAAAATTACTCATACTCAGAAAAATCTTGGAAAAAATTTCCTTTAAATTCAAAATTCTAATTTTTGTAAAAAAACATTTATAACACCCATATCAATTAAAAAAACAACTAAACTTCAAATATATCTCCAGCTTTGCGGCAAGCCTTGAGTCTTGTTGGGAAGGCGTCGGCAAAAGATCAAGCGGCTTGAGTTCCGGTGAAATTGGGGGCCACTCATCAAAAGCGATAAAGTCGGGAATGTTGAGCTGACATCAATCCTGGACAAATCGAGCCTTGTGAGCCGGAGCTTCATCTTCTTGGAACGTCCAATGACGTCTTTTAAAATGAGATTGTGCCCAAGGATGCAATTCTTGCTGGAGAATATCCAGGTAAGTATTTCCATTGATTTTAACGCCAGAAGGCACAAAGACGACTTTCCGTCTGATGTGATCGCCGCCCAAACCATAAGAGATGCTGGATGAAGAGCACGCCTTGTGTGGATTGGAATTAAATTCAATCATTTTGCTTATTGAGCACTTGTTCCAAGGTAAACAATTTCTCGTCGCTGAACAGGATTGAACGATGGTGCTGCATCGTTCTTGGCTCCTCTCCTTTCGCTTTTGTTTGGCTGCTCCTGTCAATCCTTAACACTTGTTCTTCTTAAAAGCTTGCATTTTGAGATTTTTTTGAACAATTTGTCTCATCGATGGCTCAGAAATCGCAGCTTCTCGGGCTAAGCGGCGAACACTCCTTTCCGGGTTCCGTCTGATCTTGACCACTCTCTTGATGACGACTCTGATGATCACAGATCTCTTCCGTCCACGGCCCAATCGATCCCTGTTGTCTCCCAATGCTTTAAACCGTGCAATTGTTTGATAGACGGTAGCTCGACTTGCTCCTAGGCGATTCTGGATTGAACGCGCTGAGACACCCTGCTAATGAAGATCGATGACTGACAGTGAATCGAAGGCTTCATCATCCCAAAATCGATTACCTGAAACAGAAAAAAAACATTATTTTATATCTGGAAATGATAAAAAACAAAGTAAAACTCGGAGTAAATAAAAAAATCGAAAGAAATCTCTACTTGTTTTAGTCGCGCGCTAGTATGGGTAATTTTGACGCACCCTGTACAGTACTGATTTCTGGCCTGTCTCACAAAATTACTCTCAAATAATCCAGGATAAAAAATTTTTAATCCTACCATAATCATTAATTTCAGATCACCGCGTCGTCTACTCTCCGACTTTGCGTTCTGAATAGTTTTGAAAATTTCTTTTTAGATAATCAAACCATTTTTACGAGTTTCCATATCACAGCTATGTCCATGCCAAACGTCAGAACAAATGTGGATCCAATAATATAGATCGGTTTGTTAAAGATAAGCATTGGGAGATTAAACTTTGCATAAATTAAAGAGAAACCGTACATTAAAGGATCGAAATAGCAGCCTGAATAGCAAATAAAGTCGGTTGATGGGTTGGTGACTGAAAGTGAATGAGTTGAAAGTTGGACTTGAAGAAAAGTTGGATCTCTTACCCAACTCATCACTGACTTTTCGTTGGTTTTCATTATGAAAGGATTTATAACAATCTTCGTAAAACTTACTAATCCCAATTTGGATTGCAAGTATGATAATAGGTATGAACCGAGCAATAGCACAATGAAAAATTGCTGTCTTCTCAGCTCTTCGAAAATATCGACCATTAAAGAAAACAGCAAAGTAACTGAAATTGTGTTTCTTTTGAAAAACTCCTTTACCGATTAATCGAAAGTGCAATATCAAGCAATTCAATCGTTATTGAGTCACTGGCTTCAAAGCTGGTGATAATCTGGTTCAAGATTAGTCCAGAAAACGGATAACCAGTTACATTTACACAAGCCCATCTAAATAGAATTACAAAGATCAACTACTAAACAAACGTTAGAACACAATGTGCTTGGTAAAAACGGAAAAGAGAATCAGTTAATAAACAAGCGATGAATGAGAGTAAAATCCATTTGATGGCTGTTGATAGACGTTTATTCTTAAATATTAAAGCACCAGCCAAGATATTTATGATCATTCCGATCAGGCCCATCTTGAATTTTCAATTTTAAAGCTGTAGCCAAGTCTGAATCAGATCAGAGCCACAAAAACCCACCCCGATCATCGACATGGCTACCGAAAAGTTATACTGATCGTTCACGTTTGAGTATAATGGTAATCCATTCCATCCATATTCTATCAAGCTAGGTGAGTGATACCCGTACGTTCCAGAATGATCCTCACAACGCTCAGGGTCAAAACTGTCATAGAATTCTTCTTGCAAAGTTGCATAGTCTTGACTTGATCCGTTTTGAGGCATAAATTCAAACTTTAGTTTGAATTGCTACAAATTTCCACGTAATATTCGTGGTCTTTGTTGCATATTGAGCACCAAATTTGGCTTTTTCGAACAACAAAACAATCAACGGATCTTGTTTTTGAACTGAAAACAACCATTCGGTCGGGCTAAATTGTAAATGAATTACCGGACTGTGAAAAGACATAAAAATTCTTTTGATTGTTACCTAGCACAAATAGAACTGAATTCTTGTATTGAAGAATCTTGTAAAGAAAGCTAATATCCACATTCCATCTCAACTCTGTTTTTCTAGATCCTTTGTCAGAAGGACATTCAGCAAATCTTCCAAAAACCCACTCAACTTCCTGAGAACTAAACATTGGTCTCCAAAAATTTTAGCCCACTCCTTGCGAAGTTCAGCAAACTAAAATGTGTCCTGGGCGATTTCTGCTTCCATTAATCACGTGAACGTTTACCCGATCGCTTTCTCAAAAAAATGCGGAAGAGAAAAAGAAAGGGAAAACAAAATAGAGTTTGGTGATAAACAATTGGAAAAGGAAAAACGTGTGTGAAAGTTTGTATGGTTTGGATTAGTTAGAGCAAGACAAATACAAGTACTGATGCAGATCAAGTACTGGACTGGATTACGTAGATTAAGTAAGTATTGGTTTTGACATTATTAGGTACCAATATTAACACTTACGAAGTTTTAGGTGACTTCAAAACAAGGCTTTTCTTCTTTTATGACCTCTTTGGGCTCGAAAGCTGGACAACTTGGTGACTAGGATCAACGGCTTTATTGAATGATCTCGAAAGCTCGGAAAGATAGGTATAAAAAGTATAAAGGGTTTGAATTAGTTAGGATTAGACTATCACTACTATCAGCTATCTGAATATCTGATCTAACTATCAACAAGATCACACTGGTGATGGTGTTGCTTGACTTTTGAGCCTAGTACTGATACTGATTCAGAACATTCGAACTTTCTACAATACCCTCAAGTTAGAAAACTAGTTTGGTACAGCTTTTCAAGGCTCACTTTACCTGCAAAGTTTCAAAATGGAACTTTATCCCTATTTTGTAATCCATTAAGCTTGAAAGCTAAGTCAAACTGACTAGGATCAAAAACTGACTCCTCTGACTCCTCTGACTTCTCTGACTCAAAATTTCAAAACATTTCCCACTTTAGCCACTTTTCCCCGCCCAGATCGTTCTTCGAGAGTTCAATGTCAAAGCAAAACTCTATCCCGAGAAAATAACTGAAATCCCGAAAAAAGGAGTTGATTTTCTCTGTTGATTGCAAGGGGTCAAAAGGCCGATTTTGGCGAAAACTTTCAATCGAATGGGATGAAAGTGAGACATAAATAAACGCAAAGCCAAGGGAAATCTCTTCAACAAATTGCTTTGATTTTAAATCTATCGAAATCCAAAAGAATGAGGCCGCTTTCTGCAAGAATTTTGATGTTAATTGGATTTTTGATAGCAGTATCTGATTGTGGTGAGTTTTAAAGCTTATTTTGACTACATTTTTTGCTGTAGGCTATAGGCTAAGAGTTAGAATTAACATTGGAAGCCATGCGAACTTTCAGAAATGAAGAAGGACTCAAAGACTGACACGTTGACTCGAGATCTCTTGACAGAGGAGTCGAAAAACGAGACCCAAATCGCCGGCGAAAGTTCAAACTCCACAGAAGTCGAAAAATCGAAAAGAGATAAACGAGTCATTTATCACATTCCTAGCTGTAAGTTTTAGAAGATAAAAATTGCTAAGAGATTATATTTTCAGATTTTGGCGAGACGGCATTCGTTCCCCTTCTTGGTAAGTAACTTTCGAAGAGTTTCTACTTTTTTTATTACAAAATAAGCCAAAGCAAAGAATCTAGGTCGATGGGGATTGGCAATTCACTCAAATGTCGGTTTTGGTGGGCTTTTTGGACGCCGGCGAAATTATTATAACGGATACGGAGGCTACGGAGGTAAGATTTTTTGCCGTCAAGCTTGAAGACTTTAGCTTTATACACCTTGCTTTATGCATAGTTTATCGAATTTTAACGTTTAGTAAAAGTATATCAAATTTGCAGGCAGTTATGGTGGCTATGGACAGCCGTACAGTCAAACGTGGTATGGCCAGCCCTATTATCAGACTTCATATTCTCCAATGCAATATCAAGCGGTTAATTTGGGACGACCCGCTGGGCAATGTCAAGGTGAAGTTCATTAGATCAAAATTGTGGCTTCAAACCAAAGTTGGGCCAAAATTGGGTCAAATATTGCTCAAGTTGCCTGCCAGGCTTGGCAAAGAAGCTGTTTAAGCGCTTGAAAGACATTGATTGACTACTTAGCTTGGAACAGTATTTGATTAAATGTAAACAGATTCTGATAGACCTGAAAACCTGTAAATGAGTATTCAAGGCTTGATCTTGCACTTCTTTTGCAATCTCTTCATTTCAGTGGTCCGGTATCTTGGATACGATCAATGGAACTATCCATATTACCAATGCTACTGCTCAAATATCGGATACTTCCAACATCATCAGAAGACACAAAACTACGCGCCTTGTGCCAACAATCTACCAACAAACAATATGATTCAATCGTATTATTATTCACAAACAACGCAATATACTCCATACACTCGAGAAACCACTTATCCATATTATAGTTACAGTTGGGGATAATGATTTTGTGTTTTTAAATGGATTTTTTTGATCTCGTTTCAGATAAACATTTACTCAATGATCATTTTATTCAAATAATTCATCAGTTTAGAAAGAAAGTCTTGTGTAACCACTCAAAAGTTGTTTGTCGAGAATCTCTTTATGTTTTTGATTACGGATCTTGATTTCCCCGTCATTGGCCGGTTGCCGATCCAGGGCGTACGTTTGCAATTGTTTCTAGGATGGACTTGGTGCATATGAAGATTGCGTCGCTGTGTAAAAACGAAAATTGCGTCGAATGGAATTGCCATTTACCAGCGCTTTCGCTTTGTGCGAGTCTGGTATCAAAATGTAGCCCTTCAATTGGGATACACGATGACATGAAAAACTTTCAGAAAAACTGTTGTTTAGTACAAGAAAAATGGTCGCAAATTGAGAGCCCCGACTGTACAGCGCAATACTAACAACGACATCCGGTCTTTTGCATGGGTGAGCAGTATTGGTGCTCTCACTTTGCGACCATTTTTCTTATACTAAACAAGAGTTTTTCTAAAAGTTTTTCATATCATCGTGTAGCCCAACCGAAGAGCTATATTTTGATACCAGACTCGTACAAAGCGAAGGCGCTGGTAAATGGCAATTTCATTCAGCTCGATTTCCATTTTTACACAGCGGCGCAATCTTCATAGACCCTATTTTCTGAACTTAGCCAAAAAGAGAATAATCTAGAGACTGATTGCTTTTAAAATTTAAAACTTACATTCAATCCTTGTAGAAATGGATGCTCCAAACATTCCTCTGCACTTGGTCTGGCTTTTTGATCCGGGTTCAGCATCTTTTGAAGAAGATCACAGAAATCTTCGACTTTAAAAATGTACTTGATGTACTAATCAAAATTTAAACCGAACTCCAAAGCTAAAATTTTACCAACCATCCAGTAGCCCAACATCAACCACATTTACATTTTGGAGGCCACTGCTCTTGCACAGATCCACGAGTTTTTGGCTCAGTCTGCTAGGCTTCTCTTCATACATCAAAACTTTCCCAAAACTATAAGAGATCAATTTGTTAACAAATTTGATATTAAGTTTACTTACATATTCTTATATTTGTCTTTTGGCATACCTAGCAGGTCAACAATTCGATCTAGTATGAGTTTAGTTGATCCAACTTTCCTTCTCTAAAGTTTTCAGTAGGAACAATGCTTTAGGACTTATGTTATATAGTATTTTTAAAGCTTTATAAACCGACCGCTCTCTCTATTTCTTCGTCACTTCCAGGCGGTTGAAAAAGCTTCTCTCCCAGCCATTCGATGGTCACCAATGCTGCCGCCCAGATGTCAATTTTTGTGTTATATTTGACGTTAACTAGCATTTCAATAGCTTGGTAACAAGGAGGCGAAAGGACAGTCGTTGAGTGATCAGCATTTAAATTAATGTGCCTGAAAAATGGTAGATGTGAATAATGTCCAGAGTGCGGCAAAATTACCCGGTCATCATGATGATCTATTTGCAATTGTGCTGAAAATCTCCAGCATAACACATAATTGTTATATACCTGTTAGAAAGCTCCAAGTTTAGGCGAAAATATGTTATGGAAACGTTTGTGGCAAAAACTCTTAGTTTACAACTAGAGTTGGCTTTTGCCTCGACCCTTTCGACACCTTTTAGGTCGTTGGCATTTTACCCAACACTAAACCCAACATAGCACAGTCATTTATTTATCAACTCAAAAGTTCAACAAAAGCTTTTCTTTATATTAGCTAGATTTACTTCTTTGATACTTCTTTCTACTTACTGAAAATGAAAACTTTAACATTTACGTGAGAACTTTAATGACTTTTGTGTTATTTGTCTTTGCAAAAATTTTGGGTTCCTTATTTTTTAGAGTATATTGTATGAATTTTTATAGCTAAACTTTCCTAACAATCTTTCAGAATAATTAACTTTTTTGACAAAAGAATAGAAGACTGAAAAACTTCAAAATTCTTCCATTATGAAAAGTCATTAAAGTTCTCACGTAAATGTTAAAGTTTTCATTTTCAGTAAGTAGAAAGAAGTATCAAAGAAGTAAATCTAGCTAATATAAAGAAAAGCTTTTGCCGAACTTTTGAGTTGATAAATAAATGACTGTGCTATGTTGGGTTTACTATTGGGTAAAATTCCAACGGCCTAAAAGAGTTTCGAAATGGTCGAGGCAAAAGCCAACTCTGGTTTCCAAACCAACAGTTTTTCCAACAAACATTTCCATACCATATTTTAGCCTAAACCTAAACCTTTCTAAGTTTATATAACAATTAGTTCGCTATGAATATTTTCAAACAACTACTGCTAAAGGATTGGGTAAATTTTGGGTAATTTATACAGGCCTATACAGGGCAACCGACGAAATTTGGAGCGAGGTTTTTGACTTGTAGATGATGCCAGGTTTATCAAAATTGATTGAATTCATGTCCAAAAATGTAGTAAATTTTCTTTAGTTTCTGAAACGTATAATGATTTTACAAGAGGTCTCCTAGTTTTTGAGTTATGCGCTTTTCCCCAGCCTCCAGAAAAGGCCTCTGTGCCTCTGCTCGTTTTTTTAAAGTTTGAGGTTAAATATCTTTTGCAAAATGCATCATTGGCTAGAATATCTGGACTAAAATCTAGTTAATAATATATAACCAATTTTTTGGAACCAAACACATGACTTAAAAGAGCATCTTGAGTATGATTTTGTTTTTAGTTTTTAAGGGGTGCTGGTAAAATTTGATAGTAATGGTGGAAAAAGTGTGTAAAAAGACTTTTTCCATTTTTTTTTATCAGATTCCAGTTTATGTTAGCTAAAACAAGACCTTAGCTAATAATTGAAAACATTCTTTCAGCAGCCAGCTTGATTTGCAACACAATATTCTAGGGTGAACCTCTTATCACTTTTGGCTCAGTGGCCCTTTTTGGAGGGCGCGGAAAATGGTATAACTCAAAAACTAGGAGACCTTTTGTAAAATAATTATAAGTTTCAGAAACTACAGAAAATTTACTACATTTTTGAATATGAGTTCATTAGGTTTTGATAAACCCGGCATCATCTACGAGTCAAAAACCTCGCTCTAAATTTCGCTGACCATCCCGTAGTTGAACTGATGTACCGTGAAAGTCCAAAGTTCAAAATTTTGAACTGCGACTTGTTCTGATTATAACCGATTTGCCTCGACTCGATATTCTAAAGATTTTTGCTGTTAATCAAATTAGTTAATCGAATTCCTTACTCGATGTATGATTCCATTCCGATGAAGATAATCAAGTCCTCTCAATAACTGTGCAAGGAATGAACCGATAAGATATAAGAATGTTTCCTGGTCGACCTTTGTATAACCTTGCATTCTAAAGACTTTACTTTTAAATGGATTCTTTTTATTTACCCAAAATATTGTTCCATATTGTAATCCATCCGCTCGGAAACTAGCCAGTAATTTGTTATGTTTCCTGACCCTTGGAACTCGGGAAAAGCTTCGTAGAATTTGACAATCTAATTAAGAATCTCGAGATAAAATGACCATTTTTTTTTGCTTACATTCTCATGTTGATGAAAGCGAGAAAACTGGATTTCTCTAAGTAATCGCGTGTAACCGTCATTCAGCCCTTCTAGTTCACTCGTAGTGTATCAAAAATGTTAAGAAGGATATTTTCCAGAAAACAACTTGCTTACCTTTTACACACCACACGTTTCCATTTTTCATTTTCCATTTCATTCCGAGCGAATTCTTCATTTTTCGGATCAAACACTGGCACTTCTTCTGAAGTTTCCTTTTGATCAACTAACGGATAAAACAAGACCGCCGCACTAAATTGATAGTTGCCAAGAGCTCTAAAGAAAACAAAAACCTACATTATACTTCCAAATTGTCCTTCAGCCAAAACGTGAAAAAGCTTAGCGTCAATGCTCGGGTGACGGAAGATTTTGTCAGACTAAAACCTTTATATTATATGGTTTCTACTGCATTAACATTAAATAGTTAGCTAAATTTTATCTTTGATACATTTCACCCTGAAAAGTCGCTACAAAATTCGATTTTAAACATACAATGTCTGGTAGATATCCTTCCGGATGTCGAAAATGAATCTCTTTAACTATGGTCGGTGAGAGAAATTTTGCAAAACTATCCACATAGTTTCTTGGATCAAATCTTGATGAAGAACTCATCTAAAAATGAGAAAACTTGCAAATGGTTAACGATTTTCATTTCTAATTTCAAAGATTTTAAAGGTGTTTAAAGTGTTTAAAGGTGTTTAAGGGTGTTTAAAGTTAATTCGTTTCCAGAAAGAAATCAATAATGATGAGACAAATAATCGACTCAAATAAAAGCTCTTTTTTTCATGGATTGAAATAAAAACCAAGCGATTTTTGTGATAAGAAGTAGCAAAAGTGTGAGTCACCTCAAATTAAGAGGTGCAAGCCAAATGCCAAATGCCAAATTTTTCAATTACGAAGATCACAGAAAGATCACAGAAATCTTCGACTGTAATGTACTTAATGTACTAATCAAACTAAATCTAAAGCCAACTCCAAAGCCAAAATTTTACCAACCATCCAGTAGCCCAACATCAACCACATTTACATATTGAAGGCTACTTTTCCTCTCGAACTTCATAACCTCTCGAGCTCTTCAGTAAGTTTATTGGGTCTTTTCACGCATCTCAATTCTTTGCCAAAACTAAATGAATGGTTAACGATTTTCATTTCTAATTTTAAAGATTTTAAAGGTGTTTAAAGTTAATTCGTTTCCAAAAAGAAATCAATAATGATGAGACAAATAATCGACTCAAATAAAAGCTCTTTTTTTGTCATCGATTCAAACAAAAACCAAACGATTTTTGTGATAAGAAGTAGCAAAAGTGTGAGTCACCTCAAATTAAGAGGTGCAAGCCAAATGCCAAAAGCCAAATTTTTCAATTACGATTGGATGATGGTTGTTTTCAACAATTTATTATGCAAAACCAAGTTTTGGCTAGCAAAAGTGAAATACAAAAAAGTTATGACACATAAAGAACAATAGGGTGATCTTTAAAGAACAATAGGGTGATCAGAAACACCCAGTCCGAATACTCCGTTCCAGGCTCATCTTTCTGTTATTTGTAGACCAAAGCGATTAGTTTCTTTTTTAAATGAAAATTCACATCATTTTCTGTATGTGTTCAAGATTTCATGATCATAGCATTGATAGATAATTTTTTATGTACGCTTAAAAATGGCTGTTCACAAAATTACCGAGCCGCAACTCAAATTTGAGATTTTTGAAAAAAAAATACTTTTTTCTTTGCAGTTTCTTTTCTAAAAGCTAAGTTTTTATTATGTTTAAGCAGATTTAGTTTAAAAAAATATTCAATCCGTTAATATTTTCTATAAGATCATCGATAAAGGAACCCCTAAATTTGGCCATTTTTAAGCGTACATCAAAAATTATCTATCGATGTGATGATCATGAAATCTTAAGCACATACAGAAAATGATGGGAAATTTCATTTAAAAAAGAAACTAATCGTTTTGGTCTACAAATAACAGAAATTTGAGCCTAAAAAAGGATGGGTGATTTCTAGTCACTTTGTAACTGTAAGCTAAAAGTCACTAGTCACTTTGTAACTGTAACTGTAAGCTAAAAGTTGAAACCCGCTGATAAAACAATACAAACATTCATTTAGAAAGAGAGTCTTGTATATCCACTCAAAAGTTGTTTGTTAAGCAGTTCTTTGTGCTTTTGATTACGATCCTTCATTTCCTCGTCAGTGACCGGTTGCCGATTCAGGGCATGAGTTTGCAATCGCTTCTAGAATGGACTTGGTGCATATTTTCTAAAAAAGCGAAAGCGCTGGTAAATGGCAATTCCATTCAGCTCAATTTCCATTTTTACACAGCGGCGCAATCTTCATGGTCCCTATTTTCTGAACTTAGCCAAAAAGAGAATAATCTAGAGACTGATTGCTTTTAAAATTTCAAACTTACATTCAATCCTTGTAGAAATGGATGCTCCAAACATTCCTCTGCACTTGGTCTGACTTTTTGATCCGGGTTCAGCATCTTTTGAAGAAGATCACAGAAATCTTCGACTGTAATGTACTTAATGTACTAATCAATCTAAAGCGAACTCCAAAGCTAAAATTTTACCAACCATCCAGTAGCCCGACATCAACCACATTTACATATTGAAGGCTACTTTTCTTGCATAACCTCTCGAGCTCTTCAGTAAGTTTATTGGGTCTTTTCACGCATCTCAATTCTTTGCCAAAACTAAATGAAGTTTTTGTAGGTTTAAACCAGAATTTTACTTACATGCTATAGTAGTAATCATCTGGAACACCTAGAATGTCAAGAATTCGATTTAGCACGATTCGAGTTGATCCAAATTTCTTTGCCTAAAATGACTTTTAAGGCCACAAGTTGGAGCTGAAAACGTTTTCAAATTTTTAAAGAAATTCGAAAAATATTTAACAAAAATGTTAGAAAAGATGCGGATACTATTGAGAAAAAATATTGGGTTGATGAATTGAAAACTCCCGGCTATTGTCATATGTGACAGTTTGAGCACTTTCTTCAAAAGAAACCCATTTTGAGATCAATGGAAAAGTTGTAGAGAATCAAAAATGAAGCTTATATCCAAATTTTCAGAACGATTCAAGAAATGCCAAATTTACGAGTTTTCACAAAACTTGCATTTTAAGCGAAACCATTAAATGTATCTTTTTGAAAATTTGGATATAAGCTTAATTTTTGATTCTCTACAACTTTTCTATT
This sequence comes from Mesorhabditis belari, assembly GCA_958450365.1. Lineage (NCBI taxonomy): Eukaryota > Metazoa > Nematoda > Chromadorea > Rhabditida > Rhabditidae > Mesorhabditis > Mesorhabditis belari. The sequence continues at coordinate 308,386 of CAUEEP010000167.1, forward strand.
GACACCAAAATGGGGTTCTTTTGAAGAAAGTGCTTAAACTCGGACATCTCCAGTCCTCCATTTTTGAGTCTCACACTTGTCTCACACACAAACCAAAATCCTACTACGAAAGAGGAATCCGCAAATTGTCTGTAAAATGGGCAAAAGTCGTCAATAATAATGGAAATTATTTGGAATGAATTCATGAATTTTATGTTGAATAAATTTTAGTTCAAAGTCCCGCAGTTTTCAATTCACCAACTTATCTAATGATGAATGAAAACCTTAAATTGGCATTAATAGAAATTTGCAAATAAACAAATTTGCATAACCACAGTAGTTTTTTTGAGCCGCACGCTTTAGAAAGTGTATTAATCAAGCAACAAACTCTAATCAAAATTGCACCTCCATTCTTATTTCTTCGTCACTTCCAGGCGGTTGAAAAAGCTTCTCTCCCAGCCATTCGATGGTCACCAATGCTGCCGCCCAGATGTCAATTTTTGTGTTGTACTTGATTTTGACTAGCATTTCAATTGCTTTATACCGGAGAGGTGCATCGACAGTCATAGAATAGTCATCATGATTCAAATCAATTGGCCTAAAACAGAAACAGCTCTCTCATTAAAAGTGATTTACCGTGAAAGGCCAAAATTTAGGATTTTCAATTGTGATCTGTGCTGATTGTAACCGATATGCTGTGGCTCGATATTCTATAAATTGAATAGCTTTTGAGTAAATCAGCTCTTTACTCGATGCATGGTCCCATTCTGATGTAGATAATCAAGTCCTCTCAATAACTGGGCAAGAAATGAACCGATGAGATATAAGAATGTTTTCCGGTCGAGCTTTTTATAATCTTGCATTCTAAAGACTTTACTTTTAAACGGATTCTTTTTATTTACCTAAATACCTAAAATATTGTTCCATATTGTAATCCATTCGCTCAGAAACCAACCAATAATGGGTTATTTTAGTCGTTCCATCAAATTCCGGGAAAGCCTCATAGTATTTAACAATCTGAAGCGACTATTTTTGATGCTAATGATCATTTGCTTACACTTTCATGATAATGAAAACGGCCAAACTCTATCTCTCTTATTAGCCTCGTGTAGCCATCGTTTAACTTCTCCAATCTCTCTACATTGTATCTAAAAATCTTCAATTTGTTAGCAAGAAGAGGATCAATAACTTTCTTGACTTACAAGATTTAGCATGAACTGGCCTTATTGACTTGTCAGCTTTTACATTTTGCTTACCTCTTACAAACCACTCGCTTCCATTTTTCATCTTTTGCCTCAAACTTTGGTAGTTCATTTGGATTTGCCACTCCGTCAACTGATGGATAATACAATAGCGCTGCACTAAAGCATCTATAGGGTGGCTGAAGCTCTGATACCTTATGAAACAGTTCTTTTTGATAGGAAATATTGAGAAATTTTTTAAACTATATTTGATTTTCAGATTCTCCACATATTTTTAGATTATAAACCAAATTTTCAGCTCACTAGCTCTATTCGAAAAAGTTTTACGCTAATTTCTTTCTCATGTGCGTTAATGTTCGTTGGTCGCACCCTCATTGGCAACAAGGAAAAAGAAACATCACTCATTTTGTCATTTGTGCCATAAAACATCTTTTTGATTGTTTTTCACTTTTAATACTAACTGAAAAAGGTTTTAGTGAAAAAAAAAGTACTCTAATGTAATAGAATGGCATGCGACAAAATGGGCGACTTTTTTTCCCCTTTGCTACCCATGAGAATGCGACCAACCACCATTAGCACAAACCAGAAAGAAATTAGCGTAAAACGTTTTTGAATAGAGCTAGTGAGCTGAAAATTTAGTTTATAATCTAAAAATATGTGGTGAATCTGAAAAGCAAACATAATTGAAAAAGTTTCCCAATATTTCCCATCAAACAGAACTGTTTCATAAGGTATCAGAGCTTCAGCCACCCTATAGTTCTTGTTTGGCCTAGTATTTGAAACCAGAGCCAATCTATAGATCATTTTTTTAGATTGAATAAGCTTATGCAAGAACCACCCACACAATGCTCCCGAATTCTCCTTTGGCCAAGATGTGAAAATGATCATCCGGTGTGGCTGGATTGCGTGATGCTTTATCACTCTGAAACTTGTTCATTCTAACATTGATTACTCGACTACATACAATATCTGGTGTGTATCCTTTCAAATGTCGAAAATGGACCGTTTCGACACGATCTTCTGGCAAAAAATGTGCCAAGCTCTGCACATAACTTTCTGGTAAAAAACGTGCCACGTTCATCTAAATGTGAAAAAGAGTAATCAGTTTATTATCAGTTTTCAATGCATTTATTAAAGTTACAATATAATAGTACAAAAGAAGTGCGGTAGTAGACAGAGAAGCCTAACCAAAGAAAGTAAACTGATCCAATCAGCTGAGTTCAGTCTTTATATAGTCTTTTTACGTCTTGTTTACGTGATGAGTAAAAATTTACGTAATTAAATGGGATATTTATAGAAATCAATATTGAGAAACGTGACTCGATGATAAAAATCTTCACAGAGCTAAAAAAGAAATGCAACAAAACCACACAAAGAAAGAAATCCAAAGAAAAAGAAATCCAAGATATTTTTTATGATAAGAAAATGAAAAAATGATTCATCAATCACATGAAAAGAAACTTTAGGAAATCTTTCATGTTTCAATTGGGTAACTACTAATTGCTATAAAGAATATGACATTGTACTTGTTTTTGCCCCTCATAATCTTCAATAACTTGCAGATAAATGTTAGTCTAACTCGGAGATTTCAAGCAGACATTTTTCGAGCGAGTAAACCAAGGTCTAACTAAGGTCAAGAGCCTGAGCTAGGTCTGGTTACATTTCGTGCCTTCAATTTACAAAGTAATCAAAAAGTTCCCGCACACTTGTAAATGAACACTTGTAAACACTGGTAAATTTTACAAACTGATTACTGGAAAACTCTAGAAATGTACCATGGAACAATACGGTCACTGTGACACTCCATTAGAGGACGGTTATCATGATATCGATGGATATCATATTAGAAAACTGAGGTATACCTTTTAGAGAGGAAAAAGTCATGATGCAATCTCATTTCTATGCAAATTCTCATGATGGAGATAAATTCGTGAGTTGCACAGAAACCCCGATCTTCCGTGTCGCGCATTGTTGAGAAAATGTTGGGAGAACGCTCCAGGAGTCAGAAAAGAATGTTACCAAGTAAGTTCAAAAATACAGGTGATCAAAAAGTACCCGCACACTTGCAAATGACTCATTTTCTAAATGAAAGCTAAAACAAAATTTTCCGTGTTTTATAGTATTTTGAAGCTGAAATTCTGTTGAATATTTCTATAAGTAAATCACTCGGATCAGAAATTTTAAGCCTTTTCAAGAAGCTTCGCATAGCATTCGAGACAAAGCGTCCATGTTTCGTTTCGCATGTTTTCGAATAACAAGTTTTTAAGGACTATTTTACGTTTTCATTTTGACAAGAGATTTTATTCTTTTAACGGAAACGTTACATTTTATTTTTCTCATAGCAAGTCATCTGTGTGGTATGAGAGTGGGTACATTTCGAGTAATGCACCTTCTGAAAGGTATCTATTTTACGCAACCGTCGTAATCAATCAGTTTTGTTAATAGTTAATCCTTTTTATTTAAAGCAAGCCATACGTTGATCGGCTAATTATTCATTTATAAACGAAAATTTCAAAGAGGACAAGAGTTTCCGGTCAAACCAATAGTTTCACTATAAGCCATTTTTTAGATAAACAGTTTCGAGTTCGGCTCGACTGAACATGAATTGACTTCTGTTTCGAACATGGACTGAGTTCTGTGTCGAACCCAGCCAAACCAGTAGGGCGCGCCGGTCGCTGAGAACGGCTTAAAATGGTTCGAAGCAAAAAGGTGGGCCGTTTTTATAAAGCAAAAAGTTATGTAAGGAATTTGGGTCATTGGCAGCCCATGGAAAATTTATAGAGCATGTTGGTATTACGAGCAACTTGCTCGTAATTCTTGGACTACGAGCAAACAATTTCTTCGAAAAGCCTCCTAGATTCAATAAAATTTCTTTGTTCAATTTTCCGAAATGCTGGATACAAGATAAATACATAGAATCAAATAAATTTTTTGCTATTGGTAACGAAAAATCAACTTGCCAGGCATAAAACTTATTTCGCTCTTTTCGAATGAACAAAGTTCACGTCACTATTTGTAATCAAGCCACCTGTTTACAATGTACTATTAGTTCCGGTTGAGTGTAAAAAGCATGATTCGTGGACATAAAACGGAAAAGAATCAACAATCCGACATTGGCACAAGAGAAAATTATCAGATTGGGAATGGGAAAGCTCAATATTCAGTTTAAAAGCAAGCATGGCCATTTAGCAGAATCAGTCTAGGAAACCGTCACGAGACCATGCTTGTTTCAGATTTATAATGCTGCTAACTTGTCGCTCACATCAGTGTAGAGCCTTGTAGAGTTTGGGGTAACGAGCACGATGAAGTAAACTGTTAACCGCTTATACATCAACTCGAAGTGATCAATCATCACTCATCATTGAGTAATCCACTTGTTTTTGTGTTCGTACTTGTCAATAAATATGTTTCTTTCGTTTCAGCCGCATCCACCCAAACAAAAACGTGGCCAAAAACGGCAATGTCGCCTCGGTGTTCTCACGAGATAAAGGAAAACGATTTCCATTTCCTAGCTTGATTTCCCGATAGAGTCCGTTGCAAAATGATAGGACCACCGCAAAATGTTACATTTTTGGCTATGAAATTTAATAACGCGAAATAGCTTTTAAATCCTAGAAATATATACAAAAGAGGCATATATACCATTTTTAACGTTATCTGAACAAATTGCAACAAAATTATAACAATTTCTTTATTTCACACCTGTTGCAAAATGATAGGACCACATAAAAAAAACAATGAATTTGAGAATAAACGAAAGAAAAGAACGAAAAGTTCATTAACAATCAAAAGATGCTCGCTTTTTTCCCGATGACGTCGAGTAGTCGACTTTTCATCGAGTTTTGAAGTTTTGAAGGGTTTGTGGTGGAATGGACGTCCAAGCTTGCAAAATTGCTTTTTGGAGTTGCGAAATCGTGTCGCAAGTCTTTCCATTAGCATAAATATTCCTCATGAGGATACCCCATAAGTTTTCCATTGGGTTTAAGTCCGGTGAGCAGGTGGCCATTCGAGAAAATCGATGTTGTGACGTTCCAGAAAAGCTTTAGTGGATTGGCTGACATGAATTGAAGCATTATCCTGTTGAAAAATATAGTGTTTTTATCGATTTTGTGCTTGGAAAGGAAGTAGCTGATCCGTCAGGACCTCCTCATAATCGTTCGAGTTCATGCGACAAGTCACAAATTCTAAATCAAGAACGTCATCCACATTGAAAGCGTCTCATATCATCAGTGATCCTCCTCCGAAGTTTCGACGCCCACATAGCATTGGATCTTTTCTCAAATCGTGCCAATAGTACTTGTTGCCGTCGGAACCAGATTAAATTTTTTCTCAATTTTTTCTCTCGACAGGGGTAAAATAAAGAAATGCTTGAAAGATTTGGCCTTTTAAAGTAAATTATTTGGCAAACGGTATTTGTGCGTACTTTTGTATATAAAATTCGAATTTGAGCGTCGTTTGGCATTTTTAATTATTTAAAATAAAAAATCGCAAAAATCGAGGGTGGTCCTGTCATTTGGCAACGCACTGTATCTCACACTGTACCTCTATTAGGTGAGTGCCTTAAAAAAGCTTACCAATTTATATCAATCAGCTTATCAATCAATTTGTCCAAGGAAATGACTTATTCTTCTTTGTGACTCAAGTGGGTAGGGGAAGGGGGCCCCTTCCCCTTGCACAACATTACGTGGATGCCCCCCTTTATTCCATTTGAAAAACCCGTTGACGTTTACTTTAAGGTGGACTATCGAGCGAAGCTATGAATTGCAGCTCATACGCTCTTACGTGTTTTGCTAAATGTAGCATTGGACTATGTTTTACTCATTTCAGCGATTGTTGTCATGTTTGTTAAATTTTTTGTTTATTATGATATTTATATTATTTGTTGTTGAACACTTAAAGATTTGAACAAAATCTTTGAATATTTAGCAATTACGAAGAGAAGGGAGCTATATAAAACAGCTGTTCAAAATAAGAAAAACTTAATGGGAGTCGAATCTAGAGTGTGTTCCTCTCAAATCAATTCTTTCAAATCATGTTTTCTAAACCGTGCTCCTTTCTCATTTTTTAAAAACTGTGCATCAGATCGAGATCAATAATCAATCATAATATATAATCAACAAAACTTCAATTGTTATTAGGAAGAAATTTGAGAAAAGGTTATGGTTTAGTTTTTTTCAAAAGCTTGTCCGAAGACGCCGCCATTTCATATTTCCAATTTGGATGCAAGAAACAACCTACGAGTTGTAAGATAAGTTAATCTCTCAAAATTATCTCTTAAAGAAAAATTCTTTATTACAAATTCAGCAGCAAATGATGATAAAGTGAACACAAGATTAACGAACACTTTTTTGGAACTCTTCAGATTTTCCTGCGGTAATTTGACCATGCTCGGAAAGATTTTCGAAGCGCTTTAAGTTCACTTGAACTCTGATCTTTGTTCATTTCCCCCTTCAGATTTAGTTTGTGAATGTGAAGAGTGAAAAGCGTTTTCATCAAGTAGAAATTATCACTGATATATGCATATTTTTCTTTTAGGAAAATTTCCATTTCGAAAACGGAAATTGTAATTTCCGTTTTCGTAATCTAGAAATCAATAGAGACAATAGAGATTCGTAGTCAATAGAGATTCGCATTGATGCTGGATTTCTGCTAATTGTATTGAATTTTTAAGCTCCTATTCTATTGGGAATCTTATTACTCGTGTTTTTTTTGCTGACGTAGTATGGGACCACCATATTCTGTGAGTAACTTGTTAAATTGGCATAAAGAAGGTTCAAAAACGTTTTCAGTGGTTCAGTGTGTTCCCTACAAAGGAAAGGTATATTTACGATTCTGAGCCAATAAAAAGACAGAGAGTTTTGCCAGATGAACAGGAGATAAAGATGTTGATGGAGAAAGAGGACAGGTAAAATTCAACCTTAAACGTGTGCGTTAGTAACTCTGTAGAAAGAAGCGAACCTTGTTTCCTCTCCGGCTTTCGGCAGAGATTCAAGATGAAACACTGAAAAAGTTGGGCGTTGTGGAAACGCTGAAGTTGTTGAAAGTGACGAAATCACTTCGCTGTTGGGCACTTCGAAATGCAAAAGTGGTAAGGCTTTTTTAAGAGCTACATAAACTTCGAATTAGCTCGACGGATGGATGCAATATGCTCTAGACATGGGAGTTTCTGAGCTTCGAGAAGAATTTGAGCAGCTTTCCGACTGGATACCTGATGGGACTTCAACTCGCGCCTACATAGCAAATGGGAGTAGAAACCGGTTGGTTTAACGTTTAAAATTTGGGTACTTTTCGGGTTGGAGGAGTCATTGATCAGACATTTTTTGATCAGTTCTCATTCTACCTTTTCTAGGCTTTATATGAACTTTTCAGCGTAATAAATTATGCAAAATTGATTAAAAACACGTTCGAAAAGTTGAAAGTGTTTTGGGATATGATCTGGATCATTTGACCAAGTAATGTCTCTGTAGCTTTGTTCTACACAGTGACAAGGTTAATGTGAGAAAGTGACATATAAAAAGTTATTCTCAACTTCCCTAAAGTCTTTCCAATCGGTTCAGCATAGTCAATTCTGAAAAAGTGGAGTCTGGCACCCGTTAGGCCCAAAGTACCAAAATCTGGGTTCAGCAATCGTCTTTCTTGATTACGAAAGAAATTTCGCAATCTTTCTATTCTACCGTGTTTTTTCAAATATCAAAAAACCTTGAGAAGGAATGGTATCAAAATTGTACTGATTGAGTCGGAACTGACTGCTTGATTACGGTATTTTCGTAAAATAGGTGCCTTTTAGAAAGTGCTCGAGATGTACAGACTTTACACGTGATCCTGACGCTCGGATCCCGAGGATAGGGCTTATGTCTTATGATAAGTTAACAATAAGTTACGAAAATATGCAACTGTGCGATAGATACAATGGTAGAAGGAAACAGTACAATGGGCTTTTCAAAACTGATCCCACGAAAGAAGGCAATCACCGAACTCATAAACTAATATTTGCTTAGAGTTTTTGAGTAAAAATGTAACTGGTTAAACTTCACATTTGATTTTGAGCTGTCTCATCGCCTTTGATATTGACCCATAGTTTTTTCAGTTCTGGTGGTCAAACTTGTGGAGATGCACATCGGGTTGTGATCACTCATAAAGACGCTCAAAATAAATATATTCATGCAAATTATGTGGCAACGCCGAGTTCCGAGAGACGTTTCATTTGTACTCAGGGGCCTCTTGACAGGACGATTGCCGATTTTTGGTTGGTCGGCTACTCAATTATGAAGCTTACTTAACTTGCCTTGTTTATAAGCTAGTTTCTTATTCCTTCTTCTTATTTTAAAAACGGGCATATAATTAACACTGAGGGCATTCAGGGGTACGGTAATTGAAGCGTGTCTTAGAAAACAGGACCCTATCTCTGAGTACGACAAGAAAAAAGTTAGAACTTTGCGCAGAATGATTATTTTTAATTACTTTTTGAAGTAAAATGTTTAAAAAAGATTGTAAAATAAAAATTATCAGACAAATTTTCTTCTATAGTGAACTTTTTTCAAAGTAAAAGCCTTCAAACCTTGGTCTTCATTTTGAGATTTTCATACCTTTCCCTTTCTAAAACTTGAGCATTTCTAACAAATTTCATATGACTTACAATAATCGAAAGAAAGCTGAAGGTGTCTATTTTGAGAATATTTGAAAAAAGCAAATTGGTTGGAGGTGCAAGATTTTATGGCCGTTTTACGAACTTAAGTTTTGGCCTTTTTGCGTTTCTTGAAAAAGCCCACTTTCTAAAAAGCTTGAACTTTTGTAGACTTGTTTAAAGATCAAAAAACCAAGAAAAAATTGAAAAACCTTATGGCAAGTGGGTTAAGGTTGATGATGCTTCAAGAGGAATCTGATACAATCGTCATGTTATGTGATTTCGTCGACAACGAGGGTTACACAAAATGTGCTCAGGTTTTGTGTGTGATCGGAACTTCAAACTCATCATTTTAGTATTTTCCAAGAAATGAAAACCAGACAATGAGCATCACTGAAAAGCTTGAAATCACAAATGTTGAGGTTAGTTCAAGATTAGCTCGATGCATTGACTAACTCTTCAGGCTCATCATCAAATAATCGACGAAATGTCATGGCTAAAAGTTGCGACTTTTAAAATTATATATAACAACGATGGAAAAAAGGAGCATCGAATGGTATTTTTCAGTATTTAGCTTAAAGATTTCTTTCAGATCCGACACTTTATGTGGGAAGGTTGGCAAGAAGGGGAAGTTCCGAGCTGTTTGCGGACTCCAATCGTGAGTTTTTAACAAATTAAATAACTTTGTTGATAACAAGGGTGGTAAATTAAAGCAATCTTTATTTTTGAATCCAATATTTTTACGATTCATAGTTTCTACCAGACTTGCTAAACGAGAATTAACGAGATAAATGGGTCGCGCAACTTCCGGCGTTTGATCTAGCCTCGGAGTATCGGATTCCAATTTTCTTTTTTTATTTAAAAGCCAAGATTTAATGATATTGAACACTAATGTTTTTCTTTCAAAAAGGTGAGTAAAAAACCTTATTGAGACGGTAACGGATAACGAGGAATTGTCTTGTTAAGTCTCAATAAGGTTTTTGACTTACCTTTTCAAAAGAAAAACATTAGTAATGAATATCATTAGATAGCTTAAAATCTTGACTTTTAAATAAAAAGGTTTATTCGAATCCGATACGCTGGAGGCTAGATCAAGTGCCTAGCAATTTTCTGATCTGTCTCGTTATGAAAGTCTAGTTTCTATTGTAAGAAAGCTATTCTGTTTTTTCAAGATGGCTTGTGGTGATTTTAAGGTATTTATTGATGATTGATTGCTAAAAAACCTGAAAAGCACTTTATCTACTTAATCTGCATAGTTTTTGAGTGATTCAGGAACTACTTTCCCAAATTCGCGGTTCACAAAACCGATCGTGATGCATTGTGGTGGTGGGACGGGAAGAACGTCGATTTTGGTGGCTATCGAGTGAGTGAAAGTATTAAATCAGCGCATGAATTTATCATTTCACTTTTAGATATTTATTGGAATGCAGCAACCTGAAAACCGGAATCCCTCCAATGTGCGATCTAATGAAAGAACTTCGATCATACCGGCTGTGGTCGATTCTCTTCGATTTGGTTAGTTGGGTTAGATGGTCGTGTTTCTAAGTTTTCAAAAATCTTGCGAGGTTTCAATTTTGAGCTGTTTTTCATTTTTTGGTCTATTTTTAAATTAGAATCTGACTTACCTAAAAGCAAAACGTTAATTGATTTATAGGTTTCTATTAACCCAATCATCTAACTTTTGAGGATTTCTTAATCAGAATTCAAGCGTCAACAGCGCTCATTTTATTTATTTAATGAGTTAATCGGATTAAAAACTCTGATTACATTTATTTTTTTCATAAAAAAACCTAAGTGAATCTTCAGCAATATCTCTACATTCATCGTGTCATCCTCGATCACCTTCTCGACAGACAAAAAGCAAAATTTCAGGTGAGCGAAGAACAGTTTACAAGGAGAAAACAAAAGAAAACTACCGTAAATATGCTAAACACAAAAGATACGACCAGATTAATAATCTCAAAATTTCAGGTCTTTCACCAAGAAAAAAATCGAGCAAAATATGAAAAATTCGTCAAGGATTACAAGGGTTTGATACGAGTTCGTGCTTTTTTGAAGCCTGAAGCCAGATTTTCCCATTATAAACCAAGAATGATGTGTTGTTGACACATATTAGAATGTTGACGGAAACATTACATTTTATTTTTCTCATAGCAAGTCAGCTGTGTGTTATGAATAGAGTGTGTACACTTCGAGTAATGCACTTTCTGAAAGGTACCTATTTTACGCAACTGTCGTAATCAATCAGTTTTGACTCAATCATCTCAACTTTCGTATCACTGAATGAGGAATTTCAATGCTCAGGCAATGACACCAAAATTGAAGTGATTGGTCAAAACTGATTGGTTGCTTATATTCGTGAAATAGGTGCCTTTTAGAAATAGGCATTACTCGAGGGATGTACATAGCCTATTTATGACTCTTTGCATTTTATGATCGAAACTTTTTTCGATAGTTTAAAGTCGTTTTTGTGCACGCTGATCATGTTTCTTTTCTCTTTTTGCACTTGTTCAAAATGAATACAGTTTTCATACGTTACAAAAGCAAAGCTATTGTTTGCTTAATCGAAATAGAAAGATTACCAGATTGATCGCAAAGTCTTGTCTGCTTTTTTAAAGGTTACTTTTTAAAAATGAATAATAAACCAATTGATCTATGATTTGTTTTATCGGAAATCCTATTTATTTACAAATTGCTTTTTAAGAAATTCTTAAAAACTCGCGTTAGTTGATTTTTTAAGGTGTGAAGTCGAGCAGTCAAAAACGATGAAACTCTTCGATTTGAGCTGGTCACTATAAGCAATTTTAATTCTAAGATTGGAAATGGGAAAGATCAATATAGAGTTGAAAAGCAAGCATGGCCCAAACACTGTTTTGAGCATTTGAATTTACTGATTAGTTTGGAAATTTGCATCCGAGGGCTTTCATTTTTCACCAGATAGCTAAAAATGGCTCTGTCGCAAATCTAATAGCTTATAAAAGCTATAAATATAAATGTGTTAGCTTATAAAAGTAGGGTGCAATGACCATGATGCCTTCAAGCTTTTGTCAACAATAAGGACTTGCATGACACGTTTAAAAAGCCTCAAAGTGCTTTTGAGATGATGAAAGCGTCGTCAATCTATTTTTTTCGGTTGAATGTCATGAAAAAGGACTTGTCAACTATTTTTGTTGAACGTTTTCTCGCTTTTAGACAAAACTATGAGTCAGCTTTGTCAAATAATATTAGTTAAATGGTACTATGGAGTCCCATGAGGTTTCTTTTCCTAAAAACAGAAGTTTGAATCATTTTCCCCTATAAATAGACTGAAAATAGACAAACACTTTGTCAAAAAAACGATGAAACTCTTTTTCTTACTCTTTTTGATTTCCTTTGTTGTCACTTCAATGGCTTTGGTATGTTTTTTGAGTTCTTCAAATGATAAATACGAATTGTATTGGTAAATGAAAAGTGAAAAGATAATTTAGAAAGGTTTTCCGCGAAAATGTCGCGGAGAAGAGCAATTTTGCCCGCAGGAAAAGGTTTGCTGCTGGTCGAATACCGAAGGGAAGGGTCCGCGGTATTGCACAGATGTGGATAAATGCGCCAATGGGAGAGACGATGGCTAAAGGATGTGCACACAAATTAAAATGTAAAAGAACCGACAATAAATATTAGCATAACAAGAAAGATTTATTAGAAAACCTTAGCCAACTGTAAATGATAATTTCTCCTAGTGGATGTTTGCCCGAACCGATAGTTGCTTTACAAGTTAAAATCCACTGGTTTATCAGTGGATTTTGCCTTTAGTTTCTTTATAAAGTAAAATCCACTGGTTTTCCAGTGGATTTTGTCCTTGGTTGATTTATAGGGTGAAGTCCACTGAAAAACCAGTGGATTTTGCCCTTAGTTGCTTTACAAGTTAAAAGCCACTGGAAAACCGGTGGATTTTGTCCTTAGTTGGTTTATAGGTTGAAATCGACAAGAATTTTGAGATGTCAATCTCTTTCCTGAAGATGACTTTCTTTTCCTAGTCATCTGAATTATAAACAAAATTTTTGAGAAAAATAGGAAAGAATTTTAAAGAGCTATTCCCAAATATCATAGTAAACTTAGTAAAAGTCTAGAAATTGTGAAAAATTTAGAACTCAAACTTAAAAGAAAAAAAAAACATTGGAGAAGATGGTTGAGTACAATAGTTCTTGAAATCGATGGGAATCGATCACATGAAATGTTTTTTATTGCAAGCTCAAAATTTCATTGTTTAAAGCCAAGTTTTATTTCTAACTCGTTTCATTCTGATTAGGAGTTTATCAAAATAAAAGGCAAGTTCCAAGTAAACCAAACTTTGCCTAGTCAAGAGGAAAACCTCCTGGCTCTTCTTTTGAAAGATTTTCGGGCAAAAAGCTTCTCTTGTGAACACAATAACAACATCTCTTCAACAGAACAACAACAGGCTTTAAAAATTCACAAATTGGTAAAATGGAAACGGATTTCGTTTTGAGCTACACATAGGGACCTCTTTCAGTACAAATCTCACAAAAAAACGTTCGACCCTCATTTTTTGAGTCTAAGAATAGGTAAATTTTCAACAAAGCTAGGCACAATTTTGATGGTTTTTCAATATCGGGCCATGTACTCTGCCACGTTTTAAGTTTTGGACTCTGACACAGTGTTTTTTGCTAAAAAATCAACTTCCTAGGGTAGATTTTGGTCAGAGATTAGAATTTTTGCACAGGATGTGCACGCAAATTAAAATGTAAAAGTACCGACAATAAATATTAGCATAACAAGAAAGATATCAGAAAACCTTAGCCAACTGTAAATGATAATTTCTCCTAGTGGATGTTTGCCCGAACCGAGAGTCGCTTTATAAGGTGAAATCCACTGGAAAACCGGTGGATCTTGTCCTTAGTTACTTTATAAGGTAAAATCCACTGGTTTATCAGTGGATTTTACCATTATGAGTTGAATAGAAATTGTTATGACAATTTCTTTCCTTGTTCTGGAAAATATCGAGGTTTTCTCGGAAAACAGTTCCATTATAAAAAGTTGTTTAATGGGCAAGGTGGGAAAGGGCAAAAGTCGTTTCTACTTATTCTTTCTACGTTTCTACTCACAAAACAAATTTTGAACTGGTTTAAGGCGGAATTGCATGAATCGGATAATTCAAACATTTAAAATTTTTAAACCCATATTCTAAAGATAAAGTGAACCCTGATTGCTGTAACTAATCATTCCATATTGCACTGATCGTGTGACGACTCAAAAGTTACTCAAAATCAATAACAACTCTAACTATTAAATTCTGATCACTAAAATAGCTTTTCTTCAATTGAAATAACGATGTGATTTTGCCAAATTCTGCTTAAATGACACCTTTTTGTTTCTGAATTCCAAAAAGTTTTCATTTTTAATGTTTACCGAGCTGTCAGTTCATCCATATAAAAGGAAGATTTGAAGTGTAAAGAGTACAGTTCTCTGAAGCCAAACTTGAACACTCATAACATGCTCAAACGCTTTCTATTCTTAACGGGTCTTCTCGTTGGGGTATTCGCGGTAAGTTGCTCAGCTGGCTTATCTTTAAAGTTTACTTGAGTTCTCAAAACCTTTCAAAGTCTTGCTTTGATAGTTTTACTGATGAGATTGCTTAGACTGACGAATGCTCTGACGCAACTTGTCCAGATGGATGGTACTACTCACAAACGCTTAACAATTGCTACAAAGTTTGACTAGTAATGATTCACTTTCCAATGACTAAATAGGCCGTGACTCAACCTGGTGGTTTCACTTTTGCTGAAGCTGATGCAACATGCAAATCTGCTGGCGGCCAATTGACTTCGATTCACTCAGCTGAGGAAGATCGGATTGTCCTTGGTTTGGATTTAAATTCTTTGATTCTTTGACTGATATGATAAATTCAATCCAGAACTATCTTTTCTAGAACTTGGAGCCATGCCTGGAACAGTCACCCGACTCCAGACACTCATTGGTGGATATAGAGTAAGAAAAAAAATCAGTCTGACTCAAGTAAACACCATGACTATTCTAGCCAAATGGGACATGGACTTGGAGCGATGGAACTCCATTTGACTACAAGAACTTTGCCAAGACTGATGATGCAAAACAATGTCTTCAAGTATTTTATCAAGCTAACGTTTCTAAAAACAAATTCCTATAGTTGTGGTCAACTAATTCGACAGCCATTCACCCAATCAACGAATATAAACAATGGGATGATATTCCATGCACTGCCAAATTCGTAAACGCTGTGTGCAAAATCTCTCTTGGTGGAAATCAAGGACAAGCATCAACCCCAGCTCCTGTTCAACCATCAGCCCCTCCAGCTCCAACTTGCCCACCTACCTGGTACTACGCACAAACCCTCGGAAATTGCTACAAGGTAATTGACTCATTTACTGAGAAATCTTTATTTATGATAGGAAAATGATAGTAATAAGTCCATAAGCTAAACATTTCTAGGCCGTAACTCAAACCGGTGGACTCACCTTTGCTGAAGCTGATGCTATGTGCAAGACTGCCGGTGGCCAATTGACTTCGATCCATTCAGCTGAGGAAGATCGGATTGTCCTTGGTTTGGATTTAAATTCTTTCCAGAATTATCTTTTCTAGAACTTGGAGCCATGCCTGGAACAGTTACTCGACTCCAGACACTCATTGGTGGATATAGAGTAAGACAATCATCGCTCTGACTGAAGCAAATATCGTTATACTTTCAGCCAAATGGAACATGGACTTGGAGTGATGGAACTCCATTTGACTACAAGAACTTTGCCAACACTGATGATGCAAAACAATGTCTTCAAGTATTTTATCAAGCTAACGACTGTAAAATCAAATTCCTATAGTTGTGGTCAACTAATTCGACAGCCATCCACCCAATCAACGAATATAAACAATGGGATGATATTCCATGCACTGCCAAATTTGTAAACGCTGTGTGCAAAATCTCTTTTGGTGGAAATCAAGGACAAGCATCAACCCCAGCTCCTGTTCAACCATCAGCCCCTCCAGCTCCAACTTGCCCACCTACCTGGTACTACGCTCAAAATCTTGGAAATTGTTACAAGGTACTAGCTCTAATATTTATGCACATTTTATTGCTAAGATCAACTCAAGTTTCAATGAATAGTTTCTAGGCTGTGACTCAAACCGGTGGACTAACTTTTGCTGAAGCTGATACTGCGTGCAAGACTGCCGGTGGCCAACTGACTTCAATTCATTCAGCTGAAGAAGATCGAGTTGTTCTCGGTTTTTAACGTTTACATTTCGAGATTCAAAGCAAATTTAGAGCTCTCGGCTGCGCCTGGAACAGTTACTCGATATCAGACACTCATCGGCGGGCAAAGGGTTTGAATGCTGGACCTTTATCTCAAACAATTGTAATTTAGCCAAATGGTACTTGGACATGGAGTGATGGAACACCATTCGACTACAAAAATTTGGCTAACACTGATGATGCAAAACAATGTCTCCAAGTATTTATAAGGCTAAAGAATTCCAAACCAAATCCCTACAGTTATGGTCAACCAACTCAACAGCCATCCACCCAATCAACGAATATAAACAATGGGATGATATTCCATGCACTGCCAAATTTGTAAACGCTGTATGCAAGATTGTTCTTCCTAAACAACAACCAACAACTCCACCTTCTCCACAGCCTGCAAAAGTACCATATTGCTCGGCGGACTGGAGTGGACCAGCTTTCGATAGTTGCTACAAGGTAGTACAAGTCACACAATAAGAATTTGTGTGACTTGATCAAGGCATAATCGATCTGAGCTCTAAATTCAGGTGATCACTCAAACTGGAGGCTTCACATTTGACCAAGGAGACCAAAAGTGTAAAGAATTGGGCGGACAACTTGCCTCTATTCACTCAGCTGCCGAGGACAAGTACATGATGGGTTTGAAAAGTCAGAATTCTTGTAATCACTTAACTTTCAGAACTCTCCAATCAAGGCAAACCAATTGGTGACATTCAGACATTGATCGGTGGACAAAGGGTAGCTTTTGGACAAGAATTTTGAATCTCAAACGGGTTTAAGACTGGACCACATTCGGGAGACTGGAAATGGAGTGACAATACCCCGTGGGATTACACGAATTGGAGTGCCAGCAATCCAAACAATCAGAATGGTATTCAGGGATGTATTCAAGTGAGAAATGATTTATGGCTAAATTGAAGTGGCTAATTGGTTTAATTGAAATGTTTACTAAGCTACCAAGATCTTTCAAACAACTGGAATTCAATGAATTTCAAGGAATTTCAATTTCAATGAGCTGGAATTTTCAAGTAGCAGACACTAGAATCCGTATTACTTAAATCATATTTACAATTAGAGTTAATAAAATCAAATGCCATTTATTATATAGTCAAATTCTCATTCAGGTCCTGAGCTCTCAATTCGGCGCTAATCCACCATGGTGGTTCCAATTCCAAACCTGGGATGATCTCCAATGCAATATTGGATATCAAGCGGCTGTCTGCAAGAGACCACAGCAACTCTAATTGGATTCAAAGAGAAATTGTTGAAATTGAAAATTTGTTTACGCTAAATTATTCAAAAGCATTGAAATAAAGGATTTTGTTTACACTTTTATTTCATTATACGTGCATATAATACAATCCGTTTCATAATTCTTTATCCACCCCCAAAAAGAGTTTTGATGGAGAATGGGTGGAGATATCGAACTATTTTCTTTTGCAATAGAAAAGCCATATTGTAAAACCCTAAAAACACCGTTTTTGGGTTACTGGATTTTCTCAACCAGAAAAAATAAAAAAGAAAATTCTGCGACCGTTTCATATTTCTTTATCCACCATTAGGAACTTTGAAAATCAACATTTATTTAGCATTAACAATAAATAAAAAAGACATCAAGAATTGTGAACATAACAACTAATAATCTGATATAGCACCGGACCGGTTAACGGTGTTTTTAGGGTTTTACAATATGGCCTTTCTATTGCAAAAGAAAATGGCTCGATATCTCCACCCATTCTCCATAAAACTTCTTTTTGGGGGGTGGATAAAGAAATATGAAACGGACTGTAGTAAGCGAGTCTTTTTTCTATCGTAATAGGACCGGAATTCTTCGAAAAAACCCCAAAATGAATGTATAAGGGTTTTTTTGTTCACAAATTCTTTAGAGAAGTGATTCAATGATTCGATTGTTTGCCGAGCTTGTCGAGTATTTCAGTTGCTTTATATAAAATGAAAAGGATTGAAAACAAGAAGATTCCATCCTTCATTATCATTCTAAAATGCGCAAATGGTTTCTTTTCTTGACTTATTCTGTTATTGGGATTTTTGCAGTAAGTTATTCAATTTGAATTTTTCAATTTATAGAGAGATTTGATTGTATCTTTTACAATAAACCATTCAAATTCTAAGATTAGAGATAGAGATACAGTACTGGACAATGAAATATCATATTTGAAAAACGATCGTCACTTTGTAGCTCCCTTGTCTTTGAGTTTAAACTATTAGTGTTATACATTTTCTGCAAGCTCATTTCAAGGGTTACCCAATGGTAACACTAATATTTAGAAACACTAATATATTTTTGACGCATTTCAGTGCGCACGAGATGGGATACTCAAAATTTTTGATTTGCAAAGCTGTTTTTCTTTATGATAAAGTGCTGGAATCGCTCTGAAAATACGATTTTTGGAATCTACGCAGAAATTTACCTTAGAATAATCAATATTTGTAAATTGTATCACAGTTTCATAGCAAAAAAAGCCACATTTGTGAAATTCTCACTTCTTGAGCGGTCAAGCGAGGAAGAAGCTGGAAAACAAATATTTAACAAAAATGTAGTACATGAAGAAGTAACAAAAAAGGTAACAATAATGAGAAAACTCCAGAGCACACAATGGAAATTTCAATATTTAGTAGCAAATCCTTTACAGCTTGATTTACCGCTTTACAGCTCGATTACAGCTTGACATCACATAAATACAGAAATTTCCATTGTGTGCTCTGGAGCTTTCTCATTATTGTTACTGTTATTGTTATTTTGTAATTCCCTAATTAAGAAGATAGAGAACTTGTACTATTTATTCAATGTTTAGAACACCGGATGTGGCAATGATTACCCAAACAATCAGAATTTCGGATATCGATTCGGGTACTCGACTTATTATCGACCAGGATATGCCAGAAACTTTAACGTTTACCAAGGACAGTCACAATCTACTTATCAAAATCAACAGCAGTCTACTTATCAACAGCCAGAGATATACAATCAAGGGCAAGGACTAAACCCAATTTTTCCACCGAATTTACCGTCTCCTCAACCAACGCCCATTCAAACGACACAAGAACCCGTTGAAACGACAGAAGAACCCATTCAAACAACACAAGAACCCGTTGAAACGACACAAGAACCCATTCAAACGACACAGGAACCTGTTCAAACGACACAAGAACCCGTCCAAACGACACAAGAACCCGTTGAAACAACACAAGCACCCATTCAAACGACACAAGAACCCATTCAAACAACACAAGAACCCGTTGAAACGACACAAGAACCCGTTGAAACGACAGAAGAACCCATTCAAACAACACAAGAACCCATCCAAACGACACAAGAACCCATTCAAACGACACAGGAACCTGTTCAAACGACACAAAAACCCGTTGAAACGACACAAGCACCCATTCAAACGACCCAAGCACCCGATCAAACGACATCTACTCCGATTGTACCGAAATGTCCCAAGAATTCAGAAACTTGGAAAGCCACTTGCTATCTGGTAATTTTTAGAAACATTCATTGAACAATATTGAACATTGAACAAGACATTGAACCAATCATTAAACCTTCGAGCAGAAGAAGGAATTTCCAGCTTTATTAGAGTTTTAATATTTATTATAGCAATTTTTTGAAAGACTAACTATAAATGCAAACTTAGCTGATGACTGAAGACATCGGGATCACTTTTTGGCACGCCGAAGGAAAATGCAATCATTGGGCTAAGGACGGACATCTTGCCTCAATTCGTTCAGAAGAAGAAAACAAACTCGTCACGGGTAAAAAAGATAATTTTTTTTCAATTAAAAGCTTTTTAGACCTTGCTGCAAAGAAAAATATTGATAAAGAGCAGCCATGGATCGGTGGAATGATAGTTAGTTCGAATAGGTTAGAACAGAGCAACATTACTTTAGTCAGAAGTAGTCGGCGGCTGGGCCTGGACCGATTTTGATCCGTTTGCGGATTTCGCGGGTTACCTAACCAATGTCCCCGCTGGTCAAGGTCTAAATTGCCTTCAAGTAATTTTTTGATTTGGTTTTGTTTTAAGTAAAACGTGTTTAAAGATTTTTAAATCTACATACAGTTGACTCTCTCTATAACAGAATTCTATATAACGGAAAACTCTATATAAAGGAATGGAATTTTGGTCCCCGCCGACGTTAAGCTATATAAAACGGCACTCTAGATAACGGAAAGATCTATATAATGGAAAAATTATTTGGTCCCTTTTATTCCGTCATAGAGAGAGTCGACTGTACCTGTTTAAGTAGATTAACTCATTCACGATAATCCAACTCACTGGTGGGCCGTACTAATGACGATTATTTTTGGTCTTAACTCAAGTTTTTGAGTGCTTTTGTTATTTATTTTGCAGAAAGTTCTCGGTAATTTTGTACTAGTTTTCAAGAGGAGATTCAGCGCTATCGAATGAGCTATAATAGTTTAGTTTATCATTGAATGTTCAAATCAGTAAAACAGTAACGACTACACGACTACCTAAGCCAGATTCCTTGCGTTTACGTGATATTTCCAAGGGAAGGTCAACTGGGTGATAAACCAATCGACGCAGAATTTCATGCTGATTCTGAATCTGCTTTCGGTTTTTGCAAAATGACATTCTATCAAAAGTTATGAGCGCTCTAACTTTTACAAGGAATTTTCTATTTCCAACTAAAAAAGATAAGGGACATTATAGTCGAATTTACCGCAATACACAAGCAGAAGTCGTGGTGAAGGGGCAGTGAACTAGAATGTGAAGTGGAGGCTCTCTGGTTCGAGTCTCTACCAAGAATGTTTCTTTTCTGCCATTGTTAATTTATCTTGTTTTTATTTGTTAAAATCAATTTTTTTTGTGTGAAAATAGAGTAAAAGAGGATTGTTTTTAGAAAGGAGAACACTCAAGTTGGTTAAAGCAAAAAACTTTAACTTTAAAGGTTAAAACAAAATAAAATATTCTTGTTGGGGAGTTGAACCAGAGAGCTTTCGCTTTGCATTTTAGTTCACTACCACTTGACCACGACTTCCGTTTTCTGTATTGCAATAAACTCGTCTATGATCTCACAATAAACGACGACAATAAACTGACCCTTTTTTGTTGAAACTAGAAAATTCTTTGTAAAAGTTAGAGTGCTCATAACTTTTTATAAAGTGCCATTTTGCAAAAAAGGGAAAGCAGATTCGGAATCAGCGTGAAATCCTGCGTCGAATGGCATAGATTACATTTTGATCAGTTATCTGGGCCAGACAACCTTCCCTTGTGAGTTATTTTTGTGCTTTTAGTTATCGAGCAACAACAACAACTCTCCAGCTGATTTTAAGTTGGGAAAATGGATTGCAAAGAACTGTGAAACAACGTCGAAAGTTTTCGTCTGCAAAAAGCCACTCATGTAACCGGAAAAATCAAAATTGAAAAAAATTAGAACATTTCTATTTAAATAAACTGTTTTTCTTTGAACAACAAGCAAATTTAATGATCAAATTGTTTAATTACTTTTTGGTTTACTGTGCCTGGTCTTGGAAACGAGTTTTTTCAGTTTACGGCAATCTGTGACACCTATCTATTTGCTATTTTTTGGTACCTATTTGGTACCTATTTAGCACCTATTCAGTAAAAGTAAAACATTGTTAAAATCTTTTACGCCCACGTAGCTGAACATTTGTTGAAATACCTCGTTTTACAAATCCTTTGCTTTACATGTACACTCATCAGCCTTTCAAAAGCACCTGCCTACAAGTTTTCTTTCTATAAACAAAGATTTATGAAAAGTGATCATATTAGAGTCAAAACCAGCTAACAAATTCAACTTTGGGATTTGAAACGATTTGATTCAACCAATGATAGAAGAACCCGGTGCCAGGATGTTCTATCATGTTCTATCCACCATTTCTACTCTTCTTTCATTCTTTTGGATGTGGATGATATTAAAGCATTCTCCTAAAGAAATGAAGGATTTCAAATGGCTTCTTATCAAATTGGCGGTGGGTTTGAGTTCTAGAAACAAATTGGCAATCAATTGGTAAGCCACAAAGCTAGCTGGATTGTAGAACTTGTTTTATCAAAGTTGTGGTAATCAAAGTCTAGGCTCTTATCAGAATTAGAAATCTGTTAATTTTAATCTCTTGTTTGTTGTTTACAGCTAATGGAAGAACTCTTTGCAATATTTCTCGGTGGTGTCCTGGCCTGTGATCCGTTATTCCCAGCTTCCGGAGCTGCCGTTCTTGGATTAGCTTACTATTTTGGACAACGGGGAGCACATTTTGGGGTAAAGCAGCGAAAGAAATTTTTTACAATTCCGTACAGATGGCAGGTGCATTTTTCTTCGGAATGTCAATATTTTTCTCGATCAATAACTGTGTGCGTATACGTGGGATGGTTCTCAACGGGCAAGAGCACATTGTTCGGGCTTGTGCGAAGCCGTACATTGGTATGAAATGAAAGCTGGGCTTGCTAAACACCTTCGGGGGTTTTTAGCAGTGCCGCCAGCTGTGAAAAAGCACTTATATCTCTACTTTGAATAAAGATATCAAAAAACTAATCACAGATTCAAATTCGGACAAACTCTGGCTACAAAATAAGTCAAAATTTAATCAATTTCAAGCAACTTATGTAGCTTTATATGTCAACTTATGTAGCTTTATAAAAATTTCTATATGGTAAATGCTAAATACCGGTAAATCCGATACCGATAACATCAAGGATCCACTAGAGCTTGAAGATCAAGATCATCTACAGATGATTTAAAGCTTTCGAGACTATCGGACTCTCTGAAAACTCCGGGGAGTCGATTCCAACAGTAAAAAAAAGAAATCAGATTGTAAAGGCATTACTTGTAAACTTATTGAGCTAAAAATAAAGCACTAACTAGCCTAAATCAATATCTCTCAGGTATTCCGATAACAATGGGCTTAAAGATGGTGATGGGTGCTCCATTGATCACCTCAATGTATTTAGCACTTGAAGAGCCACAGGTCTTTCTTTTCATCAGAATAATGAAATCAGTTTTTACAGCAATTCATTGACCGAATGATCGCAACTGGGGACTATCAATATATTGCCTTTTACGCGGTTCAAAAAGATACAGTCTGGTTGAGTATCGACACTTCTTCCACATCGGGAACTGTTTTCATAATGGTAACCTCAAGCAAAGCCTAAAAGCTGAATAATATCCTAGTCTAACAAACAAAATAACAACAACAACAACAAACTATTTTAGACCCTAATTTTTGGTCTACTTCTTATGTATTTGGTGAACGTCGTGGCTTCATTGCAATTGCTTCGAGGATTGCGAGCTCATCAAGCTCTCATGTCTAAGTCAATCTACAAGGCTCATCTATCAATTTTCTACATGTTAGCCTCACAGGTGACAGAAAATTTGCAGAAAAATCTTTCGATTTACAGAATATCTACCCAATCTTCGTCTTGGTTCTCCCAGTCGCTTTCACGGCTTTCAGCCTTGCAATCAATGATCACACAATTCTGGCATCAAATGTGTACAAGCACTATATGTCGAGTGGATTAATAATTTATCCAGTAAACTGTTTAATTAGCAAAATAACTACTGTATTTCCTCTAATAAATGCTATTAGACTTTAGACCCCTCGACGCCTCGAACTCCCCGCGACCAACTTTAGACGCCTCGTTCTAAGCCTCATTTTCAGTTATTTTCATATTTAACATACCAAAAGAAAGAAGACATTAAGGGCTATCTTTTGGTATATTAAACATAAAAATATCTCAAAGTAGAGCTGAGAACGATGCGTCTAAAATTGGTCGAAGGAGAGGCGCTTATTAGAGGAAATAAGGTACCATCTTTTAGGCTATGAGCTGCATCGTTTCAATATTGATTATGAAACCTTATCGAGATTTTGTGAGAAAGAACATCTTTCGAATCAAAGATCCTGTATTAACAGTTGAACCAACGCTGAGTAGTGCGGCTCAAAGGTTTGTCGACTTTGAATGAGTTTGCAAAAGTCATAAGTTTAGATGGGGAACGAACTAAAATATTATTCCGTTTTGAAAAGAATGATGTTTTCAAAATTCTTGACTGAATTTGAATTTTTGAATGAATGCGAATAATTCCTTGCTAATAAATGTTTATCATGTGTTGCTCTAGACTTTATTGGTCAACTATAATTCTTGAAAACAAACACATTCAATCAGTTCTTTGCACAAAGTCCTTTAGCGACAACGCATTTCGAACCGGCTGGGCAAGCCGAGCAAGTCGTTCCATTCTTGTAGATTGGCACTCCAACAGTCAAACCTCTGAAATTCAAAGTATTTTGTCAATTTTGATAGATTTTAGCGTCCAATCTTGAACTCACCTGGCTTTATAGTGACAGACAACAACAAAGCTGTCCTGTGGTTGATAGGTGGCAAAAGCGCAACCGATAGCATAGGTGTTTGCAGCAAAGAACTATAAGATCAACGAATAAACAGATTATCCAGCCAATACTTGGCACAAGTTTAGTTTAGTACCTGATAAGAGTTATCTTGGGCTGAGAAAGCGATCGGATCGCTGGTCTTCGTGTATTTGATATTAGGAAGGCCCCATTTCTTGTAGAAGCTCCATTGAGACATAGCATTGTCAACTAAAACGTGATCGAGTTAATATAGAGTTAGAAAATGATTCAAGTGTGCTGATAACTATTCACATTTTGTTTTCGGAGCCATGTTTGCTGGCGTCATTGGTCCAACAGCCAATCCATAGTGATTTTCTCCGACACCAGCTGGGAGAACAGCATTCAAGTATGGATATGTTGCCGTCTCGCTGCTGTTTTTTGAAGCAGCTCTTCTTCCAGCCGATGCAGCCAATGTTGGATCCCAAACCTGCAAATTCAATCTTAGGGTCATCTTTCATCAATTTGCCACTAACCAATTGATACATATTCGTAGCCTTCGGATATTTCAGTCCAGCCGGTCTCTTCGTTCCATCAATTCCATTTTTCCAAGCGACTAATCCTTTAGCGACATTTGAACGAATATTGTTGTGAGTCTAAAGCAAAGAAAACTCATATTGAGGATTACAGCATACGTTCACAATGTAGGTCTGAAGAGCTGGAGCAAACACGGTGTAAGCTGCTGTGGCCACTGAAAGTTTGGAATAAGAGAAAGATCGTCGAACCAAACTGTAGTTAACTATTGTAGTCTATCGTAATCCTTAGCTTTCCGTACAACGGACTTACTTTTTATGTTTACTACGGACTACGTGAACTTTTACTTTCCAAAAGTTCAGTACCCAAATCTCCATTACAAATCTGAGTTGAATTAAAAAGCTTAAAAAATCAGTCAAGTAGTTTTGTAGTTTTTGTAGTCAAGTAGTTATCTAAATCACAAACCGGTGACAAAAGTAAAGAACAAAATGAGGCTGTTCATCTTGAAGAAAGAGTACTTTTCGATACTTTTCTGAAACCCATCCCCTATTTATATTCATCTAATCCACCCACTTCACTTCATTTTTGGTCATCCAATCGAACACGATGATCTCCAATCCATTGTTCCCCACTTTTGTTGGTACATTTTTGCTATTATTGGACTTTTGAGACACAAAACTACACAGCTGATTTGAAGTTTCTAGTTTGAAAAGTGAAAATTCTGGTCAACAATTGAATTTTTTTTGCAGAGAATCAGTTTTTGTTTCGTTTTTGCTTTCGTTCACGCACTAGACAAGCCTTTTTTCAATTCAAACACCCACTCAGGCTAAAATTGAAATTTCATGCTAAAATGTTTTTGAATTTTCCTGACTCTAAGCTTATAGTATGAAAATGTTTTTGGATTTCAAAGAACAGGAAATTCTCGAACTACAAACTCTTTAAGACCCAAAGGTCTTAAAGAGTTTGTATTTCGAGTCTTTCCGAATCTTTCCCTGAACTCTTTAAGACCCAAAGGTCTTAAAGAGTTCAGGGAAAGATTCGGTTTACAGTTTTTGTTACAAATCCCAATTTAGACTCAGTGCTTGTGCTATTATAGAACAAAAATAGTGTGTTCTTGGTGAGCTTACAACAAATTGATTTTAGCGGTCCCTCAACAACAGAAAAAAACGTCATTATGCAAAAGATCAAAACACTTTTTTAGGCAAAAACAAAACAAGCGCTAAATAAAGTTCTAAAGTTCATTTTTAGATGAATCAGCCGTAAAACATGTACAGGCGAGATGTCATTGGAACAATATGTTTTCCATCAAAAAGGAAAGTAAAATTTATTCCGAACTTTTTCCAAATTTGTCCCGACATTGCCCAAGATCAGGGTACTTACAGCGAAGCTCACAGTCTGAATCGTTTGGCGTTTGGCGTACAGTTTACTTACAGTTTGGCGCAAGGTTGTAATGGATATTGGCCAGTCCTGAGATGATTCTCCGGAAGACTTGACTCAAAAAAGTCTCTGGGCTCTTGGCCTGCCTTGTTACTTGTCCTCCCGGTTAGAATAACCCTGATAACTAAAATCATTCTACAGCTATTCTACAACTATTTTTGTCATCTCCCATTTACTGGTCAATGACAATGTCGTCGATTAAAATGAGACTCGCCGACTTTCTCACGCCAATAATTATGTCTTCTTTCTGGTGGCAAAGCTGAAAAGGGAATTTATCATGTTGTAATAGCTGTAAACACTTACAATTAGATTTTTAAAAAATTAGCTCTATTGCCACTAACACCCAAGACGACTAAAAGAAAAACGACAAAAACTGGCTAATGAAATCTTTCATTTTTAAAGCTGAAATGTCTTTGCTTGTCTTTATGTTTCAATTTTTATTCTAAATAATTCAAAATTATGTTGGAGGGCTTTTAACGATTTTTAATCTAAAAATGGGTTATCAAATTGGATTGTGTCAGAAATAAAATAATTTCTGATAAAACAAACCATAAATCGATTGGTTTATTATTCATTTCAAGAAGACGGACGAACAGATGTCTCTTCTGCTTTATAGATAGTAGATAATAGGACTTTCTGATAAAACAAACCATAAATTGGTTTGTTTTTTTATTCGTTTCAAGAAGTAACCTTTAAAAAACGGACAATACTTTTAAGTAAATCTCATAGATCACATGGAAGCGTTAGTGTTTCAGATTTTTCAGAAAAAACCGAATTAAAGCTGATTTTAATTGTAAGTCTACTATCCTGATCAACTAACCTTTTCACTTTATCAAATACATAAACAAGATTTGTGAAGCTGTTGTTGTAATAAAGTAATTGGCAATTTCAATGCATCTCATAGTCAGTCAGATTCGATTGTTTATTTGAGTTTGAATAAAATATTAACAAGAAGATCAAGATGTAATAGAGCACCAGTTGTGGTAGTTGAAACATTAAAAACTTTTAAAATCTCGATCGAGATTCGCCTGGTCGAGTCAGACTCTCTTCTCTCTCCTTTGCCGCCATCGGAATTCTAGAAGTTGTTCTAAAATTTTCCCAAATCGAGATACCTGAATAAAAGCTTGAGTTGAAGTGTAAATATTTCCCGAAAATGAGCACTGAAATAAATTAGAATTGCGAATTTCTAAGGGTTGCCAAAATCACCTATTAACAAAGAGCACATAATATGGCAATGAATAGCTTAACATAGCTGGAAATACCTGAATTTTATTCATTTATTAAGTTTATTCAATTCTTCAAGATTTCTTACCATGTAAGTTTGAAAAACTGGCACAAGTTCAGCGGAAAGACCCAAAAATTGTACGACATCAGCTCCGATTAAAGCGAAAAACCAAGAGAAAACAAAAGAGATCACTAATACGGAAAGGGATCGAGTTACCTGAAAAACAAATTTATGAAAATGCCATTTCCAAAATAAATCTACCTTTTCCTCATAGCATTGATGTTTTAATCGATTCTCAGCCAAGCAAATATCTTGCTGAGCAGTTTTCTTTTGATAAGCTGGAAATATTCGATGATAAATAAAACATTTGATGGTAAAGCAAGCAAACAAGGAAAGCTGATCAAAACAGCGCCGTTTACAAACAGCGCCACGGCAAAACTAGCGCCTCCGTGGTTAAGTTTCTATGTGTTACTTATTCTTATTAGATGTGGAATAAAATTATCGACATTTTGCAGACTTTGGAATCACTTAAAACAGAATTGGTGCCGAGAAAAGCTTAGTCAATCTCTTTTTGGGCCTTTATCCGTTTTTTGGCATTTTCTCATCCCAGATTTGTTCTAAACGGCTCCAAAAGACTCAGCAAATAGCTAATTTTTTTCTACATTTAATGAAAATAAGAAACACAAATAAACTTAACCGCAAGCGCATTATTTTGGCCGGCGCTGTTTGTACACGACGCTGTTTTGACTAGCTCCCCAAACAAGGACTATTTCCGCGTGAAGAAAAGTTGTGGCTAGCCAAGTAAAGCCTAACACCTACCATAAATACTGTAATTTATGAAAAAATAGCCCTAAATCACCTTAAAACAAACTATTTTTGATACATAAGCGCAAATTGTAGCTTAAACCAGTGTCGTGAAAAGCGAGTTCAAAGCTAGCAACACTCTGCACCGTTATTATGAGAGTGGGGTACTATTACAGTAAAAGCTAAGCCCGCCAAGAAGAAATTTAAAAGCCTGAGACGACCTGGCTTTGTCTTGGCTTGAGAAAATGACTCACTGCTGATCTTTGCATTCATTTATCAGCTTCACCAACCTTGAACATGAAACTTGATCAACAAAAACATATACAGCGCAAATGTTATCACATTTATCCACACGCAACCACGTAACCACACTTTACGAGGCTCTGGAGCAAAAGCGATTGGTGGGTTACAAATCCACAAAATTTCTAAACAATCACATTTTCAATAAGAAAAACTTATGACAAATTCTTTCTCTTTAGGTTTGAACAATTACCATCATCAATTCCTCTAATTGCTAAAGCTTCCATCCAAGACGAAAAGATAACTGCTGGTAAAGCCATCAACAAACAGTAAATTTTAGTTGGAGTTCGGCGATGGCTGAAATCGGGCTATTTATTCGCCATAAAAAGTTAGCAAAAATATTATCTCTGGACAAAGTTATAGGCCTTCAAAGCGTGACAACCGGCTCAAAATACGCGGATTTTTTTCAAAATACCTGGATTCTTTCAAAATATCCGAAAACTACACAAGAAAAACTACGAAAATACACGAAAACTACACAGTTTTTATTTTAAGTGGCACAACTACAATGTATTCTAATGTATTCTAATGTTTTCTAAAGAAGTTTTAGCTTTATTGGTCAAACATGGCCGTGAAAAAGCTCGTAGAGACAAACAGACAGACAGACATTTTGTTTTTTTTATAGTAGATCCAGCAAAACAAACAAAGCTGGAGCTAAGCTCGATATGACAAGATCGATTGAGAGTAAAAGGAGAAGAAATTGTTGCATACAAATTGTGAATAAGTAAGGCGATTGAACGGTGACACAGAGACGTCGGGTAATCTAAACTTGAGTACTTGA
Organism: Mesorhabditis belari; assembly: GCA_958450365.1. Lineage (NCBI taxonomy): Eukaryota > Metazoa > Nematoda > Chromadorea > Rhabditida > Rhabditidae > Mesorhabditis > Mesorhabditis belari. The sequence goes on from CAUEEP010000167.1 coordinate 337,877, forward strand.
ATAGAGATTCGAGGTAAGATTTTTTCGACTTTGATTTCAAAAAGGTTTACCATTGTCGTAAAAAACATACAATATGCTTGAATAAACTCGAAAAGTAAACAAACTGATTGGAAGAATGTTGTCATTGTGAGTAAAACACCTGAATTTGATCGGATGAGTAAACAAGTATGCAAGGGAATCTCAGATGCTTCTCCGAAGGAAAATTCACAGAGAAATTGTACTTATCATTACAGAAATTGAATCTATCATTACAGAAATTGATTTTTCATTACAGAAATTGGGGGGGTGAGACAAATGCGACCTTTTTTTCCGCACTTAGCCCATTAGCGCACCTTTTTTCGCGTTTTAAAAAAGCTCTAAAAGCTAATATTAACCAATTTCTATTCCAAAAGTTGGTTTTCTAGGTAATTTTAGGGCGTAGAATCGAAATTTTGACATATCAGAGCTTGTGGAACCAATTTGAAAGATAAAACGGCAAATTACAGAAAATTGTTGATTTTTCTCTTTGGATAACTCCGTCCGTTCGCTTCCACAAGCTCTCTTATGCCAAAATTTCGATTCTACGCCCTAAAATTACCTAGAAAAACAACTTTTGGAATAGAAATTGGTTAATATTAGCTTTTAGAGCTTTTTTAAAACGCGAAAAAAGGTGCGCTAATGGGCTAAGTACGGAAAAAAAGGTGCGCAAATGTCCGGGTGCGGAACGGAAAAAAAAGGTCGCATTTGTCCCACTCCCCAGAAATTGTATTTATCATTACAGAAATTGAATTTATCATTACAGAGCTTCTCCTTCCTTATCCAGTTTCACTCACCATGTTTCCCTTTCAAGTTCCCTCTCTTGCAAGCCCATAAAATATTGAAATTTCCAAAGTTACCAAAAATATTGAAGAAAATGATTCCCCATCCGATAACTGGTCGAGTCACTTGCATAACTGAGTCCATCAATTTTGAATTTTAGCGCAACTCTTTTAAATCTCCAAGGATTGAATTAAATAGAAAAATTCTAGAAAAAAGTTGTCTAATGAGTCTGGGACGAGTAGACATTCTTTTCTGTTTTTTCATTCGTAATTGGTCTGGTTTTCTTTGCACCTATGTTAGATGAGATGCGGGTGAGGCTCGAATTTCAATTCCATGCTCACTCCAAGCAAATTTTGGGAAGAAAAATCTTTATAAGCAAAAGAAAGTGCAATAAATTTCTCAATAAAACTAAAGTTCTTCCTTTGTGTACTCTGATGTCGCTACCGATGGTAGAAGTTCTAAAGTTAAACTGAGCAATTGTTCTACTCAACAAACCGGCAACGAGAATTTTTTTCTTCCGGTCTTCTCAATTTTGCTTCGAGAATTTCCAGGCTACCGGTAGTTTCTAAAAATCTAGTTATATTGATTTCAATTTTTCTAAAATAAGTCGAATCTTGAGACTTTGCATTACCGTAAATACCGTATTAGAAAGGCACCCTTCCCATACAAAATTGATCGCCCAAAAAGTTACTGCTTTTGAAAAAGAGCTTGGCTGAAAAGTGCTTAGAATGATGTATATGAATGTTATATATGAATGTTATATATGAATGATGTATATGAGCCGTATGTATAGCCTAGAAGAGTTGGCAGTAAAATTTCAAAGGATCTAAAGAAAATTTTTCAAAATATTTTTTCGAAAAAAAAAATTGTAAGGGATTCCCTTACCATTTTCGAGAGTCCCACCTTCAGGGGCCAAGACTAAAGAAACTTTCTTGTTTGAAACGTTTTGTCGTTTGTTTTAGAGCATTTCCAATCGAGCTAGGGTGATTTTGAAAGATTTTTGAAAAAAATTTTATATAGTCCCCCTTATGTGATTTTTTGGGGAGTTCGAAAAAGGATAGGGAAAAAAATAGAAGAGCATGCCTTTGATTTACAGTATTTACGATAGTTATTGCTTTGGCCGGAAAGTCTTGTCCGTTTTTTCAAATTTTCGTTTATAAATGAATAAAGTTAATAAAGTTAGCCGATCAATGTGTGATTTGTTTTAAATAAAAAAGATTCACTATTAGATTTAGCTCTTTTAGGCAAATTTGAGTCCGCTTTGAAGCAAATTCGAACAGGAATTTCTTAAAGGAGAATTTGTAAATAAACCAGCGGAAAACGCTCACCAACTCACCAACAATCTAAGCCCCGCCCCTTTTTGCCAATGGCTACGCACAGAAGGACAGACGAACGGATGGATGGACAGACAGACGAACGGACAGACAGAAGGACAGACAGAAGGACAGACAGAAGGACGGACAGACGGACGGACAGACGGACGGACAGACGGACGAACAGACGGACGGACAGACGGACGGACAGACAGACGGACGGACACACAGACGGATGGACACACAGACGGATGGGCATACAGACGGACGGACACATAGACGGACAGACGTCGCTTCTGCTTTATAGATAGTAGATAATAGGACTTTCTGATGAAACAAACCGTAAATCGATTGGTTTATTATTCATTTCAAGAAGTAACCTTTAAAAACCGGACAATACTTTTAGGTAAATCTCATAGATCACATAGAAGGGTTAGTGTTTCAGATTTTTCAGAAAAAAACCGAATTAAAGCTGATTTTAATTGTAAGTCTACTATCCTGATCAACTAACCTTTTACTTTATCAAATACATAAACAAGATTTGTGAAGCTGTTGTTGTAATCTTGCATGTCACGACCCGAGACATCATCTCCAAATAATTGTAGAATATCTTGAGGATTTTGAGAAATTTTATATCCCTCGATCAACGTTTCGTACAACTGATTGAACTGATCCTCGCCGAGAATCTCTGTTAAAACTTTTACAGCTTTCGTGAATAGAGAGCAGAGAACTTCTTCTGAAACATTGAAATGTGATTTTTGATTTAAAAAAAGTTCTAGCTTTGTCACTAAAATCTCACCAGGTAAATCACACTCGCTTAGCGCATTCTTTGCTTTATATCCTCCAAGCAAGGTGTTCAACTCCCTCATCCTTCCCTGTCGTCGATTCTTCTCCTCATCTTTCACTTCTGGATCATCCACATCATAAATCATCAATTGAATCACATTTGCGTGATCATAGAGAAATGAAGAGTCAACATTGGGATGTTTTTGTCGAAAAGATTTCACTAACACTTCCGGTTCCTTCTCACTCAACACAAAGTCACGCAATTTCTTGAAAGTGTTCACCATTCTGCATAATTTGTCTGAAAGTCTTATAAACATTAGCATTTCTGTTCAAAAATTGGAGTTAAACTAACTTGTACACATATACGACTCTAAGAAATCCTCAATCCAATCTTTTTGCATTCGTGTCCAGAGGAGAAGTTCATCATAAATCATTTGAGCTTTTGCTGTAGCAGAATCGTCAACAGTTGCTAGAAAAAAATTTATTTTGTCAATTTTAATGGAATTTATTAACTCACGATCATCTAAAATCTCATAATTAGCTTCAAAAGTCGAAACAGCGAATCGCCACTTTTCTTTGTTCACCAGTGGCTTTAGTCCAGTCAGAAATGAACGGAAATCGCCGGCTTTACTTGGGAGATTTTGCCAGACTTTTCTCCAGGTTTGTTCTAAAAATAAGTTTTTATTGATGTTTTAAATTGTAAATGTTAGATATTGGGTTGGTGAATTGAAAACTGCCGGCTATTGTCATATGTCACAGTTTGAGCACTTTCTTCAAAAGAAACCCATTTCGGTGCCAATGGAAAAGTTGTAGGGAATCAAAAATTAAGCTTATATCGAAATTTTCAGAACGATTAAAAAACTGGTTTTCAAGAAATGCCAAATTTACGAATTTTCACAAAACTTGCATTTTAAGCGAAACTACTAAGTGTATCTTTTTGAAAATTTGGCTATAAGCCTAATTTTTGATTCTCTACAACTTTTTTATTGACACCAAAAATAGGTTTCTTTTGAAGAAAGTGCTCAAACTGGGACATCTCCAGTCCTCCATTTTTGAGTCTCACACTTGTCTCACACACAAACCAAAATCCTACCACGAAAGAGGAATCCGCAAGTCTGCCTGTAAAATGACAACGCGCCCTCATGTTGCAAAACTGACTCGCTCTAAAATAAATGGCCTTGTTTGGGGACTTTTGGCGCATTCCCCCATACAGTCCGGACCTCGCCCCTTTTGATTACTATTTATTCCGGATCATGAGTAATGAGCTTGCGGGAGAACACTTCGATTCGGAAGAAGCAGTCAAAAATTGGCTTTGGAAGTTTTTCGATTCAAAACCAAAATCCTACCACGAAAGAAGAATCCGCAAATTGCCTGTAAAATGGGCAGAAGTGGTCAATAATAATGGAAATTATTTGGAATGAATTCATGGTTTTATGTTGGATAAATTTTAGTTCAAAGTCCCACAGTTTTCAATTCACCAACCCAATGTTAGAAAAATTCTGCGCATTCTTGTTCACTAACCTTCTGTTTCATGCTGCTCAAACTTCCCACCGCTACAAGCATTTGTTATCAAAAATTGAATACAAATTGTACAGAAAACAATAACTTGAATCATTTTGGAGTAATTTTAAATAATAATCCGATTTATGAATAGAAATTTCCGGTTCGGCGAGATGAATCGCGCTGGCAATTTTCTTGTTTGCTTTTCTCTTTCATGTTGGTCTGAACAGAAGCCAAGTCGATTTGAAATCATGAAATGCTTGAAATGAAAGTGAAACCAAAAGCATAACGAACTTTTAAAAACTTATCTTTTTTTATCTAACCAATATTGATCCTATTATTAGTCTCGGCTTTCAATTTCGAGTACTAAATACCAGTCACAAGTATTGGGTCGGTGGATATGACTTGGCATGTCCCTGACTCCCGATTTTCTTAAGTCAACTTTTTCTGAAATCTTTTACTCATAAAAAAGTAAAGAGTTGTCCTTTTTGTGCCAAAGTTTCATCCCGATCTGATGCTCAATTTTGGTACGTCTAGTAATACAATTTTTCATGTAGAAAAGAATAAAGTAAATCGGTTTATCAATAATTTCTCAGGTTTTAAAAGAAGAAATCAGCTTTGTAGATCATTTCAACCTTGATTATTTTAGCCGGTTTCGGTTTAGAAGAAAGAAAGAAAGAGATTTTTACCCCTTTGACTTTTTGTTACTACATACTATTGAAGTCTCTTACCTAGTCCAGCTCTTCGCCATCCCCGGTTTCTCAAGGGAATGCCCACCACACGGAGGTGGCTGGACGTCGAGGAGAGCCCTCCCACTCGGCCTAATGGTCGGCCCAACGGGACGGGGGCCCTATGGGGAGGGAGCCCTGACCTAGTTGGGGGGTCCTTCCCTCGGGGCCTAATGGTCGGCCCAGGGGGGAGGGGAGTGCGGGGACATCACCAAAGACATCACCAACGGCCAGTTGGCCATTTCACGGGTGCTGTTCCGTGTAGTTTTGAGAGAACGTCGACACGGTGAAGACCAAAATGTCCAGCACCCCCACACGTACCGAAGTTTTGCGCCAAATGGGCTACGACGACCTAACCCGTGCGCCAAATGACGATTACCCGGCCGCACAAAGAACATCTCGCCGTTCATTTACAAAAAGATATTCCGGCTTTAAGTTTTTCCCGTGGGTTTTTGGAGTCGGGCATCGATTGGAGCTATTCTTTTATTGAGTTTACCGATCTGAACTGGGGGTTTAATTGACTAAACTTTCAGATTTAATGAAAATCGGCCCAAATTCGTATCCCTCCTTTGAGCAAACTTTTCAACTTGAATACTTGACTGTAAATGCCCTTTCTTTTTTTTGGCAAAGATCGCTTTTGAAAACTATCACAATCCGATCTTCCAGCTAATCATCATTCATTTGATCATTTGCTTGTCCATCTCGGCTTCATCGTGATCGCCAATTGGTTCCTTCGAAGACTTGCCACTGGATTCACCGAAGTTGCTTTGAGAGGATCCAGAAAAGTTCCGAATTCGAGCACACTATCCGCTAGGCCGGCCGGTCATTTATGAATCCCGACGAGGGAAAGCTCAGATCACCGAATTCCGAACATTTTTCGCGCTCTCAATTTTCAAACCTGTTTTTACACGGGTTAAAGGGCCCATTGATGATTACCGCTTTTACACGGGTTGATTTTAAAACTGGGTTTTGCTCGGAATTTTGTGTAGAATCCGATGCACTAGGTCTCGTAGCTTAACTCGATGCTAAGTTGAAACAGTTCCCTAGTTAGAAAGACATAGAAAGAAGAGGATATAAATGAAAAACAAAAGAAGGATTCAAAAGAAAAACAAGAGAAAGAAGACAGATCTGCGACTAAATCGTAAAAATTTGACACTTAATAACCGGCATATATTTTCTTCTTGTTTCTAGATGTTATTGCGTTGGTGGGTATGGCTTGGCATGTCGCTGATTCTCGAGTTTCTAAAAAGTTAAGCCATAACTTTTTCTGAGTCTTTTTTTTTGCTCATAACAAGCTTATAACAAGCTGTTCTTTTTTGCTAAATTTTTATCCCGATTTGATGCTTAGCTTTTGAGAGGCAGCCGTTTAACCGAAAATAATCAATTTTGGGTCAGCTCTCAAATCAGTGATGTTCTCAAATCATGTAATGATCAATTTCAAAATCAAGGCAAGTGGTGATTTTAAAAGTACAGCATTTCAAGCTAATAATAAAAATAAATACTAATGTTTATTGGAAAGGAAAAGATTATTGAAAAGAGAAATCCAATGTTACAAAAGAGTTGTTACCGAACAAATACTTCGAAACTGAATTTTCATTAGCAGCAGTTGTTTGGAAGGCCACACCAGTACGGGCACTCCCCGGAGTAACAATTTCCAATGCACGAGTCGGGGCAACAGTCGCTGATCGATGACAACAATCGATGACGATCAGCACGATGAAGAAAGTCGTTTTGGAAAGCTAAGCTAAAAGCGAACATTTTCAAAAAATCTGGCTATACTCTTAACTTTTTATGTTCTATCTTTATTACCCATAAGCGCAAATCTCTGAAGGTCTGCTGTTTAGCATTAGCTTGCTATGCTAATTATGAAGTGATCAGGGTAGCCGATGTGTCAAAATGAAAAAGATGCACAATTCAAAAATATTAGTTTGTTGTTGATAAGAACCGCTTTTTGTTGGACCGCTTTATTCCATTGAGGAAAACTTGCCCTAGAGGGCATTCTACCTATTCGAAAACTCTTTTTTATTCTAATAATTCTGAAACAACTCATGATTTGGCTACTCAACTTCAGTGTAGCCATACTACAATAGAATCTCGATGCAATCGGCTACACGTCCAAGTTTGGGACCTGAGTTTCACACGAGCTCACAGGTCACATGAAATGACAACATCTCTCAATCTCGGTCCCTCTCTACACAACAGTATCACCGATATTTGTTTTTTATTCTGAAAGTTGGGGGTTGCTACTGGCTATACTGGTAAAGTTATTTTTTTGCTTGCTCATTTTTCAAAATTTTTAACATTTTATGAAAGTGTCAGCCGTCGAAAATCATTCCTCGTGGCTCGATGCGGTCGTAAATTAAAATGTTTCTCAAAACCGGGAAACAAAGCTTTTTCACGTCACAAAATCCGTGTAGTTTTCCGCCGTTTCAACGACCGAACACCATCACACACAGGACTTTTGGCGATGGATTTTGAAGAACGAATTGTGATTGTGGGTTCTGCACGTAGACTACTTGCTCTCTTTTTTGAGCTCCTCAAAGTAGAATTCTGAAAGAATTGAAAAAATTGAAAGAAATCACGCAAGGCGATAGCCCTTGAAGTCTCTTGTATGCTTAGGCTTGTGGTTTGTAGATCTTTTAAAATCCCTTCATTTTTACTTCACTGCACATTTGAAGTTTTATTTCTCGTCGATATTTCGTCGAAATTACAACAAAAATGGGGTTGAAACGACCAAAAAATTCATGCGTTCAATTTTAGAGTGATTCTCAAAAAGTCTGTAAAAGTCTAAGCAGTTTGATTCGATGTCGAGGTTACTTTGTATCGCTGAATTATTCTCAATTGGGCGACTCGGCAGATCATTTTGAGCACTTCTCCTCGCATCGACTTGTTAACCATCATGTAGAAAATAGCCATCGAACCTGGAATGATTTTTTCACTTTCCAAATCTAAAAGTAGTTAAAAATATGATTCTATCAAAGGCAAATCTTGAAAATTTTGACGATTTGACATGGGATCATTCGTTGGCTCTCTAGCACTTACTATTCGAGAATTGCCATAAGCCATTGGTGACAAGGTACATGAATGGGGAAGCTCGATGAATCCCGAGGCGATTGTACAATAGAAAATGCCGGTGATCATCACCGTCGTGGAAATGCCAAAGCATTGAATAGCAATCTAAAACAAAATGCATCGACTTTTCTCCTCAAAGATTCTCTCTGAAAGATCAAAGACAAAGATCACTCACGACTTTTTGTATTTTGCTCGTGTTCGCATTCATCTTTTTATGTGATCGATACATCAAAATCAGCATGAGGCTATTCAAAAACAAGATGCAAATCGACACACCGACGTTGTTATATAAAAATATCCCTGGCATCTGAAATAAAGTCATTTGACAAGGAAAAGGCAAGCTGGCCTTTTCACTCGAGCCCAAGTCCAGCTTATAGAGCCGGTCAGTCGACCACCGGGATTTTGAATCTGTTTTTAGTTTTTTTATGGTCTAGTAGATAATCTGCTAGACTACCGAGCCTATTACATTTTTTGCCCCCAAGTTCGAGTCCCGCTCTCATCAAACTTTTTTGCTTTTTACTTTTTTCAAAAGAGCTCTTTCCTTTTGCAATGAAAAATAGCGTCAAATTTTATGCACCGCTTTCTGTAGCTTTCAACAAATGTGCGAACAAAGGTTACATTTCTCAATTTTTTAATTTTTTAAAATTCAATATACCGTATTTACTCGAATAGAAGACCGGCCTCGATTATAAGACCGTCTCGAATATAAGACCGGTCTTATATTCGAGGTACCCTGTTTTCTATTCTGCGCGAAAGTGGACGTACTCAAATACGAGAAAAGAATAAGGGAATTTACCCAATAGGGTAAAATATTATATTTTCATTCAATAACACTATTTTTTTGATATTGTTCTACATCTTGTATTAATAATTTTTTTTGGTACTTTTCCATTATACCTCCGCCATCTCCACATTTCCGTCATTTTGACTCTGATTATTTTTAATTATTTGATTATCTGATCATTTTTTATCGAAAAACTGGCGGGGTATAACGGAAATGTGGAGTTGGCGGAGGTATAACGGAAAAGTAGCATTTTTAGGGGGATCGGAGGTGCTACGAAACGGAAAGCCTACAGTGCCGCCTTTAAACTCGAGGCCATTCGCTTTTCAAAGAAAAACTCGAAAGAGGCGACTGCTCGATAGTTTAAGGTGACTCCAAAGATGATTCGAGACTGGACGGCAAAAGAGGAGTCGCTGCAAAAGGAATCGAAAGGAGCGAAGCGGTTAAAAGGGGGAATGCTTAAATTTCGCGCAGTTGAGGAGACCACTTATCGATGGATCAAAGAAAAACGAGAGGAAAAGCTAAAAGTTTCTCGACGTATGGTTCAGAACAAAGCCAAGGAGTTTTTTCGCGAATCAAACCTTGATTTCACAAAGTCTTTCTCTGCAAGCAATGAATGGCTTGCGAATTTTTTGTGACGGCAAAAAATGACAACAAGGAGTCCAACAGCGAGGATGATCAGATTGTTTGTTTCCGCAATGGGGAAGCTGTTGAGAGTGGTCGATTCAAGCTGGATATTGCAAGATTGGAGGGAAGATTAGCAAAACTTTGTCAAGATATCGACTCCGACGAGGATAGAAACAATGGAGATGAGAGTGAAAACGATTCAATTTCGAGCGCAGAGGGACTTGATGGAATTTGCAAGATCCAGATTTAATAGACGATGACATTGAATCAAGTGAGTATGAAGAATAATGTTGTTATTACTGCTTTTTTATTTTCTTATTAATTGTTGTTAATGTTGTTATTAAAGGTTGTTGTTGTTGATAAATTTTTGTTGTTAAATGTCACAATAAATTTCTATAAAAAAGTTTTTTTTAAACGCTGGTTACTTTCCCGAAAATTTTCGTGAATGCAAATAATAAAAGACCGTCTTGAATAGAAGACCGGCCTCGAATAGAAGACGGGGTCTAGGGGGTGATTGAAAAAATAGAAGACCGGTCTTCTATTCGAGTAAATACGGTACTTATCTACTGGTTCTGATACTTTGGCTGCTTTGAGCTTTTGTCAATTATTTCATGAAGTTACAGAAAGTGGTGTATAAAACCCGAGTCAATAATTCAATGGTTCGATGGCCCAGCAGTCTATTCACTAGGCCACAAGAGCAACTCAACTCTCAATCCATTTCGACACAACGCATTTGAAATTCTAAAGTTTGCTCCAAATTTCTGCATCTGCACCCAGAGCAGTTCTGCAGAGAATTTACGACATGCTTTAGGTTGATTGTTGAAAATTTCGGTTTCGAGCGATTCGTTATACATCTCGAAGTTCGACTGTTTTTATCTGATCAAGTGAAACGTGGCTCACAATGGAATGCTCGGGCTTTGCCGCAAAATAATAGCTGGCCGTGGCGGTGAGATAGACGAGTGGAGGACAAGTGAAGTAGACGACGGCTCCGTAGATGAATGGTGGGAGAATCCACGCCAGCAGTCGCCACCCGCCAAATAGTGTCTGAATTTTATGATCTGAGTCCCTGTAAATGAATGCAGCATTCACACCACGGTGTCGCAATAAAAATGACCTAGATTTACCTGTTGCAACTGGGGACCCATAAAATCGACACAGCGATTCAGCGCCAACACCACACTCAACGCACAATAGACGCACCAATTGGCTGCAAAAAAAACGAGGTCCTTCGGAAAATTGTGGTAAAACTCACTGAAGCACAAACTTGCAATCCAGAGATTCAGCAGTGGACTGTCGCAAAATGAGTAGCCCATCACCAGAAAATAGCCTTGAAATGTTTTTCTTTTTACAAAAATTCTTTTTTTTTGATTCAAACCCGGCAAAATGGAGCTTGGAACCAGGCTGATAACATCGACAAAACCAACGACAAATCTTGAAAAATCGAATCAAATTTGGCTTCCCTCAAAACCTACAATATCCTGTAGCAGATGATTTTCATGAACTTTTGCTGTGCCATTCCAATCAGACACAATGCGTATAAACTGAGGAAGAATGAGCCGACGCTCAGGTAGATTGAACCTAGAGAGTCACGTTAACAATACAAATTGTGGTCCTTGCCAATTTCATCTCCCCAAACAGGGCAATTTACATTTGGGATGTGTGATTTACTTCAGTTGATTGTAGAGACAAGAACGTACCGACATACTTGTTGACCTTATCCACACAAAATTGCGAATGTACATTGTAATAATTGACTCAATGCGAAAGTTTTTGGTGTGTAAGTGTAACCAAGGTTTTGGACTTCAAATCTCTATATAACACTTCCCACAGTTGAAATAAGTTAGACATTTGCTAGCTGCTTTTACAAAAAGTCATGCCAGAATTTTTGGGACCCCCTATAAATGCAAATTGAATGAAGGGGCAAGAGGGACAAGTTCCAGTATTTCCAAACTCTCCCTTTTCAACAAAAAATTATTGACGATGATCCCCGATTAGACAGACTTGCCTTGAAGGGCATTCTTTGGATGTGGATTGTCCCCTTCAGCACACTCGGCATCCAAACGGAGAACGTCGTCTCCTTTGTAAAGAGCATAGATCTGAAAAATTGATGAAACTTTTAAACCAAACAACTTGCAAAGTTTGGGACACTCTGTATTTGTTGGCTTCAAACCACACCTGCAAAAGAAGGGAATCGTTGAAATAGCGATACTTGGTCATGATTCTCAGCAACAGGCTTAAATGACGACTCGACTCGAGAAGAATTCAACCGTGAGACGCCTTTTAAAGAGACTTAAATGGCAAAAAAAACTAAAAAACCCCAAAATTATTGTGTGAAGTTAATGAAGTGACTCGACGACTAATTAACAGTTTTAAAGAGAATTTCAAAAAAAGATTCCAATGGTGTTCTGTCGAGAAAGTCTGTGAAGCGGAAAATTCGTTGTTTTTGAATGTAGTATGGCCAATACAAAAGCTTTTTTTGTCTTTTTGGATTAGATGACACACAAAAGTACACTTTTTTACATTTCACGTATTTTTTTTTGACGTATTTCACGTTAGGTTTGAAAATATGGAATGAGACCTAGACGATCTTGTAGAGTTTTTCAAGCTGATTCCTATGGTTTTTGGTTTGCTCGAAACGCCCATGGACAGCTGGAGCTCAGCGAAACTTTCTTCCAAACTTTGGTTCAGCTTTATCGCTCATATCTATCCCGGACTCCTTGCATCAACGAATAACTGTGTCATAAGTTTCTGGACAATAACATGAAAAAGTCGATCGCCGTCGATCTTTTCTTGTGATTACAGTCAATGAAAAATGGGTGCTATATATCAGCTATCGAATACACAAGCAATGGGTTGCACCAGGAGAAAAAGCAAAACCCGAGCCCAAACTCGAACTCCACCAGAAGAAGATCATGTTGTCAGTTTGGTGGGATAGAGAAGGACCCATTCACTGAGAGTTGTTACCTAAACGGACAACTATTACAGCATCATTATTCACCAATCAGCTAGATCGGCTTGTTGTTGGACTGCAATAAAGAGGCCGAACAAGGAAAAAGTCATTCTTCAGCACGACAACGCCAGGTCACACACCGCAAGTTTGATCAAGGAAAAACTGAAGGCTTTGGGCTGGGAGGTTCTTACATCCCCCATATTCTCCTGACTTCACCCCTTCTGATTTTCATCTTTTCCGGAATATGGCCGCTGAATTGGCGAATGAGCACTTTGATGATCAAGAGGAAGTCGAAGAATGGGTGACCGACTTCTTTGCCCGCTAAACTTTGGCAGAAGGGGATCGACGCTCTTCCATATACAGTGCCGCTCAAAAATAATGGCCCCCTCAAACCTTCAGGTTTGTCATATAAAACAAATAAGCAGAGTCATATGTTTAAAAACAAAATATAGATTTTTCATAAGCATGCATAAATATTTTGGTTTCAGCACATTTTGAATGCTGTCTAAAAACTGCCATAAAATAGAAAACTTAAGGTCGCTCAAAAGTAATGGCCCCTTGGCAATGCTGTAGAAGTTTTCGAGTTCTAAAGTTATTTTACCCAACAAAAACAGATATAACAAAAAGCTCAAAAAGAACTAATATTTTGTACTTTGACCGTGTGCACCAATAATAGCTGGCATTCATTCAATAAGCTTTTGATGACTCCTGCGTCAATTTTTGCCCACTCTTCTTGTAATTTCCGGTTTAAATCATCACTATTTTTTGGCTTTATATCCTTGACATTGTTTCTTCAAATAATTCCATACATGCTCAATAGGATTGGCATCGGGGCTTTGAGCAGGCCATTGAAGAACGGACACGCGATTTCCGATTGAACCAAGTTTTGATCCGTTGGGCTGTGTGTTTGGGGTCGCGATCCTGTTGAAAAGTCTATCCGTTAGGCAAATTTTGCTTAACATAAGGCAACATATAATTTTCCAAGATATCCACATATTTTCGGCATTCATGATGCCCTTTATGCGCATGAGTGGACCAACTCCCGAACCCGAAAAACATCCTCAAAGAAGTACCGAGCCTCGCCCGTGTTTAACTGTTGGAATATTGTACGCCTCAACGTCCCGTGTGTTCTTTGGTCGTCGAATCCATTGTATTCCGTCAGAAGAAAACAAGTTGACCTTCGTTTGGTCTGAAAACAAAACCGTCGCTCAATCATCCACATTCCAATTTCGGTATTTCTTGGCCCAACCCCAACTTAGGCGTTCCTTCTGATTCTTCTTTGAGATAAGCGGCTTCTTCGAGCCATGTCGACCAAATAATCCAGAATCAACAAGTCTTCGCTTTATAGTAGAAATGGAAAGTTGAACACCATCGGGATGTAAAGTATTTTGTAGAATTTCTCTTGCCGTTAAACGGGGATTCGATTTACTTTCACGAACGAGCCTTCTGTCATATCTTTCGGCAGTAATCCTGTTGCGTCCTTTCTTGTACTCGAACTCCAAAACCTTTTTCTTTTGGCAGAGTGGATTCAAGCGCTTTGCCATAGTAAAGTGGGATTCCAGAGCTTCTTGCCTCTCTTTTGACACTGGATCCAGAGGAAACCTTATCGAGAAGAATTTTGCGTACAGCAAGCGGATAATATTTTTGCCCATATCTAAAAAAAATCAAAATAAATTAGAAATAAAACTATAAAAATTTAAAAAATGACTTATGAAAGTTGTTCAACACAAACGCTCAAGGGGCCATTACTTTTGAGCGACCTTAAGTTTTCTATTTTGCAGGGTGCGTCATAATTATTGCAACAAGAGTTCAAAGACCGTTTTAAAGAAGAAAGTTTTAAGGAAGAATGTGATGTCATGGGCGTGTAAAGCCAATAACAATCAAAAATTGGACCTTCATGCAAGATGGAGCTCCCGCTCTCACACGAAGAAGACGGTTCCAGGACTGGTGTGTGGCCAACTTTCCCTCAGTGATCACCAAAGATGAATGGGCTCCAAAACTCACCGGATCTCAATGTGATAGACTTTCCTATTTGGGCAATCTTAGAGGCGAATGTCTGCTCTCGAAAACACACAAGTTTGGATTCTTTGAAGAAGTCTTTGAAGTCCTCAAGATGACATCCGAGCCGCAGTGGAGGCATATCCGGGAACCGATTAAGGGCTGTTATCAAGGCAAAAGGCGGTCATATCGAATGATCTCTTGTTTCCTTATTTGTTACTGTTAAATAAAGCTATTTCTGTTTTTTAAAAATCTTCTTCCAGTGAAACTTCTTGGTGTGCAATGCCTTGAGTATCTTGTTACAATAATTATGACGTACCCTGTATGGCAGTTTTTAGACAGCATTCGCTCAAGTTCCCTGAGTCTTTTCACATTGAACTGTCAAATTTTTCAATTTGTTTTATATTTCTAGACATGTTTTTTTTAGAAACTTTTTGTCTATACTTTTAGATACAACTTTATCCATATAACCAACAAATGAAGATTTGAGTACCGGAAATGTCTGTCTTTAATCGATCAGAGAAACCTTTATTTTTAAAAATATTCCGGTATCTTGCTTATTTGACTACGGTAGATGCAAATCGGAGTACCACAATACAATATTGATGTTTTATTAATGTTTTCCCTGCCACCGTCTGATCACTGCATAATCAGGTTGTCATGAATCGCTATCCAGGGTGCGCCAAAAATTTCTCAAAACACACATGTCATAGCTGGGGCTCAGCGAAACTGTGTTCAAAATTTGGGTTCAGCTTACCGGTCACATCCCAGACGTCTTGCATCAAACGAATAACGGTGCCATAAGTTTCCTGGACAATAACATGAAAAAGTGAGTCTATGGGCTGCTTTATTTTGATTAACTGCAAAATATTTAAAATATTCAGCTTTCGTTCATCGGGCTCATCGCATGAAACAGAACCAGAAAGCGTGAAGGATTCCTGGAAAAGGTTGAAATATCAAAAACTTGAAGGTAAATCGGCATTTTCGGCAAGGGCTTTTCAGGCAAACGGGAAATTATCTTATCAGAGACAGAGTTAATGGATCCATGTTTTCTAAGTTATGCCCAAAAGTACTCATTACGTTCTCAATCGATTACAGACTCTTCCCTTATGGGATTCACTCATGATTAACAAATTCTTCCTATGAGATTAGCTTTGAAATCTGGCTTCCTTCGGGTTCGCTTTGAAGCAAATCTTGCTAGATTTAGCTGTTTGTAAAGCCGGGACCCTAATCACATAAGAAGAATATCTCATCAAGGCGATTTTGGATGAGGCGAAAACACTCATAACTCCGATTAATTTTATAGAAAGGTAGCTCCAACTCACCGCCAGGCTAACGAAGCTATAGAAGATACAGAGAAGCAGTGTTGATCAACACGTTGATGTCACATTGTCTTCGTGTGCCAGTAGACACCGAGTGGCTGAGAGAAATTGAATTTTTGTTATGCTTGAAGATTTGGTGTTTTTAGTTGGAAAAGAGCTAGGGATTGGAAAATCTGGATCTGGAATTAGCGGGGTTTGAAATTTCGATCCGGATGGTCCGGGTTCGTTTGCTCCCGCCCAGCTCTGGCTAGAAGCAGAAGTTCAGCTCTGGCTAGAAGCTCAACTCTAGTTAGAAGCTCAGCTCTGGTTAGAAGCTCAGCCCTGTTAGAAGCTCAGCTCTTGGGTTAGAAGCTCAGCCTTCCGGTTAGAAGCCTCAGCTCTGCTAAGAAGCCTCTCCAGCTCTGGTTAGACGCTCAGCTCTAGGTTAGGACGCTCAGCTCTGTCTGGGGCAACCGTATGCCACACACTGTATACAGAACCTCTGTATAAAACGTGGACTCACGCGATTTTTGAGAAGACATAAATCCAAAACACAAAGTATCGATCACTCTGCGTGTATTTTCTCTTAGATCTGCACAAATCAAAAAGAATTTGAAAATAACCAACCGGTAGGAATATGCACAAAATAATTTGGATGATTTCAACGTTTGACGCCATTGCTCCACTCTTAAGTGAAATTTCAAACAGTTACCAATACGAGAAAAATGTATTACAAAAAGAAAGTCTCGAAAAAGTGGAGACGTAAGTGCTCTTGCTCGAGCTATCAAAGAGTTTATATTTGCTTTTCCCTGTAAGCCAGCAAATTCCAGCCATTTCGGACCACGTAAAAGGACAACTCCCACTTCCGCCCTTTATCAAACGATATTGATTCCAGCTCGCAATCGGAACAAGGAAGACGAGAAGAAATGATAGTTCAGATTTGACTTAAACAAAGATGATTAATACAGATTCTAATATGAGTTTAATATAAATATGCAACTGATGTCCCATAAGTCATTTCCCTAGCAAAATATATCTATTTGAAAGTAATTGGAAGCCTTTGTACAAGAGGCGCTTTATGGCTATTGTCACCCCAAATTTCGAGGTAGTCCAATGAAATTTTTTATTTAAATCTTTTTAAACCCTTAGACTCTTGGTACTGATTGAAAAATTGGAAATAATTGAGAATTCGAAACATGCCTAGGATTACCAATCATTTTTGCTCAATTTCTTAGATGAAAGAAAGCGCAGTAAGATTGATTATTTTAGATTCTACTCGAATCCCGTCTCAATCCATCGATAGCGGACCATTGAGTATAGACGAGATTATGCCATTTCGGATCGCCAGCAAAGCCACACATCAAATGACCAAAAATACGACTTCTGGAGAATTCTAAACCGCACTTCTGGTTTGGCGTGAGCTTTTGAAGCTTTGGGAAGTAGGGTGTGCTCCTTAGCTGGAGTAAGGTACAGTCGATGCCTTCAGAGTAGTAAATCACTCAATAGTCTAAATCACCTCGATAGTAAATCACTCTAGACAAAACAAGGCCCAATTGTAAATCTATAATACAAGGGCAAAAGCTCGAGTAGTAAATCACGCTCGTTAGTAAATCACGCTCGTTAGTAAATCACTTTTGGAGAATCCCCTTCAATGGTAAACACGTGTACTTAACGTTTGATAGTAAGTGATTGATTTTAAGGAAAATTTTGCACTTACAACTGCAAAATTTATATTTTAAGTTTAGGATCTCAACCAAAATATTCAGCCAAACGATTGAAACCGAAAGCGAAAAGAGCATTCGACGGCAAATTCATTCATTCGAATCCATTTCATTACCTATTATTGACATGATTAGCCAAAACTCGAGAGTAATCCGATACTTGATAGTAAATCATTTTTGGAGAATTCCTTCAATGATTTACTATCGAAGCGTCGGCTGTACTTTCCCTTAAAGCAACCAATTGTAGCCTAGCGGTTCGTATGCCGGTGCTTTTTCCAAGATATTCAAAAGAAAGCTTTTGTTGTTGCTGCTTTTATTGAAAATTTGTCTGATTTTAGGACATACTTTATTGTGAAATTTATTACAAAATTTTTATCATATCTTTAATAAACTTTTAAAATCTCTACCCTAACCATCATGGAACATAATAAAACAGTGGTGAAAACAAAATCGATCTTTACACCTAGCGTACAGAAAGAATTCTCGATAAGTGCACTGAAAGACAAATAAAACCGAAGATCGTTAAAGATTGTTCAACTTAATAATTGCTTTATCGCGCGGTATGATCAGCGTCTGAAGCAGAGAGACTAATTGAATCGTCGGTAAAAATTGAATAAATTAATTGAATCGTCGGTTTTTCTCTTTAAACTGTGGGCTCATGATTAATATTTTTGTCAATCGTCGGTTTGGCTTTCGCTGAATCGATCTAATATGTATACAGAGTCGGAATCGATACCGGCATAAACTCTATCGATTTCACGAGCTAAGGCCACTTTCATCGTCGTGTTATTGGCACTTGCACTAGAAGGTCTCTTGGTCGTTTCCTTTTGGGATAAAGAAAGGGAATAATATGAGATAAGATGAGGCTGAGATGTCGAGTACACTGAGAGATGAGTACGCTAAGATGAGTACGCTAAGATGAGTAACACCAGTTCATAGCTCTTAATTCAGTTCATAGCTCCTCTAATTGTGAATCTAATTGTACGCTTAATTTCAGCAATCTATTCGCTTTCCTATTATGGCTATTATATGAACTACATTCCACCAATGTACAACGGGACGAATGGTGACAACATGACCGATTTGGCTGATCTGCGATTGGTCTTTGACTGGGATCTTCAAGATTTTATAGATAATATAATGATTATTATCACTTTCACCGTAAGCTTAGCAGTAATTTTATGACATTCCACAATGAAAAGCGCATGTTTGAATCTCATTCAGATAACATTCGCAAGTCTTTCATCTTCCCCTTTGCCATCTATTTTTCAGCAATGAACGATCGATTATCGTTAAGCTGATCAGCTCTTGGAGTTCCTTCATTATTCAAAATAGTAATTCATGCCCCTTACCCTTAAAGAGACTTTTAAACTACAAAACTACAATAAACTACAGTGATAATTTCATGAAGCTGGGTGTGAAGTTTTCACTGGAATTTTTAAGCCTGAATCTTTAAAAGTTTGGAGCTCAAATAACAGTTACAGCGAAATACAAGGAAAGAAAGTCACTCAATTTTCTTGCCAAACGCTGAAGGTAGGCAACGAAAAGCTCACTGTAACAAGTTGCTTTCTAGAAAGAAACAAGAAATAAGAAAACAAAGCAAAGATATCAAAACAGCCTTGGACAATGACTAAACTTGCAGACTGTTGGCCACTGCGGAGAACAGCACGAAATTCGTCTATGCGGATCGGTTACGTGTTTGCCTATTATTGCTTCCTTTCCACTTTCTTCCCGGATTCCCCATCACCTGTTCGGATGGCCTTACTAACTGTCAGCTACGACTTCACTGGTGAACATATTATAGCTACAATCTCTACGATGTGGCTCATCATTATCAACTGTTAATCCCAGTCAGTCGATTCTTCGTGCCTGCACTTGATGGAGTCTATTTTCGATACACAATGAAGCCCTGATTGTACAATTGGTGCCAAGCTTCTACTGTGCGCGTCGGCATCGAGGGGATCAAGACGTGGATCAACGATGAAGAATTGATTACCATTTTTTCAATGGCTACCTTTATTCCGTTTCCTGCATTCTTGATGTGCGCCTTGGACTTTATGACAAACAGGAAATTGAAAAAGGTGAGGTGGAACCGGAAGGAGGGCTGAATTTAGCCAACTTGTAGAGAATAGTTGCTTTTTATAAATGTTTAATCATTTACATGTTTGTTCATTTGGATTTACGACATATAAATGTTTAATCATTTACAGCTGAAACGCAACGGGAAAGTGTCTCGGTGTGAATGCCTGGCCGATGCACCGGGTGGCGCTGAACCAGAGCTGCCTTGGTTCCTAAAGAAAAAGCCTTTAGATGATAACCAACTCTTTGCTCACCCTTGTTAACACTATTGGCTACTATGTTCTCGGTTTCTTTCTCCAGATGTTCATCGGCTATAATCTGGAACTACCTGTTTGGCGAAACGATCGTTCTTAATACACAGGCGCTGTTCTTCAGCCTATTTGCCAGGGTAAATTTGACTTCCCCAGTAGCCACTGCCTACTCATAGGGTCCATTGGCATTTCTTTGTTGATGCAGTAGACATGTGCAGAAATATCTATTGCTATGTTCTCATTTTTCTAAGACCAATTCCTGGCATTTGCTTTCATTTTGATGATCTCGAAACTTTGAATATTTCCCCGAGGTTGCTCTTTAAATATGAGCTGGAATAGATATGAGCAAAACACGAATAGTTCAGTCTGAGTAAACGAATGAGAAAAGCCACAGTAGATCGGATATATTTACACCACTATGGACTCTGTGGTGGGCAGTGAATCGGGAAAAGAACCGGGGACCGTTTAGGGTAACAATAGATATTAAATTTGGACCAGTTTGGGCATAATCAGTGCTTTGTGCCTTCGGAAACG
>CAUEEP010000168.1:0-22498 GCA_958450365.1 Mesorhabditis belari
CATAAAAAAATAACTATAATAAAAAAAAATTAAAAAAAAATAACTTTTATGAGCTTAAAAAATTTTCATTCTATGTTCTTGAGAAAGCTTTTATTCTAGCAAAGATAAATACTTTTATGATTGACCATTGTTATTTACTAAATTACGCACACAAAGTGAAAACTTTCCAGTCACATTAGCACATTAGGAAACATTTGTTTGATTGCTCAAAAAAACATATTTAAGAGTTGATTCGATGACAATAAAGATTCGAGTGATCATTTTGTTCTATGAGATTGTATTAAACAATTGACATTCTATTCTATTCATTTTCAATTGACATTTTCATGACTACAGGGTGCCACAGGAAGACGGAAACTCGGTTTGTCGACTATAACTCAACACTAGTGTATGTACTGCTTGAGTGAAGCGAGTTGTCGTTGCCGAGTGCCTAAGTTGCCTAAGTTGCCGAGAAAGTTGCTGAGAAAGCTGCCAAGAAACCAAGAAAAAAGTTGCTGTAACCTTGTGAATAGCCAAGTGGGTTACGCGTTAGCTTCTAAAACGAGCCACTGTGAGGTCGCTGGTTCGAATCCGGTCAGAGTCAACACTTTTAAGAAAGATTTTTGATTTACATATAATTTGACAAAGACTGCTTGCAAGCATTTATTAAAGAAAAAAATAAATGTTTTTAGTTATTGAAACCAGCTAAAAGCCTAGCATGTCTATAAAATAAAATAATTGGCTCCTTTTATACTAAACTGCTAAAGGAGCGCGTTTTAGAATCGGCATTACTTGACGCTTACTCAAGTAAAAAATTGACTTGGAAAAATTTGCTCAAGTAATTACACACTTGACTCAACACCCAATTATTCAATTTCCCTAATTTCATATTTATATGAAATTTCAAGTTAATTTCTGCAGTCAATTTCAATTTTCAGTTCAGAAAAACAATGTTACGTTTTTCTATAGTGCTTCGTAGTTCAGAGGTGTCAACCTCTCGCGCTTGTCTACGACCCACACGATCCGGGTTCGACCCCTCGTAGTGCCACTCAATTTTGACTTTGAAAAATCTGCCCTCTACGGGGAACTCCTCGACCCCCAAAAAACCTATAAGCATGTTGTCTTTGAAGCTCTAGCTTCTCCCGTTCTCGAGATGAAAGTTGCGTACAGAAGGACAGACACTTCTCTTTTATATATAGTGGATACTATTCAAATAAAAGTAATCAGCCAACAAAGCTGAATGTTTTTTAAACCTTTAATATGATGTTCAGTTTCAGTGTTACGCTTGAATACTATATTGTAGTTCATATTGTAGTTCTGGGCGTTACCGACCCTACCGTAGCATGCTGTAGTACTCAATACGGTAACTCAAAGCTATATAGTGGATGCAATACAGTAGAATTTAACAGTAAGCGATAATGCTGTACTGCAGAATCACACTGTAGCACTCTTTACAGCAAGAGATGTTACTGTAGCTCAAATCTTGAAGCTAGCCAAGGTATCAAAACTTATATCTTTACTAAAAAAGCTTTCTTTTTTCCTTTTCAATTGATCTTTGCACCCGCATTTCAGCCACATTATCGTCAAATTTCTCCCCCGTTAATCTTTAGTCGTTTCTCCTTCTCACGTAGGCGACAAAATTTCGGTAAGCAATTTAACAGTGAAAGTCTGTGCTATCCACGCAACAGTTGTTGTCAATAGGAATACCTTTGAAAATCTGGAGAGAGGGTTGTTGGTTCGACTCCCCTGCTGCTCAGAATGGTTTTTCAGCTTTATTTTTTTGATAGAAACTTTTTCCAAAGCTAGAACTAAGAACATTTGGCAGAAGATTGTAAAGCTGCTCAGTTTGAAGGTGAAAAATGAAATTAAGAAAATCGGGTGTTTTATGGGGAAAACGGGTCAACTGCAGTGAATGCGAAGGGCAACTTTGTTAAATTTATTAGTTAAAATACTAAAACACTTACAAATCTTATTTTAACATAAAAAGTATAATCTTCATGATTTCTTGAACTCCGTAAGGCCCCGACCATCCAGCAGTTAACCGTCGGCGTTAGCCGGAGGCCAACTACTGGATGGCCTTGGTTTACCTAAAGCAATTGATTAACTTTCAAAAGCCTGGGAAATTTCCGTTATATAAACGTCCGTATCCACATTTAAGAATTTTATTCGGCCCGAGAGGGGAAGAGCTCTCACCATGACGGAATTTTTATTTTCTTTTCTAATGGCATATTCGTGATTGGGGGTAAAACTACATATATTGAGTGTCATAGAACCCTGGTTTGAGAAAGTCAATTTTTCTGGTGACCTGCCCCATTAACAAAGCAAAAATAAGATAGCATTTGCGAGACAATGCGTTGTCTCACACGACACGCCAGCTGTAACCCCGACACGCCAGCTGTAACCCCGACACGCCAGCTGTAAAACCCGCCGATAGATGGACATTTCAGCTGGTTTTTAGAAAATTAATAAGCGACCAATAACGAGCTTCCAAAAACTGCTGACTCTAAGAAAATTTACTGCAATAAATATACAAAAACGAGAAACAACAAAATGAGATCTGTAAATATAAAATTTGTAATAAATATCGACATTTAAAAAGGACAACTATACTGAATCGGCTACAAAAGGCACTTCAATCATCGTGTATCACAGAATATGATGGTTGCGAGAGGGTCCGCTCTTCGTGCAGTTTCCACCAAAGAGATCGTGACTTGTGAAAGAAAAGCCGCCACACTGCTCAATTCGCCGAGATACCAAAAAACCATTTTTATAATAGCTTACGTAAAGTACAAGTAGCTTGGATTCTTGTGTAAATCTACCAACTAACTACCACTCACTTACCCATTTCTTTCTGCCACTTCTGAGAGCTGATCTCGGAAGATCCCTCATCACGGGCGATTAACATCAAGTTCCCGTCTTCGTACTGAAAAGATTCATGTAAAATGTCAACGAAAATGCGAGTTTGTTCGTTAAATTGCTAAATGTACCTTAAACGCGAAAGCATCTTCCATTCAACTCCAATACAGCTCACAACACGACACTCTTCATCTCGCATCTGAAATTCCCGGTTTGACCAAGCGCACACAAAGCCATGCCTTGATCTGGCATCCCGTGAGAGCGGTTGAAACTTCTCGATAACGACGAGCCAAGTTGCCCTAAATTGATAACTTGAGCCTAGACATAAATTAGTAGATACTTTAGTAAATAGTATTTCGACGGCTTTTGCTTTCGACTGTTCTGCACGTCTAAGTTGCTCTTCAGGTACTGAAGCACGAAAAAAAACGACCATACCAGTCACCCGTTCATTCATTTTGGCTCGTTTAGCCTCCAACTCTCCGTGGTCTTCACTTGGTCCAGCATCTACCTAAAAATTGATTACTATTTAGTGAAAGCGGCTGCAAAAAATTAGATTTGATTAAAAAACCAATTTACCAATTCCCTCTTTCTACCTTGTTCTTCTTCTTCCTCTTTTTGCTTAAACTGCAAATGGATTCATTCGCAAGTGGAATATCTAAACGACTTGCTTTCTTCGCACTTTGTAAATTCAAGACCTGTGTTGTGTCACTGGCATCGGTTAGCTCCAAATGAGTGGTCGCTTTGCGCTGCAATTCCTAAAATTAACCCTTAAAACAAAGCAAAAAAAAAACCCTTACTTAAATTCTAGTATCTTTGTTGAGCTTCCTCAAGCCCCTTCCTCAAGTCGTCAATTTGTCCATCGGCCATATTGAAAACCAGACAGTCGTTAGCAAATCAAATGTAAACCTCTGATTCATTGACGCAATTTTATCCACTTATGATACTCCATCTTCTGACTCTTCTGATAGTTCATTCGAATAGCGCAGAATTCTTTCTAAAGAAAGCATTCTAATGCTTTCTAGACCAACCATGCTTCAATCTGATCGTTTTGGAGTGCCCGAAACAAGCGCCAAACTACTAGGAACATTGCCCACATCTCGATTCGTTCCTCGAATTTGCAAGAAGAAATGGAATTGAAGTCAATTCGGTCAAGGTCAAGGTACGCAATTGCTAACCTACCTGCCCCGGGACCCTAGCCTGACCCTATTACCCAAATCTGCGCACTAGATTTAGTGTCTCACACAATTTAAGGATTCCAATTTAAGGATTCCAAAACTTCGACACTTAGTAAAAGTAAGCAAACGTCCAAGCCATCCTCGACCTCAGGCAGACCCAAAGGTGACAAGAAATGAAGAAAACGCGACGATCTATCCGATCTCCAATCGATGTGTATCCCATTCAAATATTTTGGCTAACTTTTTCATTTCACTTTTTATTGGCTGTCTATGAAACTTTACTCTTTATAAGAAACAAATAATTTTGGAAATTCTCATGAAAAACTGAACCACACGTGACAAAATAAAAACGATCGCTTCATCCTCGTCTAATTCTACTCCGGTTGCATATATAATAAAGAGCATGAATAAAATGGCTGAAATAACTGAAAATAACATAATAAATGCCCTGAAACCGTACAAAAAACCGAAAACACCCTAAAAACCTATTCAAAATCAAAATTCAAAACATAGAAGGCCAAAAATTGTGTCACGTATTTCCTGTGCGATTCAAACATGTAGACACAATCCCTGTTGGAGTCAATGTTTCGTCGAAAAGCCAGATTTGATTTCTCCGTGAAATTCTCATGCAATGACCAAACGTTGATCAAATGCTTTTCCAAGAGTTCGTTCGCCATTTTCGTGACTCCGCCGAATCGCTTCATTCCAGGGAATTGCGAAAGAAAATCGACGATGCGGCCATGCATCTCCTGAGAATAGAATGTTTCCACATGAAAAGCCGCCTGCAAATTCTTGCTTGGGATCCGCTTTTTTACGATTAATTGCACGATCTCTTCAAAGATATCACTTTTAACATCCGCTTGCAAGAATTTTACCGAAGTGCTGACAAAAGCATCGTAGTAGAAGTGAAAGACAGCAGTGGAAAAGCAATAAAACATGACCCTTTTGCCATCATTCATCTGATTTGCAATGAAATTCTTGAAAAGCTCTTTGATCACTTCACTCGACAAATCAACTTTCCCGTAAAAAAGTGCGGATTCTTCGATCATCGAGCCGTAATTCTCAAAAAATTTTAGCAAAACCTCGTTTTTGTCCACCTCGATTTCCAAATGTTTCACAGACTTCAATTGATTCGCGAGGATGGTCGTGTGTTCGTCGTTCCAATAAAATACACGATACCGATGACACGAGCGGATTCGTTTGGTCAATGCTAGGTGGAGAGTGGGATCATGGTATCTAGACCACTCATCATACGGAAATTTCTGGATCCAAATCGCGCCGAATTCTTGATTCTCGATGCAGCTCACCTGATGCCCAAAAACTATCCAGGGTGTCCGCAGCAGGATCGATCGAAATCCTGCATTCACCTTGGCCAATTCAATCGCATCGTCCGCCTCCATTTGCTCCAGAACCTCCAGCTTTAGGTCATAGCATAGCTTCTCGATTGAGAATGATGTCAGCTTTCGCATTTCAAACGGAATTCTCCAAGGCATCGTTCTATCTGTAAAAAAACAACTAGAATTTGTAAATAGATACAGACAATCAGAAGTAAAAGCTTTTACAGAGTGTGTCATAATTAATCCTAATCACTTGGAGGTTGTAGTCCAGTCAAGAGGCAAATTCAAAAAAAATTGTTCGGGTTAGAGCCTCTTCCGGTTAGATATTGGGCACCGCCACTCAAAATTAACCTGTGAAATTTTTGTAGGAATCAGTGATCCTTTGACTGGGCCAGACCCTCCAGAGTGATTATGGATAATTCTGAAGTAATTTTACAGTTGAAGAATATGTATATGAGGCACCCCCTAGACAGAATTCTCAACAATCTCTAGGTAACTCCCCTTATCAGCCATAAGAAGCATGAAAAATTTCAACCCCGAGGTACTAAAACATCCCAAGTCATTTTCAGTAATCTATGGACACGAAAAATCCGTTCTTAAATTTTTGAGCGAATAATACAAAAAAATGTGAAAAGAGAAAAAGACACTTGCGCCCACGCTATTAGATGTGAGTGTAATTAGTTTCATTGGTTCACTATGAAGACACCAACCAGGCACAACGCCAGCTCAGCCACGACAGGCCGGCCCACTCTCGCTACACTATCTACACTATCAACCATATTAGCCTGATCGTCGAAACGAACAAGTTCGTGAGTCTGTTTTCGGCTTTTGGTCTAAATTCTTTTGCTCTAAAGCTTTCTAAAGTCACCTCAGGATGTTTTGTTGCCTTCTCTATAGGCAACTCATAAACAACCGCTTTTTAACTTAAAGGAATGTGCTTTTCCGAAACAGTGCGTTAGAAATTAATCTTTTTTGACAATGATCGGCAAAATTCAATGGCACCTTACCCCTTTGGATCAAAATAAGATCTGGGCATGGGCGTTAACTTCATTCTGTTTAGCATCAGTGGGTTTCTTTATTCTATCAATGCAGGCCTATTATCTGTACCGATGGATTTGTGGTTTTACACGGGACCTATACACTCGCCAATAGAATCTCGGTCCTGTCGCTTATATTGGAAAGTTTGGGAATTCTTTGATTAGATTTAAGATTAAGATTTAACTAAACTGACTTTAACTTTCTAGCTTTAGATCCCTGTGGCTAAAGTGAAGTTCATGGAAAGAATAATGGGCGCTAGACGTCTTTGTTTGCCCAAGATTAATATAAATATCAAAGGTATAAAATAATGAAACTGCCCGATGCTTAGCGAAACGATGTTCGCTTTCGCACACTTTGTTTTGGTGCGAATGGGCTAGGTTGCAGTTTGAAATTTGCTAATCTTTATTAAGTTTTTACAAAAGGAAACAACAGGGCACCTACAGGCCACTTTTGGAAACTTTACAAGAGCAAAAGCATTTAGGTGAAAACCAAAAAAAACTCACAAACTTCTGCGATCCGGTGTTTAGGCTGTTGGAGAGTCGCAGGCGTCTCGTGGCTCGCGTTGCACCCGAATTCCGGGGGCCGGCAGAAATAGCTCTGCAAAAAAAAACAAATAATAAGGGGCTTACCTTTCAAATAGCAAAGAGAGACAAAAAAGTTCAAATGGAATAGGCACCCGTTAGGGAAGGCTAGTAGAATGAACGATTGTTCAGGAGGTTTCGCGCGTTTTTTCCTTAATTCAAATTGAAGATACTCAGCTAACTGGCCAAAGACTCATTTGCCTTAGGTAATAATAGATTTGCCAATGGATATAAAAAGAAAGAAAAGATTTGCCGAGAGGTAAAATCTAATTGTCTACTTTTTTTTGCGAAATCAAAATCCCACCCTCATAGTAGTGGAAATCCGGATTCAACACCATTCCTGTAGATTTTTTATGAAACAAATGCTATTCAATCAGCCAAAAGAGATCGGTCCATTCTTGATCAAGTGCTTGACTTTGGCCATTTGGAAGGGCATCAAGTCGCCGACACTTTCCAGCTGTGCAGCAACGTTTATCTGGAAAAAACTTTGATAAAAATAAGGGCACACTCTGAAGGCCATTTGCAAATTTTACCTGAATACCCTCGATAGGGTAAAATCTCCTGGAAATTTGACGCACCCAGCTTTAAGAAATCGCTCCAGTTTAGTTACGCAACTAGAAAATTGGCACAACTATTCTGCTTTATGCTTACTGATTTCCTTCCATACTGAAAATAGACGCTGTGCCATTCAGGTGAAAAATCCCAAACAAGTCTAAAATTTGAACGAAATTCACTCGCTATAGAGCCTAAAACCGTACCAAAAAGATTATAAATGATTCCACAAAGATTCCAAATAATTCGAAAAGGTTTTGAATAACTCCAAAAAAGCTCTTAAAAAAAGTCCGAATGACTACAAAAAGGTTCCAAAAAGAGTCGGGAAAAGTCCAAAAAGTTCAGATAACTCTAAAAAGTTTACAGAAAGAGTCCAAATAACTCCAAAAGATTCAAAAAGGTTGTATAAAACTGCAAGAATTTCCAAATAGCTCAGTCTTTCACGTCCAAGGTATGAATCTTTTCTAAAAGTCTTGAAATCTCTTCTAGTCAAGGGACTACCGAGTTGGCATCCAAGTCCAAAGTTTCCTATGACGCTTCTGACAACTTTGAAAGACAGATTCCACCAATTTCCCAGATGATTTCATGGAAGGAGGGAAAATCCCGAGTTCGATCAGCTAATTGTCTGCAAAAACGTGTAGAGGGTAACAGTAGATGCCAAATCTCTTGAAACCGCATTTTTGAAAACTCCTTTATGAGCTTCAAAGTGCTCAAAAACATTGGATTCATAATCGATTGCTTCCGGACCTTGGTCATAACATTTTGAACACTTTTAAAATAAAGAAAAGAGATTCTACCATGCGTTGATGAGGAACTTTGGATGCAATGAGCCGAAAGAGACCGAAAATTATTCATTTTCACTCATTGTTTGGCCTGAAACGGTGAGTCTCACACTGGTGCTTCATACCATGATAAGAATGGTGATAAAAAATTTATATGTCAGCTAATATTTATTACTTTATTACACATTAATTTCTGACAAAAATCGAATTCCAAGTTTGCTTTTGGGGTTGTAGCCGTCGTCGTTGTTCTCTTCTTCGTTATCTTCTGCTTTTTTCATCCTGTCGAGCCTTCGTGCGCATAGAGATTTAGCAGCAAAGTCCTCGAGCAAATTTTCCCAAGTACGGGGCTTTGCTGGCATTTGCTCTAAATTAAGAATTGTTTTTAATAAATCGGAAAATGCTTTCTTCAAAATAAATTAAAAACATACTTTCTTCATCCTTGGTGTATTGGTGTTCACTTTCATTAAAGGAGACCTTTCGCTTCCTTGGCTGCTTATCGGGAGATTGGCTTTTCTGAGGCGAGGCTTGAGCATCCGGATCACGCGCTTCCGCGCTCTTTCGAGCGTCCACGGCCAAAGCATCAGCCTGAAATGAACAAAATGAATCAAAGCAAACAAAAAATAAACTCTAGAACCATTCTGTAAATAACATATCATAAAGCATTACCATCTTGTTTCCTGGATGTTTGCCCGAATCCGAATGGGCTTCGACCCATTGAAGCACGACCTTTGCTGAGAATTGCTTAATGATGTGTTGAACAAATTTCAAGCTAAACGCAGAATATAAAGCAATATAAATGCAAGAACAAACTTCTCCCTATTGTCCGCCTCCAAATTTTTTTTATTATTGTCCTGAAGTTCCTTTTTCTCTCCCTTGCAGAGATTTGAAATCGCCGTCACACAATCTTTGCAATCGGTTCGTAAGATGATCGACTGGTCTCTAAATGTTCAAAAAATTTTTATCCACAAAATTGGAGGAAAGTATTATTACACAAATTAAAGTACTTACCGATATCCCGCCCAGCAATAGACTCTGCAAAGAGCCACAATGATGGCAAATAGCTCCGGAACAAAAGAAGACTTCAGCCCTTTCTCCATAGCAAGCCCTCTAAATTTAAAAGAATCTTTAAATTTTGATTGGCTAATTGAACAGTAATCATCATTCAATTTCACAAGAGAAACTACTATTTAACTATATAGTGTAACTACAGTGATAGTACAAAAACACTTACAGTTCCAGGGGGTGGCCATTGCCCACAAACATTCCAATTCCACCGTATCCACTCTGTACATTGAAGCTACCATCCGTGTAGATAATCACATGCTTCTCCGGGAACTTTTCATTTCCTGGGTCCGCTGATCCAACGGTATGTCCTGTAAAAGAGCAAAATGAATGATTGAAACATGAAACAAATAGACCTACCAAAATCTTGTGCCGTATAAGAGTTGTTCCAGGCTCGGGCGCGATCTTGCCATTTCTAAAAACAATAAAATAAGCCATTGAGCGAGAGAAATCAAATAGACCGTTGGATGTATCTCAGATATTTTCATAAATAAATCTCGAAGAAAACTTAAAAAATAATCAATTCGAAATTCTTTTTATAAAGATTATAAACTTTTGACGGATAGAACCACATGCAATCATAGAATGCTATGAATTTAGCTATAAAACAAAAAGTTACCTTCAATTTGACGTCCCTGTTCTCCTGCTTCTTGAGAGCGCGCTGTTCCTTGCTTGGTGACCTTGCAGCTTTTGGTGTTTGCCAAGAATTTGGATCATCATCTTCCTCTAAATCATCTGCTCGCGGTCGTTCCAATTCTGAAAAAAGAGAGAATTGATAGAACTTAACTGGCTAGAACCAAAATTAGGAAAAACGACAATAATTCATTCCGAAACTTTTATATTTTTGGATCGGTATTCCTGGAATGCATATTCATGATTCAACATAAAATACCGTGAAAGCTGTAATAGTAGCCCCCCTATAGGAGCGTCGCATAGTCTAAGTTTACTCTCAAACAAGCGCTTATATCTCGACACCAGTACGTTTGTTTCTGCGCGCTTAAGTATCAAATTAAAACAGAGAAGATGGGCGATTCGTTGAGACACATATTTTTAGCATTAAGCAGCCCTTAGAAAAAATGATAGAAAAGTGGCAAAAAAGGAGTCGATTCTCGATCATTTTTTCTAAGTGCTGCTTAATGCTAAAAATATTTGTTATATCTCAAAGAATCACCCATCCTCTCTGCTTTCATTTAATATCTAAGTGCGCAGAAACAAACGTACTGGTGTCGAGATATCAGCTTTTGTTTGGAGTAAACTTAGACTAGCGACGCTCTATAGGGGGCTACTATTAGAGCTTTTACGGTACCCAAAAACCTATAAAAAGTCGTGAAGAAGAATAATCCAAAGAGAAATCGAAAAAATATGGATTCCAGGAAAAGAAAAGGTAATAAAAACTGGCAAAATTAATGGTTGCCAAGAAAAAGAATAAAACTAAATCAGAGAAAAAGGCAACAAACCTTCGCGTTGGGAGAAGCGGACACGGCGGAAGACCGAGAAGAATTTGGCGATTCGACGAAACATTGCAAGAATACTTTGAATGATAAAGTTACCCGTGTTCGAATCATTTTATTTCAGCTTTAAATGCAAATTTCAAAACTCTCCAAACAAATTTTTTTCTAAATGCAAATTTTCGCAAGCAAATTTTATATTTTTTTTATTTTCAAGCAGTATCAACAGTATTGTGAGCCGGCTAGGCAAGTCTAAAATTAAGGCCTTACTTGTCTTGACTTCACTACAAGCTCGGCTCACAATACTGTTTGTTATTTTTTGTATTTTAGTATCAACAGTATTGTGAGCCGGCTAGGCAAGTCTAAAATTAAGGCCTTACTTGTCTTGACTTCACTACAAGCTCGGCTCACAATACTGTTGATACTAAAATACAAAAAATAACAAACAAATTTTTTTCTAAATGCAAATTTTCGGAAATATAAACTACGTAACTATTTTAGTAGTATTTTTAGTAACCAATTATTAACTATTTAGTAGTATTTTTTGTATTTTAGTATCAACAGTATTGTGAGCCGAAATTTGCATTTAAAGCTGAAATAAAATGATTCGAACACGGGTAACTTTATCATTCAAAGTATTCTTGCAATGTTTCGTCGAATCGCCAAATTCTTCTCGGTCTTCCGCCGTGTCCGCTTCTCCCAACGCGAAGGTTTGTTGCCTTTTTCTCTGATTTAGTTTTATTCTTTTTCTTGGCAACCATTAATTTTGCCAGTTTTTATTACCTTTTCTTTTCCTGGAATCCATATTTTTTCGATTTCTCTTTGGATTATTCTTCTTCACGACTTTTTATAGGTTTTTGGGTACCGTAAAAGCTCTAATAGTAGCCCCCCTCTATAGGAGCGTCGCGTAGTCTAAGTTTACTCTCAAACAAAAGCTGATATCTCGACACCAGTACGTTTGTTTCTGCGCACTTAGATATTAAATGAAAGCAGAGAGGATGGGTGATTCTTTGAGATATAACAAATATTTTTAGCATTAAGCAGCACTTAGAAAAAATGATCGAGAATCGACTCCTTTTTTGCCACTTTTCTATCATTTTTTCTAAGGGCTGCTTAATGCTAAAAATATGTGTCTCAACGAATCGCCCATCTTCTCTGTTTTAATTTGATGCCTAAGCGCACATACCCCAAACAAACTAGTGATTTTAGTTATGGTGTTATTTATGTGAAGGTGCTCACCACAAGTATTATATCGTCATCATCCGCGTCCTTAGCGCTTGAAGATTTATCTTTGGCCGCCACATAATTTGTTTCTTCTCGGATCGGTTCTTGCAATATCGACGTCAAATTGACAGCAACTAAAAAGTAAGATAAATGCCGTAAACATTAAAAACCAACTTGACATTCTTCGTTTCAGAACACTTTGTTCTTCCTCGGTAGGATCTATAGTCAATTCGTCCTCTATTTGTCGCGATTCCGTTTGATTTTTGGCTAAGGTGCCGCCAGATTCAGTGCGTAACGATGTGCTCCGGATATCATCAGTTGTAACTAAAAAAACCCATAAATTCTATAAAAATTCGAAGGGTTACCATTCTGCGGTTTGGCTATAACAGTATCCAAATTTGACTCCGTCTGAATGGGCGCTGGTTCTTCTCGTGGAGAAGTTGTATCTTCTGGCGTCTTTTCCGGGGTTGTCACGTCGTTTGTATTAGGATTTGGCTCTGTTGAAATTACTGGATCGTCCTCTGGAAAGGGCGCCTCGGATGCTTTTTCTACCAGCGTTTCTTCGTTGTTTGCAGCTATAAAGAAAACGTTATGCGCCATGAAGTCTTAATCATTACCAATTCTTGTTTGCTCATTATCTGGATTTGACCGTGTTGCTGGAATGACTTCTTGTGGTTCCAATTCTTCCGGCAAGTTCTCCTGGATCTCGCTTGCTATTAAACACGAGTGTTTAAGATCAATGGAATAGAAAAATATACCATTTATCTCTTCGATCATAGATGTATCCATAGGCGTTGTTTGCATGGGTTCTTCGGATCTCGCTGCTGATGTGGAGTTTATCTTTTCCTTTAAATTTCCCATTTTTCCATCCAACAATTCAGAGAGTACAAGCGTCTAAACTTTTTTTCCCCTTGCGAAACTCAAAAAAAGCGCCCGACCTCGAGTTGGAAAGCCATAGCAGGATTAGAGGTTCCATCCGGTGATTGACGAGATCGACGAGGCAACGAGTCCAACCGTCAGTCGAACCTTTGAGCTTTCTAAAATGAAAACATGGTTTCCTGGTTTTTCCCACTCATAAATGTATAAGTTAATTAGCAGAATAAAGTTTACCTCCTTTTTCAAGCAAAACATTCGTTCCGATTTGATGCCTCGTGGCAAGATGAACTCGAAGTGGAAGCAAAGAGCATCCGTAGAAGCTGCATTGAAAGCGATGATACGCCTGTCTCGTGTTTTGGATTTCATGCATATGTACTGTGAAAACCTTAAATTTCCTGATGTAGATCCAATGAACGAAAATAACTTTTACAGAATCACGCGGATCTTCATTGGGTTGGCAAGTTGTCAAGTTGTTGTCAAGTTGTTGGCAATTGCCTCAAAAACGATGGTACAGTCTTAAACATATCTTCTGGATTCTTGTTTGGCGTGTGTCCAGCGAAGTTGACTACAATTGTAACGATTCGATTCACCAAATGCTCTTCCTAAACAAAATTATGAAAACGGTTGAATCATTTTGAATTGGTGAAACTACATAATCACATGATCTAATGAACTAATCGTGAACTAATCACATACGACAAATTTTTGAAGACTTTCGATTTCACTCGATCGACAACGAAGGTACTCTTCGCAATCGGTACAACACACGAATACTCGAGCTTCCACCATCGCAGGCTAAAAATAAAGAATTTTCAGTGTTGGAAGTTCTATTTTTTTTTTCTAACGCGTAGAGTTTAAAACAGACCAGTTGAAGTGACTTTTGTGCGTTTTTTTCAGTCTCGAAATTCCTTGCAGTCGTGAACATTCAGCAAGTCTGATGTAGTGAAAGCATGTAGACAAAAGTGACATGCATACAACACTGCATGTGGATGTGCCAGCAAATGTACCTAAAGAGTAAAAGATGAGTCGTTTGAATCTTTCAATACCTTCTGTCGCCTCCATACGTAGTCGTTTTGATGAGCTCTTTTGACTGCGGTATTTCAATTCCAGCTCCAACTTTCTTTTGGCAGGTAGCAGATTGTACTAAAAAACACGTAAAGACTCAAGTATTTTATGAAAAATCGCGCTAAACATCAATTCCCACATTATGACGCAAAAGCCGGAGTGTTTCTTCTTCGCTTCCCTTTTTGTCGCCTTGCATTTCGTATCGATATCCGTCGTCCATGGTCGTCACTCTTAATAAAAATGTGTGCTTGCTAGAACCTTTGAAAAGCTTACTTTAATTTGTTTAAAGCTCTTTTATTTCGCTGCATCTCCGCTACATATTGGCAAAATCCCGCTGGCATGTTGTATTTCTTTCGTTGTTGTACTTCCTAAAAATTCAAGTGAAAGATATAGAACTCAAATATTAGCAACCTCTTGTGGCGTTGATGACTCAGCCGCAGTCTCTACCGACTCACTTTGTGCTCGGATAACCATTGTTTCCTAAAAGATTAGATGTAAAGGGACTAGAATAAAGTAATATTTTGATTTCTCAGGTCAGAAAACAGCACATTAGATTTTGCATTGCCAAATTAGCTAGGCTAACGTTTAATGGCAAATAAGTGAAACCCGTTATACTTTGACGCTAATAAGCGTTCTCAATGAAAACCGAGATGCATTTTACTTTATGCCTTAGAAAGAAACTCACCAAGGGCACTTCCCCTTGATTCCGTGAACTCATTACCCACAATTGCTTCTAGATGATGCCATCTAAAAAGTTCTATAACCAATGATAAATGAAGAGAATAAAATAGTGCTCAAAAATTGACAGAGCTACATAGTGGGAGTAGATGTTAAAGAACTGTCACAACTGTCAGGTGAGAGAGAGAGCAGAATTTGTTTGATATGGGGCATACTTGAGCAGCTCATGGGTAAGATTCGGGTAAATTCGCTAGGAAGGCCTGTTTCTACTATGTACAGGACACATCACTGTCAGCGGGATTGAAAATTGAAAAGAAAGGAGGCGCGACAAGCTGTGCGTGTTAAACAACAAATGGCGAACTACAAAAGTCTCTTCCAATTTCTATATCTAGGACGTTTTTGATTTACAAAATGAGCATGAGATCTACTCAATTGAGTATCTTTTTCGAAACTACGCATTGACTCAACGCGTGGTTTTATTGCATTTTCGGCTGCACTTTCTCAACATTTGTGTTGTTTTCTTTTCAACACTAATTCCCTCAGACTTCTCTAAAAGCAAGTTGCTGTCTTGTGCATTGAGCCTGCTAACTGCTAACTTGCTGAACGAATGCTTTAACGGCAATCTTTACCCCTCGGAAAGTGTTTAAAAAACCTAATGATGCGTTTTCGTTTCTTCTCTATCGACTTTGACCATATTCTGATGTTTTATTTTAGACTTCATGTATTCAACTGTGATTGATCGCGCACTCGACGAGATTGTCGCCGAGAAGAAAGGGTTAGTTTACCTACTTGTTTGCCGATAATTGTTATTTTACTTTAGCTCTCGTGGACGCAGCAGCGCAAAGGGTGGTTCGTCTGGTAGTCATCGAGCATCCGGTTTCAGTGGTCGTTGGCAACATGACAGATTTGAAGGAGTGCATGACACGGGTCGTGATCGCAAGGGTGTGTACTTTAGTCTATTACTTGTAGTCGTAGCTCGACTAAGGTCTAACTTTTATCATCGTAAAGCTACTTACGTTTCTTCAGTTTTTTTATGTTCAGAACTATTTTTTGTATTTAGACTCGAGGCGCAGAAGTGGTGTCAAGCTTCCCACCGCTGTTGTCCGCATTCTTCTCGCCAACTTGTCGCCACAATTCAATCAGATTGACTTGGAGGAACTGGTGGAGCCTTACAACGGCAAGCATCCTCTCGTCCACTACAATGAAAAAGGCGAACAAGTTGGAACGGCACAAGTTTGTATTTTTCTGTTGCAATTGTTTTCAAGCTATTGATTTAGTTTGCCACCTCCTTTGATGACGCACAAAAGTTTATGAAAGACCTTCATGGTGCGTCAATTGATGACAAGCGTCTCAAGATCACATTGGTTTGTGTATGTTGTAATAATTTTTCAAATCATTCTTAGGTTGATGATGTTTCTACTATAACTATCGGAACGGTTCGTGAGCGCATTAAGTAGGTTTATTTTGGGGATTTTTGAGATGCTCGTTCTAGGTTTGCTCGCGCTAAAGCTTCGCGGAGTGATGGTAGAGTTCACCGAACGATTCGTGGTCGTGTCAAGAAGTCAAGGAGCAGTGACAGTGGTGGACGTCTATCGTGGGATACTTTTTTAAGCTAACGTATTGAATTGCTTACTTTTTGTGCTTGTTTTTGTTGTCTGATTGTGATTATTAAGTGAGATAGCGTGTATGTGAATTACTAACATGTTTAATGTGTAAACTTTCAGTGCGGACCGACCTTCGTGGGACCAACACGATCACAGGGTAGTTTATATTAATTTATACCATAGCATTTGCTTGTTAAGGATCAAGCTGATGAAGCCTCTGAAGTCAAACCAAAGCATAAACCATCGCCCACTTCCTCCACCAAATGGTCGCTTAAGAAACTTTCTCAAGAGGTATTATTCTTTGCGATGTTGCACAATCGTTTTTTTCTAGGAACTTGACCGTCAGCTGGACGAGTATATGAAACGGACGGTGGACCAGCAAATAGATTAGATGCCGAATTTTTATTTCTCAGCCCTCGAATCATTATTACACTTATTCTTTATGTTTTCAACCGGTAGTTGTTGTTTATTTTGTTGATAAAGTTTGAAAGGTTTAGTTGTTTTGGGG
Organism: Mesorhabditis belari; assembly: GCA_958450365.1. Taxonomy (NCBI): domain Eukaryota; kingdom Metazoa; phylum Nematoda; class Chromadorea; order Rhabditida; family Rhabditidae; genus Mesorhabditis; species Mesorhabditis belari. The sequence goes on from CAUEEP010000168.1 coordinate 16,766, forward strand.
ATTACAATTCAAATTTATTCTTTAAATAAATATGTTCATAAGGTATGATGAGATCACGGTTAGTTACCGAAAGATTGCGGCAGCTAAACAAATCGGTTCACAGCATCGTACCAGAAGCAACTCTTCATGTTCTCAAAGCGCTCATAGCACGAGATGCATCGGGAAGACCTAAACATTGAAAATTGATCTATTTTAGACGAATTTCCCACCTCGTTGTTCACAACAGGCCATGAACAAGGTATTTGGATCCTGGAAATAAAAATGATGAAAAGCTCAAAGTGGTACAATATTATTTTTACGGGTATTGGCACAAGTTGGACACTTATAAACTTTCAACAAACCACTGGTGGCTGTGGTGGTGGAACGTTTTGCTCGTGGAGTGGCGTGTAGCGAGATTTGCCGAAGATTGCGGGCACTTGTCTTTGCGAGACCGTCTAGAAAATAGTGATTATCGTTTTAATCTTACTCTTTAATACGTTTAACTGAAGCATTTGCTCTGTTTCTCATGAAAACCCACCTCAACAGCTCCCTCAGCTGTGAATGTGGCCGCCGAGAGGGCGCGGGCCGTTCGTCTAGAAAAAAGGGTTTTTAATATATTGAATATTTGGTTATCCAGAAAGTCTTTTCGTTCCTTTTCGTACTTCCGTTGAAAAATAACAAATTCACCAATTTGCTGGTTTGCTCTAAATAAAAAGTTGTTTATTGTTCAATTTCCCATCCTTTTAAGTCAATTTGCGTTCATTTTCAAGCAAATTCGTGAGTTCGGAAAAATCTATAAAAACCTCTACGAAGAAATTGGCTGGATGAATTTTTTTGTAAATTTGGCTATATACCAAACTTTTTATGCTCTATCTTTTATCTATTGAAACGAAAATAGGTTTCCTTAGCTAAAGTGTCTAAACCGCATCATCGAGCCGTCGCCCTTTTTGACTACCCGACATCAGACTCACAGAAAAATCCACAAATAAACCATTTTAAAACCCGTTTTACTTTTATTTTGCAGAAAAATAATTGACCGTAGTTCAATTGGTGCATCTGTTGGTTTTAAACGGAAGAAAGAAAAGGAACGAAAAGACTTTCTGAACAGCCTAATACATAAACCCTGGTCCAGCTTAGTCTCTGGCTCTGACTTGGCCCAATAAACATTCGTCTAAGACATTCTGATTGAATCAGTTTAAACGTTTGCTTTTAATATGAAATGCTTGTCAATTTGTTAAGTTGAAATCGTCCCAAAGAGCATAGCACAGCACGAGTTTTCGTGGAAGGAAAGACCAATCTTCAGCATTGTGATGATCTCATCGTTTTTTCCAAGGATCGCTTTCTAAAGTTATGTGAATATTGTTGTTTTTCCACATAATATACTACCTTCACTTTATCCAACGTTTTGTAGAGACCGGGAAGAGTAGTTTTGCAGAGACCGGGACGGAAGAGTGAAATATCGCGCATACAGTGATCGAATGCCATCGTAGCACTTATGGTTGCGGGGTGTTCCTAAAGCTGAAGTTATTCAAAACCTTTTCGAATTATTTGGAATCTTTGTGGAATCATTTATAATCTTTTTGGTACGGTTTTAGGCTCTATAGCGAGTGAATTTCGTTCAAATTTTAGACTTGTTTGGGATTTTTCACCTGAATGGCACAGCGTCTATTTTCAGTATGGAAGGAAATCAGTAAGCATAAAGCAGAATAGTTGTGCCAATTTTCTAGTTGCGTAACTAAACTGGAGCAATTTCTTAAAGCTGGGTGTGTCAAATTTCCAGGAGATTTTACCCTATCGAGGGTATTCAGGTAAAATTTGCAAATGGTCTTCAGAGTGTGCCCTTATTTTTATCAAAGTTTTTTCCAGATAAACGTTGCTGCACAGCTGGAAAGTGTCGGCGACTTGATGCCCTTCCAAATGGCCAAAGTCAAGCACTTGATCAAGAATGGACCGATCTCTTTTGGCTGATTGAATAGCATTTGTTTCATAAAAAATCTACAGGAATGGTGTTGAATCCGGATTTCCACTACTATGAGGGTGGGATTTTGATTTCGCAAAAAAAAGTAGACAATTAGATTTTACCTCTCGGCAAATCTTTTCTTTCTTTTTATATCCATTGGCAAATCTATTATTACAGTACCGAGCAAAAGTCTTGCAACATCACTTTTTCAAAAAAATCGATGAAATTTTTTTATAGAAAATGCCACCCGTTCGTAGGGCTTTTTTGTTTTTAATTAGAATAATATATGTACACTTTATTTACAAAAACAAATTTAAAGTTCAGCGTAAAGTAAAAAAGTAAATGACAAAACTACTAAAAAAATACCCTAAAAACTGGGTGCAAAAGTCTTGCAACATTTTATGTTTCTCATTTTTATTGTTTTCAAATTTATTAATTTACACTAATTTTTGTTTTTTTCAGATGCCAGGTACCTACTTGACGACTCCCGAAAGAGAAAAAATCATGAAAGCAAGAAAAAAAGGAATTTCTCGAGCCGTTGTCTGCGATCTCTTCAAATGCGATCTTTCGACCGTTTCTCGCATTGTTTCAAAAGCAAAAACAACTGGACTTATGCACCGAAGAAAGAAGAAAGGACGGCCAAGAAGAACAACAGCAAAAGAGGATCGAATACTTGTGATGGCTTCCAAGAAGGATCCGAACATGACATCAACTGAGGGAACTCGGCTGATCAAGGATGTTGCAAACAAGGATATCTCTCGATGGACCGTTTCTCGACGATTGACTCAAGCAGGACTGTATAGCCGGCGGGCTGTACGAAAGCCTTTGATGACCGCTGGCCATAGGAAACAACGGCTTCTATTCGCCAGGACGTACCAAAGTTGGACAAAGCAGGATTGGGCCAACGTGATTTTTGTCGATGAAACAAAAGTGGATATCTTTTCTCCAAAAGGCAACCACTTGATCAGACGACCCATTGGAAAGCGAATACTCCTTAAATATGTGCGACCTACAATGCGAGCTGGCGGAGGATCAATCATGTGTTTTGGTAAGCCTTATTTCTAATACATGCATTAATTTGTTTTTTTCTAGGGGCGATGACAAAAAATGTGGCAGGTCCGCTCGTCCTCGTCCAGTCAACCATGAATGCTCGCCAGTATATGGAAATACTAGAAGGATGTCTACTTCCATTTGCTCAGAATCACATGGCTCCTGAATGGTTTCTCTACCAGGACAACTCGCCGGTCCACAAGAGCAAGTTCATGATGGGTCGCACCGTGAATCTCTCAAATGGAGGAAAAGCTCATCTCCCTGGATGGTTTGCCCTTAATAATGTTTTGTTAGTCAAAGTGCCCCCTATGTCGCCTGATTTAAACGTTATTGAGAATTTATGGGCTTACGTGAAGGCAAAGTTACGAGGAAAAGACTTTCACACAAAAGTTGACTTATGGTTCTACATACGAAAAGTTTGGAGCTCAATTCGCCCAGCAATTCTTCACGAATTAGTCGACTCAATGCCTAAACGACTTAATGAAGTGATTTTGGCAAAAGGTGGACCGATTGAATATTAATTTTTGATGTTTCTGTAAAATGTTGCAAGACTTTTGCACCCAGTTTTTAGGGTATTTTTTAGTAGTTTTGTCATTTACTTTTTTGCTTTACGCTGAACTTTAAATTTGTTTTTGTAAATAAAGTGTACATATATTATTCTAATTAAAAACAAAAAAGCCCTACGAACGGGTGGCATTTTCTATAAAAAAATTTCATCGATTTTTTTGAAAAAGTGATGTTGCAAGACTTTTGCTCGGTACTGTACCTAAGGCAAATGAGTCTTTGGCCAGTTAGCTGAGTATCTTCAATTTGAATTAAGGAAAAAAACGCGCGAAACCTCCTGAACAATCGTTCATTCTACTAGCCTTCCCTAACGGGTGCCTATTCCATTTGAACTTTTTTGTCTCTCTTTGCTATTTGAAAGGTAAGCCCCTTATTATTTGTTTTTTTTTTGCAGAGCTATTTCTGCCGGCCCCCGGAATTCGGGTGCAACGCGAGCCACGAGACGCCTGCGACTCTCCAACAGCCTAAACACCGGATCGCAGAAGTTTGTGAGTTTTTTTTTGGTTTTCACCTAAATGCTTTTGCTCTTGTAAAGTTTCCAAAAGTGGCCTGTAGGTGCCCTGTTGTTTCCTTTTGTAAAAACTTAATAAAGATTAGCAAATTTCAAACTGCAACCTAGCCCATTCGCACCAAAACAAAGTGTGCGAAAGCGAACATCGTTTCGCTAAGCATCGGGCAGTTTCATTATTTTATACCTTTGATATTTATATTGACCTTGGGCAAACAAAGACGTCTAGCGCCCATTATTCTTTCCATGGACTTCACTTTAGCCACATGGATCTAAAGCTAGAAAGTTAAAGTCAGTTTAGTTAAATGTTAATCTTAAATCTAATCAAAGAATTCCCGAACTTTCCAATATAAGCGACATGGCCGAGATTCTGTTGGCGAGTGTATCGGTGCTGTGTAAAACCACAAATCCATCGGTACAGATAATAGGTCTGTATTGATATTAGGTTGTCCAGTTATAAATGCGCGTTTTTAAGATAACAACTCTTTATTTTAAAACCAACAATTTGACAGCTCAATCAACAATATATTCACCATTTGTTAACAATATTTGTTTCCATCTTCCATGCAAAGAATGAATTCCCTTCGCGTAAAAATTGGCTTGTTTTGAGACAAAGAAGTCGGCTATCCATTTTTCGACCTCTTGAACTTCTTGGAACTTGTTTCCGGCCAAATGGTTTCGCATTGAGCGAAATAAATGGTAATCCGAAGGAGAAATATCCGGAGAATATGGCGGATGCGGGAGAGTTTCCCAGCCCAACTCTTCGAGTTTTTCCTGAACAATCTTTGCAACGTGTGGATGGGCGTTATCTTGAATGAACTTTATTTTTGAAGGATCAAGGCCTTTTTGTAGCAATACATTGTTCACTCGTCCCAGTTGTTGTGCATACGTTTCACCCGTGATTGTTTGTGCAGGTTTAAGCAGCTCAAAATAAACAATGCCTTGGGAATTCCACCAGACGGTAAGCATCACTTTCTTGCCATGGAAGTCGGGTTTTGGTGTTGTTATTGGCTCCTCACGAGGTTCTAGCAATTGCCGTTTTCGTGTAGAATTATCATATTGAATCCATTTTTCATCGTAAAACCCAGTATTTTTTGCCAAACGAAGAAGAATACACGAGTAGCTTTATTGGCATTGCTGAAAAGATGAGGAACCCATTTCCCTTGTCGGCTTGTTTTCCCCAATTGATTTAAATGCTCGGAAATTGTTTGAGGGCTTACTCTAAATATTTCTGCAAGTTCACGTGTAGTTTGTCGAGGATCCATTTCTATCGCCTGCTTCAGTACTGCATTATCGATCGCAGGAGGTCGTCGTTGGTGGTCTTCGTCTTCCAAAGATTCATTTCCTTCTCGAAATCGTTGAATCCATCGGTGACACTGGCTTTCCGAAATAGTATCTTCGCCAAATACTTTGCAGAGATCTCGATGAGATTCAACGGCATTTTTACCCAATTTGAAGTCATACCAAAGACTGGCACGAAGACGAAACTTCGTCTCGGTCATCTAAACACGGAAATTAAATAAAAAATGAAGTAGTTTAACGTCAAAAACACGAAAAGTTGTAATAAATAAGAAATCTTGAACAGCATATAGAGAATAGGGTTTGATAAAATTGTATAGCCCTAAGGTACGCTGTTCAAGAGCAGGCGCGCATTCATAACTGGACAACCTAA